>CAEMYA010000148.1:151350-162154 GCA_903131615.1 Diplodus sargus | reverse complement strand
CCACCTGCAGCTCCACACACACACACCGCTCGTCCACCTGCAGCTCCACAAACACACACCGCTCGTCCACCTGCAGCTCCACAGACACACACCGCTCGTCCACCTGCAGCTATACACACACACACCTTTAGTCACTTTACAGATGGATAACGAGAGGAAAGTGAGAGTTTGCTGCCTCCTCTCCAGGTGCTGGTTGGAGCTGTGCAGCAGACTCGTGACCGTGTCGTCTCACCTGCAGCAGGTGAACCATTCTGCTCGTGTCTGAGATACTCGGGAGTCCTCTGAACCTCTGACCTCTCACACTGAGGAGCTCCTTTTGCTGAGAAAAGACTTTGTGAGAACCGAGGAGTCTTAAAGTTTCAAACTTCTGACAGTTAAAAAGACTGTGTGTGTGTGTGTGTGTGTGTGTGTTTCACAGACAGAACAGGAGAGAGTCAAAGTGGATCCGACCTTTGTCTCCTCTTCCCGTCTGTCCTCCATCTTCCGTCCGGCCGAGCTGCCGCCTCTCTCTGTAATTACGTGCTGTATTGAACATGCAGGCTGCTGCCGGCCGGCTCAGCGGGGCCTCCTGCAGCTCTGATGACGGCAATCAGACTAATGATGAGTGCTGTACATTATGTATGAGCCTGAAAGAAGGAATAAAAGAAAAGAATCTGGTCTCTCTGCAGGCGCCGCTGCCTTTCTTTCTCCTTCGCTCGTCCTTCTCGTGTTGCTTCACATCAAAGTTACGCTGCAACATAACGAGCGGCGGCAGAAGCTGAAGACGAGCTGCAGGATGAAGACCAGACCACCTCATTACTGCTGGTTCGGTTTCTCCTTCTCTGGGTCGGTCTGTTCCCTGACCCAGAGAACAGACTGACAGCCATTCAGAGGATTACAGCCATATGAAACACACGGTACTCTACAGGACCGTTTCAAGTACCAGTGAAGGAGGAAGGCTCAGAGTTCAGACGCAGCTCGACGTGTTCTGGTGAGAAATGTGGAATATTAACAAAACTGACAGCGACGCCTCATCCTAACTGTTACAGTTCACTTCATACAATCAGAGTCTGGTATTGTTTGAGATGAGATGATCCTAACAGGCTGTCGACAACCCAACGAGCATCAGCTGAAGGAACGCTGGTTCTGATTCTGCTCTTCACGGGCCGCACTCCTCTGACCGCACTGGAGGCAGAGCCCGGTTCTGTCCAGTAGATACTCTGTGTTCATTATGTGTCACGTCTGTTCTGTTTGTTTTCCGCACACCTGCTCATCGTCTCGTTAGCTCCTCCGTCCCTCACCTGTGTTTCTCCACCTGCACTTAGTTTGTATTGAAGTCCAGTCATCGTGTGTCTCTGAGATCCTGCTGGTCCGGTTCCTTGGCTTCTGTCATCCTGCTGGTCCGGTTCCCCCCGGCTCACCTGAGTTAACTGTGCACACCTGCTGCTGAAGCCTCCACCTGCTCAGGTGCCATGCAGGGTTCTGCTCGTGTTTCTGTCAGCGAGCCGACAGGTCCAGTTTCTTTCAGTTTACTGAGGCCGCACATCAGCAGCTGGTTCTTCACACAGAGTTCTGTACGTTTCACACAGAGACGTTATTCTAAAACCCTGTTTACAGAAACACGTGTGCATGTGAAGCAGCACACAGTGATGTCAGTTTAACGTGGTCTGCTCGTACGTCTCCCTCATGTGAAACACGACCTGCCTCCGTGGTTCTGCTCCGTGGTTCTGTTCGTATTCGCGTCACGTAGAAGAAGCTGAGGAGACTCTGAAGATAGAACACGAGGACGAGGAACAGATGTGCCCGTGTTAACACTTTGCATGCACCGGTTCAGGAGAACTAATGAAGTGGAATTGAAGCAGACTGGATCCAGCCTGAGGACACGAAGAGAAATTAAACTGTGACGCGGGTCTGAACCTCTGCTGTCATGTTCAGACGGAGAGTCGGGCTCTGACAGAGACGCATAACACTGAACGCTTTTACCAAATATAAATCTTATTAAAGAGAGGTTTCTGTGACACCGGGTCAGAAGTTCTGTGCTCCAGCCAGCACACAGATTTGGATAATGTGACCCAGTTTGTGAACGAGGGGTTGAAGAAGGAAACAGGACGTAGATGATGACGATGGCGGCCTGGAGGAGACTGTTGGCTCCTGCAGCATTATGAAACAGTTTGGACCTTATCATCGGTTCTGTCTTCAGCTCTGCTGTGGAGGTACTGAGTCCAGGAGCAGCAGGTCCAGTAGACCTCCCCCGAGGCGCTCTGAGCCCGGTGGATGTGCTGACACTGAGGCTGCTCCCACCACTGTGTCACATCGTTGGTATTATCTTTCTAAATTTGCTCCGCGGGTCGTCTGGAGGTTCTGCTCATTATCAGCACTGTTAAGCTGTTTCCTCTGAGCGACAAGATAAAGTTCTGCACGTGTCTCTCCACATGCAGCGCCGGCCGCTCGCCCCCACGACACAGTTATGCAGATTCAGAGTAAATGAAGCGTTATATTGGTTGTATGACGAGTGAGACAATATTAACACATCCACCTTCAAAGAGAGGGGGATAACAGAACCAGAACCAGAGTCTCTGGTGAGTGCTGACTTGGGTCAGAGGCTCCACATCCTGGACTCGGCTGTTATTCACTGTCACACAGCGAACAGACGGATGGACGTCGATCAAAGTCACAAGACATTAAACTCACTGAGTCACACCTGAGAGTCGGCTGACCCTCCCTGTCGGCTCCACACCGGCTCCTCTGCAGGACCCGTCGGTGATTCTGTCCGGGATTCTTACAGTCGGTGCTGCTCACACAGTCTGAACACACAGCAAACTAAATCCTGTCTGTGTCCATTAACGCTCTTTAACGGTTCAAATGACTCAAACGTGGCTGTAACAAACTGAACGACTTTGAGCTGCAGACAGTTTAAAGCCACCGAGCAGAGTTTCACAGTCACCTCGGCTTCACACACAGCCGGGCAGAACCAGCATCAGCTCTCTGCTGTTGCACTGCAGCAGTGAAACCGGCCAATCACAGCCTGACCTGCAGCGACTCGGGCTGGGAAGAAGTTTAAGAAGCCTGCAGTGTCACAGCGGCGCCGGCCGGGCTGAGAGGCAGAAATCACAAGTGCTGATGGATCTGCAGCTTCATCACCGGCCGGCGACACGTGACTGATTCAGACTCCAGCACCGAGGGCCCGGTTAGAATACTGCAGTCAGAACAATCATGCTGATGTCTGAGATTTTCAAAGATTCAGCCCGGAGGACGGATTAGAATGAAATTAATTCTTAATCAGACCATCAGTGATTTAAAGAGCTGGTGAATGAGCTCAGTTCAGCTGTCCGGTGTTGCATCAGCGCCGGATCTTCTGGGTTTTTGTTCTGGTTCATTATGAGACACTGAGGCTGCGGCCGTGTTCCTCGTCCCTCAGCCTCATGAATCATTCTGCTTACAGCCGCTGATGGACTGCACACAGTTTGAAATGATGGTGCTGCTCGTATCTCCTGATTCTGACTGACGTCTGCTTTGTTCTGGACCAACAAAGGATTATAGTTTGAATCCAGTCGGCTCTCTGTCTTTACTTCAGCTCTGTCCACAGAAATGTGACTCCTCACTGAAAACTTTCCTTTTCTTCTAATCTTCCTCTCAGACAAACAGTCCTCTGACTTTTGCTCTGGTGCTACGACGAGAGGAGACACTGTTTTAAAAGTCTGTGAAGTGTCGGATCGCCAGAGGACTGTTGAGAAAAACAGGTTCTGATGAAGTGTGAAGAAAACATGTAAAAAAGAGAGAGAGAGGAAGAGAGAGAGAGAGAGAGAGAGAGAGAGAGAGGGAGAGAGACAGAGAGAGAGAGAGAGAGAGAGGGAGAGAGAGACTATCATTACTGATGTACTTCTACAACATTTAGAAAAAACACCCCATGAAAGACCTGGAAATAATTGGAGCAGAGAATCTCCCGGCTGGAAGATCTGTGATGAAAAAACAACGTAGGCGTGTTTTGAAAGAGTCGGTGGAATCTGAAACCCTGAGGGCCCGGTTCAGTCTGGTTCAGTCTGGTTCAGTCTGGTTCAGTCTGGTTCAGTCTGGTTCAGTCTGGTTCAGTCCGGTTCAGTCTGGTTCAGTCCGGTTCAGTCTGGTTCAGTCCGGTTCAATCTGGTTCAGTCTGGTTCAGTCCGGTTCACTCCGGTTCAGTCTGGTTCAGTCCGGTCCCGACGGACTCTCTGACTCTGATTGTCACCGTCCTGTCTTTTCAGTTTCTCTGTATTTACGTGAGTGTTCTCTGGTTTGAGTTCTTCCCTCCACTCCCGTCTTGTATCCGTTGAATAAGTTCTGTTGGATCTCGTCTCCCTCGTTAGTCTGAACCTCTTATCGGCTCCTTCACAGTTTTCTAGTGTTCATTAGCCTCCACTGTGTTTCTCCACCTGCGCCTCGTTTATTCACTCTGTATTTGGGTCCAGTCGTCGGTATTAAACTCCATCTGTTCTGCTCGCTGTCCGCCGTCTCTTACATTTGGGTCCAGCTGTTCTGCTTCTCTCCACTCTGGAGAAGCGTTGTGTTTCCGTGCAGCGCCGTCATCTTAACATCGGTTTGTAAACGCACTTCCGTCTCTATCAAGACGACAAAATGAGTGCAGGTCAACATGACACGATGATCAGCGTGTTAATGAGAACTGGCAGGTTTTGCTAAATAAAGTTTCTATAATTGTCGTTAAATAAGTGAATTGTGAAGTTTTGGAAGTGATGAGCGGCTGTGACGTCGGACTGAAACGTCACTGCTGTCTGTTATCAGACGCTCAGAGAGCATCAGTGTGTTTGTGTATCAGCAGGAAACACAATCGCACTGTTTGCTCCGTGCGGACGCTCCGGGACAGATCCTGACATTTGCTCCGAGGACAGACGAGAAGTTCCAGTGCTGATACTGAATACCTGCTTCTGCTCACAGCTTCTTATCTGCTGATTAGAAAGCCTTCAGCCTGAACCCTCCTGCAGAAAGGTCACGTCCACGACCTTTTCCACCTCTGTGGAGGAGGAGATTCCCCTTCGGTCGTGACATTTCTGCCCGTCACATGGACGAACTATCTGCTGCCGATAAGATCTGTAGCTGAGGGAGGAATATATTATTATATCCAGTTATTTCTGTTGAAACTCAACATCTGCAGCTCTTTATTCTCCTGTGAGCCACTCACAGCTCACATGAACCTCTGAAACCTGTTTTCACATTCAAAGTAACTCAGTATTTATATGATTAGATGATATTTTGTCTTCTCCACATACTTCTGTCACATATTCTCCTGATATTCCACAGCCGCTCTGCCCACATGTTGTTTAAGAGTGAAGCTTTGTAACAATAATTAATGTCCAGAGTAAAAATATAAAGCATCCCTGTAACTGCTTAATGTTTGTGGGCATGAAGAGGCTCAGCTTCTCAGAACCGGCTCTGGAGGAGAGAGTCGGGGCAGAACCAGACCTTCTGGAGGAATAAACACCCAGAGTCTCATCAGATTCTGCTCTGATCCGGACCGGTTGACGGACGGGAGGAGAGCTCAGAGATCATGTTTGAACTTTTAGGATCTAAAAGTGTATTTTTGTGACGTCAGGATCAATACAGATATATTGATACATCTGGTCCCAAATGTTTCTGTTCTAGGATCCATTTTCAGACCGAACGATTGATATGGAGGATCAGTAGTTCAGGCTAAAGGTGTGTTTGACCTGGAGCAGAGACACAGTGGAGACCAGGACCAGAACTAGAACCCGTCGGACCGAACCAGTACCTGTGACACATAGAAGAGATCTCTCAGATTCAGGTGATCAGTAATCAGACGTGGAGCAGCGACAGGATGCAGACACAAACCAACCTGCAACAATAAAACATGAAATACAACAAAACAAGCTCATGCAAATGAAATACTTAAGAACAGACATCCTGCCCGGTGACCCGCGTCACGGAGGATCCGGCTTCCTGCAGACTCTTTGTTCTGCTGGTTCTGGTGGACCTGCAGCTCAGTCACGTCTCAGCTCGAGGTTTGAAGTCTTCACCACAGCGCTGAGCCGCTTTAATGATCAGAGTCCTCGTGTTGACGGCTTCGTCTTGTTTTTTGCACTTTGCTGAGAAGAGAGTTTCTCCTCGCTGAGGTGATTCCAGATAAATTGTGCCTCCATGATTCTGACAGTAAACAACTCATTGTTCGCCCTGGAAATGTGCAGCTTCCTTCAAGTGCCTCACTGTAATCCATTAAAAAGCACAAAACTGCTGCATTACTCAGCGCCGGGCTGCAGCATTCATTTGTTCTGAAGGAAATCCCGGTTTTAGATACGAGGCCCGGCTGTCTGCAGAGAAACAGCCGCTGTGATCCGCTGAGAGGTGATTTCATCTGCAGAGAAAACTGCTCTGATGTTCCTGCAGCCTCGACTGAACAGCTGCAGCTGTGAAGCAGACAAAGGTTTGAAATATCAAAAGAGAAAGACAGAAGTTTCTGTGCCCAAACTGAACCAGACTGCAAAGTACCGGTGCTGGTCCGATCCAGCAGCCACGTGTCATGTGCTGTGTTGTGTTGAGTCGCTGGCTGTCGGGCGTTTATGAACCAGGACGTGTTGATGAAAGACGTCTGAGCGTTTGATTGTTCTGAGACTTCACGTTTGTGATGATGAATTAAATTGGATGTAACGCATCTGAGACACTGTGAGAAATGTTATTAATCGAACGTGAGCTCATTGTTTTGTCTTTAGAAGCTCCGGGACGTTTTTGTCCCGCCTCTTAAAAGAGTTAAAGCCACAGAGGATCTGAACGGACTCTCAGCCCCAGAATCCACCGGACCCGTCTCACTTTCCGGGCCACGTTACATCACGATCAGCTGACAGTCGCTGCCTTCAGGACGATGTTTGTTTCAACAGTGTCCACTTCAGTCTGTAGAATACGGGTCAGACAGCGGAGCGGCTCAGTGCATCCGGTCGACTTTAAGAATAATTCACTAAACAAATATATTAGCTCACAAAAAACCTTTTACAATTTAACTACAAAACCACTGAACCACAGAAGAAGAGCAGCTAGCAGACGTATGAAGAGGCCACATCCTCCAAACATCAACCCGATGAAACCCGATCGTTAAGACGAGCCAGGTGAGATTTCAGATATGAGACACGGTCCTCCTCGCTGCACCTCTCCACCTCCTTTCATCTCTCCTCTGTGACAGAGAGAGTCATCACTGAAACACTGTGAAGTGAAGCTCAGACTCTCAGTGCCGAGCGGCTCTAACAGGAACACACAGACGCAGATCTGAGCAGCTGGATGCAAGTTAAATTTATGCTGAAGGTGCCTTCAAAGAGAGAGCAGAGGACGTTAATATAGAAGATATGAAGGCAAGAAAGATCAAGAGGAGCGGCAGGCGAGGACTCAGAACCGGGTCAATTAAATCTAACAAGTCAATCATCAGACAGTCTTCTGTTGAAGGGCATATCTGAATAAATGTTAGTTTCTGCAAGTCACAGAATAAAGTGTGAACCGACTTAATGTTTAGTTTTATATTGTGACAACAGTGTTGATGTCTGTCAGGTTGAAGGTCCGGTTGCCACAGTCAGCTGGTTGGAAGGATCCAGTGGTTCTGACCTCACACATGTGGACACGCTGTCGCTGCGACGTGAGAGGAACGTTTGTGATGAATGAACCTCGTTGTTGTTCTCTGCAGACCTCAGCCTGCTGCTGGAGCTCAGAAGCAGTTCTTCTTTTAGTTCTGTTGATTGTTTGCTTTAACTTGATGCACTTCTTGCAGACGGGCCAACTGCAGAACACGAGCTGAGCGGCTCCGTCTGCAGCGTCTGTCCTTCATGAAGAGAAACGGCCCTCAGGTGGAGAGTGTGAGAGCTGATTACACCTCTGACAGGCAGCGCGGCGAGAGAGATCTGAATTTAGCTCCGTTTATTGCTGTCACTCTGCTGCTGAGGAGGACCGGCTCGGGTTAACACGACACAGCAGCGCCGGGCCGTGAGTGTGATCGGATCTGACTCGTGTGCTCGCCGTCGCTTTGGTTCCTCCATTAACGGACGGTGGCGACATCGCTCACCCTGAAATGGAAAACTCATTTGGCTGTCAGACCTGGAAAAAGCAGAACCTGTCATTCAGCTTCTCCACCTGCACACACACACTCACACACACACACACACACACACACACACACACACACACTCAGGTACAGTCAGCGGCTGTTGATCGTCTCTGATTCTTCGCTCATTACACAGATTTGGGATGAATGCAGCAGCTCATTTGTTTCCGTCTCTGCAGCATCGTTGTTTCTAATTACTGAGAATTAACTTGAGTAATGATAATTACACAATTGCACGCTTATCTCCAACAGGAACATTACGGCTGGCTGCAGGTTCAGATCGGGTCGGGTCACCAGCCTCCGCCGTCACTAATTCAGTGATGTGTCACGGACAAACACTTTCAATTACTTTATCTGTCTGCTGAGCCTCTCCGGCCTCGGGGGAAGTTCAGCTCACTGTCTGAGAAATAAACACTTTCCTGCGTCTGGTGCTCAGATTTTATCTGCAGGTGAACACCGTGGACAGGATGAGTTTAGAACAAGTGGCACCTCCTCTGCCGACGCCGTCAGCCACACGGACAGTCCGATCGGATCAGTTCCAGCGCCGTGCACGCGGTCCACACAGATGAGGAGTGACGTCCTCGGCGCAGACGCACAACTGCTTCAAGTTTGGAATCATTTCTGATGGACCGTCACGAAACTGCAGAAGTTCACCGTCGACTGTGAGTTTCTGCTTCAGCTGCGACCGTGAAACTTCACAGCGACTCATCGCAGTGACGTCAGAAGGAAATGAACTTTTATTCTGATTTTATCCTTTAAAATCCTCCGTGAGAGAAAACATAAATATAAACTACAGTCGGTTGCTCTCAGTGTCACTGAAAGGATCAACAGAAGAAAACCAACCGTACAGACTGTTGTCTTATTTTAGTCACAGTTCATACTGAACACATCAGGCCACAAATGATTTTAATTAAGTCTAACACACCGACAGCTTGTAGAAAGGTGCAGAATTATGTCTTTTCCTTAAAAACACAAAAAACAACTAACACTAACAATCAGACGATGTTTTCACCTCCTCTGTTTCTCCGTCTGTCTCAGATCTCCTGATCAAACCTCCGCAGCGCCGTCAACACTCAAAACTCTGACATGACAGCTCGACAAGAGGAAGACGCAATCACACACTTTGTGTTACGGATGATTTCTAATCAAACCAGTTCTGACAACGTTTGAAAAAATACGCAGCCAGTCTGTACAAACAGCACGTGCCGCTGCAGGATGAAGTCTTGGAGAGAGACGGCGCCTGTCGGCTGATTAAAGTCCAGCCGTGAGTTAAAAACAGCAGCAGAGTTCAGAAAAACAGAAGTTTGAAGATGAAGACTTTGCTTTGTTTGGTTTAGAAGATCAGAAACATTTGGGCTGTTCTCAGAGCAGAAACTGTTACCTGAACTCTGCTCAGTTCACAAGACAAAACCAACATGAAAACCAACATTCATCGACTGTCTGCTGAACAGTTCTGATCCACGGTGATGCGTTCAGTGACATCGGGCCAAGACATTTAGGATTCCTGCCAGGATCTGATGTTCAAGTCACTTCTTAAGGTTCACGTTTGTTCAGATGAGGCTGCTCACATCTCACAGAAGAGAATAACATGTTTCAATCTTAATCTAGATTTATTCCAAATTTAGTCTGTTTCCGTCCGAGCCCAGAATACCTCCGTCAGGAAGATAAGCACCAAGATAATGAAGTCATTACTCCTCGCCGGTCAGATGTCGCCCTGTTCTCTCTGAGAGAAGATAAGTGAGTCACTGTTAGCAAATGTTTATTCTTTTACCCTCACATCTGTCTTACCTCTCCTGTCCTCTGCACAAATGCAATCACCAAACTCCACCAGCTCCATCAGCTCCATCAGCTCCACCAGCTCCATCAGCTCCATCTCCTCCTGGAGTCCAGGACCTTCACATGGCTGTTAGCCAGCGAGATGTTCTGGATAAAAAAGGACGAGAGCGCTGAGCAGAATGCAGATCGGAGCCTTCCGGTCAGGACGTGAAGACAAGGACACTGAAGCTGTTGTAATTTTGTTCATGTAGCTCTGTACTATCAGGGTGATTTGCATCTCGTCCTCAGAGGAGGCAACCAAACACCCGCCGGCCTTTAACGTAAATCAGTGTTAATGATGAATCTCAAGTAGTCCAGGAGATCGATGTCCTTGTGGTCCACACGGCGAAGACACCAAGGTCACTTTGGACCAAACGTCTGCGCTGCTGTAATTTAAAAACACAAACAGTGAGAATCAGATTAGCTGCGTAGCGTCTCCACCGCGTGTCTGAGATAAGCTGCCATATTTAAGGCTGCACGGAAACTTAATCAAGTTTTTTATTCTGCGACCAACAAGTTTAATCAGTCGCAGCTTTGAACAAACAAACCTGTTTTCTGACAGTCTCGTACTGACGGCTGACTCTGTTATCAGGTCGCTCTCTAACAGGGAAAAGCTGTTTGTCTACATCTGATATGTGTGATGTTAACAGCCGCACATCACACGGCTGCAACACACTTCAACAGCTTCCAACTGCACTTTCAGAACTCGGCTATATTCTCTGAGTTTGCCGTGCAGGAGGGAACAACAGAGGAGGCTCTCTGGGGAAAACCATAAAGTGGGGAGATGAAATATGAATGAAGTTCAAGCTGCTGAGCTGATTCCTGCTGGATTCTGGGAACAAATGCAGGCTGAGATTTCAGCCATCTTTTATGCAACATGTTCACATATTTGAACTCTTTTGTGAGTGAAAATATTGTGACAGG
>CAEMYA010000148.1:121974-146726 GCA_903131615.1 Diplodus sargus | reverse complement strand
TGTGTGTGTGTGTGTGTGTGTGTGTGTGTGTGTGTGTGAGTGAGTGTGTGTGTGTGTGTGTGTGTGAGTGCTCTTGTCTCAGCCCGGCAGTCGTGTTATTTGCAGCCTGACTGGTGTTTTAGTCAATCACAAGCTGTTTCTGTGCCTTTTTGTTTTGCAGGTCTTTAAAACTCAACATGAGCCCATTTGTCCTGACAGAACCAGAACCGCTCGGTAAGCTCCAGTTGAGCTGTTCTCTGTCTTGACTGCTGTCAGATGATGGACAGACTGCAGGAGGCTGTGGATGACATGAAGCGCTCAGAACGGCATTAAACTGGGTTATAAATTAATTCGGCTCCCCACAGAAACCTTTAACTCCTCGGAAGCTTCAGGAAGATGTTCCAGTCGCCTCCTCGTCTGTGGAGTTACCGAGCCTGTTTGTTCTCACACAGCGAGGTTAGAGCCTCCATCTGCTGCACCGGGCCAGGTCTCAGTGGACCGCCACGCTGTCGGCCCGTCAGCTGCTTTCATTTACACCAACCTGGTTCTGCTGGACCATCTCTGTTACCGATCATCGTCACCAGTCACACAGTTAAAGGTTCCATCAGACATTACAGAACATGTTGAGCAAGCAGCTATATATATAATGTGTACAGTTAATATGTTCCATGCTGAGAAATCTGCAATGATCTGGAGATGAACATCATCGACGAGATCAGAGGAAAGTGTGCAGAAGTAAAAGAGGAGCTGAAAAGGAAGCTGCCGTCAGAGGCCGGGGTGTTCCTCCGCCATGATCCTCAAGTGTTGAGCTGAGGAGCACACGGAGTGTGAGAAGACAAACTTTCCAATCCAAACCCAACGTTCAGAACCGCCTGGTACCGCTGTGCTGCAGCGAGCAGGCTGAGCTACGTCCTGTAGTCTGTGTGGTAGGAAAGGCTGAATTCACGTTCACTCATTTAAATATCACAACAAAAATATAATAAACAACAACAACAGCTTCTTCAACAGTTATAGCAGTGTCAGGTTCTGGTTCTGCTGATGTGGATCTGACTGATCCTCTGCAGTCTGACAGGACGACAGCACTGCATTTAAATAAGGACATCTTGTAGAGAGATAATAAACCACACGTTCATTATATCTCAGTGACTGTAAACAGATTAAACTTTCATTGAGGGGAATATTAAAACTGAACACACCATGTTTTATTATGTACAGATAATTAATATGAAGTTCATGCTGACACATTTAGGATGTTTGCACACTGACGGGAATCTGAAGTAAACGTCCCGAAGCTTTAAACCCTGAAGTGTTTCTGCTGATGTTAAAGACATAATTACTGCAGTGTGTGTGTGTGCGCGTGTGTGTGTGTGTGTGTGTGTGTGTGTGTGTGTGTCGGAGGGTTTGACATCATGAAGTCTGAGAAAATAAGCGAGGAGTTAAAAGAGAATATATTTAAATGATGTGCCGTGGCCTCAGATTTGGGTTTTATCTGCAGTTCTGTTTCTGACTCGGCTCGGCGGCTGTGTGTGTTTGTGTGTGTGTGTGTGTGTGTGTGTGTGTGTGTGTGTTTCTCTTTGTGTAGCTCTGCTGAAGGAAACATGTTTTATACTGAACAGTCAGAACAGTAACGGTCAGTTTCCAGGGAAACAACGTCCTCTGTAATTTGTGTCTGCAGCATCCGTCGGTCTATTTAAAGTTTAGTCAGATCTGGTTTTTCTGCTTCAAACTGGATTAGTGTGAGTTATTATTTATGAAAATCACAGCAGGGAACTGAATCTATAGGAAGTCTTGCAGTAGATTTATTACTTATAACAAATAGAATAAAAACAATAAGAAATGCGGCTCAGTTTTGAGTCCGGTGACTGAAACGAGGCGTCCGTCCTCAGATGTCTGTGTGTCCGACAGCAGCTGGATGAGACGAGGGATCAGAGGAGATGCTGAAGTGATGGCTGATGTTCGGCGTGACGCAGAGCGCTGCAGACGAGGCTTTAAATGTTGATGAGCAGTTATTAAACCTGAGCTGTATCCTGCTGTTTCAGATCCAGTATCTGTTTTGTCTTTGGAGGTTTTGTTCTGGTTCCTCACTTTCCTTTCCCAAACCACAGCTGGGATCCATTTGTAAGCTAATTGAACTGAGCTTGTTGCACAAAAAACTGAACATTTGCCTCCAGAGGGGAAGGTCGTTAGGCAGGCTACCAAGGCACCCAGGGAGAACAGGCACTCAGCCACATTCACTCTCCCTCCCTCTGTCCTGACGTTAGCAGGCTGAGACGATCTCTGTCAGAGTGAGCAGCACGATGTTACTTCATGTTCAGTGGTTGTTGGCATTTAATGGAGCCGTAGTTTCTCCACCAGCACGCCGTCTGCAGAGTCTCTGGGCTGCACAGGTGTCAGCTGACCGTGAGGACAGGACGGTGAGTCTGAGAGGAGCAGCAGTCGACCCAACAGTCAACAGTTCCAGTCAAACAAAGTGAATCTGCTGCGTTTCCATGAACTGTTCTGAGTGAATCATCTACATAAAGTGTGATTCAGTCAGAGGAAGCAAACAGATTCTAGAGGTAAACAAACCAGCAGACAGATGGAGAGAGTTCCTCAGGAGTTACTTTCCACAGGGTGAGTTGTAATTGTTACTGGGTGTCGGCCAACATCGGCCATGTTTCCTGCTGTCCAGAGACAACCAAGAAATACAGTGATTGTAATGCAGACAGGAAACAGCTGATCAGTCACGTGAGCCGAGTGTTCGCTACGTCAGAGTTCATTCAGCGGATCAGCCGAACATTTTAGTCCTTAACTCATTCAGAAATTCAAACTAATTCATAAAAGACCAAAACAAAACACTTTTTTTGGGCAAATTTATCTGTTTCCATAAATATATGTTCTTCTAAATGCTTAATGGAAGCGGCTCAGAGGGACGGCAGGTTATGATTTTCGTTCTTTTGCTAATCAAGAATTTGCAAACTCTGAAACTATGAAAAAGTCTGAAATTGCGGAGCTACGAGCTGGACGTCATGTTTCATAGGAAATACATAACGTAACAGAAAGCATGTTTTAATAAAGATTTGAGTCAGAGCTGCCTCCACCCACACACACGTTCACACACACGTTCACACACTCCTCAGAGCCCACAGGTTGTTTTTGTTATTCACGTGATCGTAAATTACCAGACAGACAGACAGACAGGCAGGCAGACAGACAGACAGACAGACAGGCAGGCAGGCAGACAGTCAGACAGACAGACAGACAGACAGACAGACAGACAGACAGACAGGCAGGCAGGCAGCGCAGAAACACATCTCATCTCATCTTGACGGGAAATTAAAACCCTGATGAGGCTCGTCAGCGTACCTGCGCTCTGCTCCAGCAGCCGGCGGTCTGACAGTTCTGCCCTGAGACTAAAGACGATCCATTCAGCTAATTGCATCAGTTAATTACACCTCTGTTGTGCATGTTTATTCATGAAGCTGCAGACGGCCGGGATGATTACAGAGCACCAATGAATAAAACAATCAGCATGTTTGTTTTTCACTTTACATTTGAATCAGTCAGATTCTCCTCAGCAGCTGGATCAGCATCAGAACCGCTGGGGTCAAAACAAGAGGCGTTCAAGAGAACACTGACAGCCCAGTTCACCCAGTGGCTTCCCCCTCCTTGTGCCCAGTGCATGCTGGGATGCATCATCTTGTTGGAGGTGGAGGACAGACGTTTACAGAACTGTGTGGCTCAGAACTTCTTACGTAATATCATCATTATGTAAAGACACGCAGGTGAAAAGGTGTGAAGTGAAGTTCTGACCTGTTCTGCTTGAGAGCAATTTAAAACCTGCACAGGTGATTTACAGACTGATGCCATTATTTTAATTTGAAACATCATTTTTCGGCCAAAAAAATCATTCTAATTAGAAGTGAGGCGGGTCATGTTGGACCGAGTGCGGCGCTGAGTTTTATCTGCAGCAGGTTTGAATGTTTCACCTGCAGCGATAAAGACGGTCACTTAAGTTTCTCTTTCATTCGCTTAATTTGTCTCCAACATTCAGCCGTCTGTCCTCCGTCTCTGACTTTGAACTCTTTAAAGGTTCCTCTTCTCTTTTGTGTTTTCTGTTGCCGAGCCGTCTGCGTTCTGCTGCCTGCACCCAGAGGAAGAAAGTCAGTGACCTCGACGAATACCAGTGCAAAGTTCTTCTGATTCGTCAGAGAAGGCCGCGCAGGATTTTTGCTTTAACACATCGCTTCAGTAAATGTTGACTGAACGATATAATGGGAGCAGAAACAGAACAACAGTCTTGTTTGAACCCTGTGAACCTCTCTGGCCCGGTGCTGGAGTCAGAGTGGCCGCCTGGCACCGTTTCTACACGTCTCTGTTGTTGACAGAATGAATGAGAAACCTTTTTGTCCGACATCTTGTTGTGTTTGTGTCAGCGGCACCAGAGTGAATAGAACCTGGAGGCAGCAGGGGGAGGACGGGTTCTGATGTCTGTGTTGATGAGCGACACGAGGCGCTGCGAGACGTGAAGAGACGCAGCCGTTCAAAAACAACAATAATTAGCTTTAATTATTACAGCTTTTGTAGTTCAGCTGCTGATTTGGAGCCGGTGGAGAAGTGAAGTGTTTGCTCAACACATGACTCACGGTCACATCAGTTACAATCCCCATAATTCAGTTAAGTTCATCTGATGGAAACCAGAAGAACTGAAGAATTAGTGATTCCCAGTCCTCCGACCTTTGAATCGCTCATCAGCTTCTAATGTGCATCGAGTCTTTGGACAGGAGACGTATCTTCTCGTCTTCCTGCTGCTCGGTATCTTTGTTGCCTGTCTTTGGCTGCGTGTCTCCGTCTGGTCAGACAGAGTTCGCTGTGAGCTTCTTCTGGTTCAGTTGTCTGAAATGGTTCAGGTCTTCAGATGTGGGACTGAGGTGCTTATCCTGGTCAGTGTGATACCTGCAGCAGATGTCTGTCGTCTCTCCGCTGGCGTGGAGAAGCAGCACCGACAGCCATCAGAGCTTTACAATGCTGAAACTGAACCAACAGCAAGACGACTCACAGCCACCGAAAATACAGATATCAGTATATCAGTTTAACTGTTGGCTGTTTTCATGCCATTAAACTTTTCCCGCGGCACTACATTCTGCCTGTGCGTAGGAACACGGACGTTGTGCGGTTGAGGGATTGTAGTTCAGTTTCAGCAGTTATCTCGGCTTCTGCACGCCAGCATCGAGATGACAGTCATCTTCTGCAGGTGACACACTGACACTCACATCAGGAACCCAAACTATCACTTCAACACGATTCAAGATTCAAGAAGATAAAAGAGTTCTTGTAAGTTCTCCTTTGCCGGCCTAGCAGCTGAGCGAGCGGTGACGGGCTGTGAAGGTCGTCAGTGTTACAGACTACTTTTCCTTCAGCTGCACGACTGTAAAGTGTCTGGATTTTGGGTTCATGCGGTTTTGGAGCTGCATGTTCGATGATCAGTGAATGTTTCACAGAGAGCAGATTCATCTGAGGCTTCAGGAGGAAACACTATAACTCAGCCGTCCCCCTGCAGTTACTGATAGGCAGTAATATTGTAGAGAGAGTAGTAATATGTAATCCATTACATTTAAACTTCAACTACAGTTTGCATCAAATATTCTGCTGTGACTCAGAACTCAGACATGATGCTGCAGCTTCTGTTGCTTATTTGTCTTTGAGGACTTAAAGGACAACACAGTTTAAACTGCTTTACTTTGTTTATATGTGGCGGACCCTGCCAAACAAAGTTTGTATTATTACCTCATTGATACTGTAAGATCTTTTGAAATGTGAGCATCAGAAGGTGAATCCAGAAGTGTTTCCTGCCTGGAGAGATCTTGGTTTGTCCACTTCAGTGGGTTTTTCTAAGTGATGTGTCTGCGTGCGTCATCACCTCACACAAAGAACCACCGACGCCGCGGCGGGAGCAAAGCCAGGCTGGGAAATAAGCGCGGCGGTGAAGATAGTGGAGAACAGATCAAAGCTCCTGGAGCAGCAGGAGCAGCAGCTGGAGAAAATCAGACATTTGGGGCGAATTTCTTTACAATGGTGAGGGATCAAAGGCAGAGGCCAGAGTCTGTTCCAGACATCAGTGTGAAGAGGCTTCATCATCCTGTGACTCATCACCACTGAGGTGACGGGAGACTAAAGCTTCATATTCAACCTGCAAACAACAGGACCTGATTCTCCTTTCACGACATTTTCAGTGCATTCGCCAAGAACAGAAGCTGCATCCCAGTTTGGCAAATACTTCTAAAAGTCTGACGTCTCACTGCGACTCTGAGGCACTGAACACTGAAACACTGTTGGCCTGACGTCCCTGATCGCAATCAGAGCGACGATCCAGTCCAGGAATTAAAAAGAGGAGAAGACTTAAAATTAATATACTAAAAATATGACTTTATGTTTTCTTCTCTCCTTCTTGGTGCATCATGCATGAATTCATGTATTCAGCCATGCAGCTTCTGTACACCTGCAGATCGACAGGTGTGTAGGAGAAGATCGAAGGCTGATGAAATCAGGAAAAAGACTCTCGCACACTGTAGTTTCAGGCTCCTTCAGGCTCCTTCAGGCTCCTTCAGGCTCCTTCGCTGTGCCTTCAGTTGTTCACTCTGTGCTCCTGTGTCAGTGGCAGAAATGGACCTGAAGGTGAGACATCGTGTGTCTGAGGGCGTGAACATGATGACAAACGAGTACCGTTGAAGGTGGACTGTTGCGTCGCCTCACGTCACCTGTGTCTTGGCCAAAAGCTGCACCTGAACACACCGCTAAGACTCCAGCAGTCTGTATTTGTCCCGATGGCTCCACCGCCAACTCAACATGCTCAGTATCCGGCTTGGACAGACTGGTACCAACAGTGCAGGACACACCGCAGCAACTCGGACCTGACGGTGTGTGTCGGAGCCCCTCAGAGGCCTGAAGGTCCAGGACTCACCGTGCTCAGCGGGGTCCGTCCTCTGGGCTCAGTAAGGTTTTGACTGGCAGAGTGACTCACATCAGTGTGATAAAAACAGAACCAGACGCCTGTTCAGCTTTAAATGATCTTAAGATCTGCTGTCGCTGCTGTTCTTCAGAAAGCTTCATCTCAGCTCTTGCGGTTGAAAACATACAATGCAATATTCCCGACAGTGCTTTGGGACCGGCGGGCTGTCGCTGCTGTTTCATCACCTCCGCCGGCTGCTGGGCTGAAACGCGTCACATCGCTGCAGCTTGAAGGAGAATCCTCCTCTGATCGTCAGCTGCTGTCACGGCTCTCATGTTTGAAGCTTCCCACCAGTTATTCTTCTGACATCTGTAATTGACTTTCCTGTTGAACAGATGAAGTTGACTTCATCCTGACTCGTCGCCTTCAGCTCCAGGAAGTGCTGCTCTGTGAGGTCTGACAGAGCCATTTATGATCAGCCCCTCAGGAACATGACTCGGGAGTCTCATGCGTAGGTGGAGACAGTGAAGTTGTCATGGGAGTTTTTATTTTTAATGTTTTTATCTGAGACACAGCTGCAGGGAAATCTGTTATATAATAGTTTGATAGCTTCTGCACTTAATGATGGTTTCTATGAGGTTCCTCTGCAATGATTTCTGATCATTATTTTATCAAGAAACATCTAAAGTTACATTTATCCTGTTTACTAAAACACAACCAATCCACCATTTCTGATTTTAAAAAAGTCAGATACAAACTCACTTTCTATGCAAAAAAAGGTGTTAAATGTGTTTAACAAACAGTTGTGACAAAGATTTGGCAGGTGTGGTTATAAGTTATTAATAATGATTAATAGTAATTATTAAATCCATCATCACATGTTTGTGTGTATAAAATATAAATGTGTGGTAATAACTACTATATTAACTTATAGAATTGTGATCAGTGTGTATATTTATGATGTATACCAGAAGCTACATATGTATGTTTGTATGTGCGTGTGTTCAGCACATTGGAAGTAAACTGATTACGATTGATTACTGAGTGTTAACTTCCTCCTGCTGCTTTACGGTCGTGCTATGTTTTGTTTTGTGTTGTCACATGTCTGAATCATATTTACATTCATTCATGTTTAGTTTGTGTTTGGGATCTAAAAATATCTCCTTCTTGGAGCACAGGAACGTTCGGCTCAGTCACGTCTCGCTGTGAATGCGACGTCTTGTTGTCTGCGTTTGTCCGACTGCAGTAACAGAGGTGAGCGGTCGACGTCCTCGGAGGCTGTTGTGGTGTTTCACTATTTAAGCCCGACATTTAGGATGGATTTAGGGGACTTGGATCAGGAGTCGAAGGGAAAACTGTGCCGACAGCCGTGAGAGTAAATCGTGTTAATACCGTCTGCTGAACAGGAAGAAGCAGGAGATGAATCCTGAGGATGAACGAGACACGGACTGCTTACATGAGCCAGTTTTTCCTTTCCAAATGAAATCAATCCACTGGACAATTCCCATGAAAGTATTTATACGACAGTAAATCAGATGAGGAGATAATGTGTCCTGTTTACATGCTGCACAGTCAGTAATCAGACAGAATCACTGTGACTGAATCCAGATCTGCAACACGTCAGACCTTGAAAAAGATCGATGAACCTGCAGCGAGCTCCCGGCACCGAGACTGTTTACTGCTCTGCTTCTTACCGAGGAGAAAAGAGCGTTTAATTAGTGAAAAGGGTTTCATGAGGATAAATCATTTCTGCAATTTAATTCTCTTATTCATTTGTTTTCTAGCAACACTATCTGTGGAGGAGGTATTTTCAATTATTCATTAGAAAATTAACTTCAAGTACAAACACATTTATTCCAGGGTTGAAACTGCAGATTTATTAATGTGGTATAAAGGAAGTTACCATCTAACATGTCGGGGACCTGAAATAGAAAGTAGCATAAAATAAAGTCTAAAATATGTAAATATACGTAAATAAGCTGGAGCTCTAAAGAGCTGCTAATGACAGTTCGGTCACCAGGTTTTCCTCAGCGACACTTCATTTAATTCACGATCACGTGAAGTGATACAGAAGTTTTCTCAGATGTTCTGCTCTGAAAGTGCCGTTAAAATACATTAAAATGTTCTGATTCCCATTTATCTGACAGCTTCTCATTCACAGATAAGACGTGGAGGAGGTCGATGGAATCTGTTTCCTCTCATCGGAACACACGCAGATTTCTTCATCAGGTAAAACTCAAACTGAGAAAAACATCTTAGAGAAAATAAGACACAAAAGATAAAAAAAGAGATTAATATTTCTTTATCGTGTCACAACACTCTTCCTGGTTAGAGTTAAGAAAACATCCCAGGTAAAGTTCCTGACATATATCCAGTTGATATTCCGAAACACAGATTAGAACTGGGATCCCCGGCGAGGCAGTCAGGTAATAAACACATGATGTGCACGTGAAAATGCCAGTTCGTAGAAATGTAATTATATTTTCTGTTTGCAGCAACATTACCCGCTCACATTTGACCCTGGAGACTTCAGCCTCCTGCTGGTTGGGTATGAATGTCTCTCTGAAGACGTCATTTCTCATCCTGACACGGTGTTTCTGTTTGCAGCTCACAGCAGAGAGCTTGTTTACTCAGACACTGGGAGCAGTCGCTGAGGGCAGGTATTTGTCAAGTGGCTGAAGGAAATATGTTGAGTGAAGAGCTGCAGCTGCAAACATCTCATCCACGTGAGTCATCATTCCTGTGTCCGACTGTCAGTGAGCACAACACAACACAACACAACACAACACAACACAACACAACGTGTCGCAGTGATTCAGATCTGAAAACAGAAAGCACGACTGCACCAGCCATCCGGGTCACATCGGTTTGAAAATAGTGTGCAGCGAGGGAGACGACTGTGATTTAATCAAGTGGACAGTCGTGAACTGAAGCATGTGGAGCTTCCAAAAATAGAATCATAATCCAAGTCAATCATTAAAGTTCTCTGACATTTCATTTAAATCAGGAATTCAATTAAACTCTGTTGAAATTAGCATTTTATTATCTGACTGAGTTGCTATTCCAATTACCAGTCCAATAAATGGTTTCAAAACTGGGAGGGAGGCAGAACGTGAAGTCCATGAAGCTTCTCCGCAGTCGACTGTCAGCAGGGAAACATTTTTAGGGGAAGTGGTTCCATAAAAAGATGCTGTTTGAATCTGTGCCAAGTTCAGTTTTAATCAGTGATCCAAAGTTCCTGTGAAGTCACCTGATCCGTCCTGCTCAGCGTGAAAACTGACAGCAGCTTCGCTCCGCAACCTGGACTCTTCACTGAAACGAGCTCCACCTGCGATCTCATTAATATAACGCAGTTTAATTTAAATATCCATTATTACGGAGTCAATGCTCTCTGGTTCTCTTTGTAAAGACCTTGATTTGATTCATGAGACATGAAATGAGGTCCCACATTATCATTTTAACGCCCAAGAAGGAATAAATCAAAGGAATTTCGTTGAGTGTGAAGATCCCAGAGTAGGTTTAGTCATCAGAGGGGTCAAAATAAAAACCCTGAGGCATTTTTCCACAATGCTATAATATTAATGTATGTAAATTTGTACATTTCGAGCATTATTATGGGATGCCAGCGTTTCAGTTTAGATTGGGGTGAGATTCAGGGTGCTTTTTATGAGATTGCCTTCAGTGGGATTGTCCTTCTGCAGGAGTCGGTCCGTCACTCCTTTAACCTCCAGCTGTTTAGTCTGAAATGTTAAATCCACAAACGTTGCATGAACTTTAAATAAAGGAGATCACCTGTGTTATCTAACGTCACAATGTTAGCTTCATATGCTTCTGCAAAACCACAGAGATATATTTTCTTATTATGTTAGTTATTTTCACACATATTTACTGTATCAGCGGTACCGTCTGATACATAAGAGCTAAATATAATCGAACAATCTGCTGTTTATCATTCATTATAATGTCTTTTACGAAGGAAAGGCTGATATTTCCTCTTATTTGGCGTCAGATACAAGAGAGCCGAGAGCGTGTCGACTCAGATGTACTGACCTGAAAAAAACCCCAAAGTTTGAAGGCGAAAGAGACGCAGCATCCCGTAACCATGGCAACTGACTCACCTGACTGTACACAATGGGAGAGGGAGGAGAGGGAGATGCTGTCTGCAGCATGAATGGGAACAAATTACAGTAAAACATAAATGACATGACGGATCTCACTGAGGAGCAGAAATCGCGTCCTCGCCGTTCTTGGGATAAAAATAAACAAATTAGTGAAATCACATCATGCACACACGGCACTGACAGCCAGGTAATGACTGTCGGCCTGCGGAGGAAATGAACACTTCCTGTCCGGAGTGATTGCTTCAGACCGCCACGAGAAAAAAGCTCATTCACACGGGCTGATATCAGAGCAGACCCAACAAAACATCATGTTAACCTGCTGCGCTCACAGACTGCTCCTCAGTAATCACATGCAGATGGGCTGATAAGAGCTGACAGCATCCACCTCTGCCTCCTTCAGCCTCCATCAGCCTCCATCAGCGGCTCTCCACCTCTCCAGCCTCCTCTGAAGGTGCAGCTTTATTTTCCTCCCCACAAACACTCTGCTGCCACATTATCTGACTCTGTTATTACAGCGCTGTTTGTGCTTCTGCTCCTCAGAACATCACGACCCGACACACAAACATGAGCAGAACATGTTGTATGAAAGGACAATGACGAGTTCACACACTGTTCAGGTTTTCTTCTTCTTCTTCTATATTCATGGATGTGACATTTTATAATGCAGGTTCAGATTGAAATCAGGTTTCTATTAACAAGACAGCCTCGCAACTAAACATCTTCAGAGAAAGTATCTCCTCACTTTGTTTTTATACATCTAGAGTCAACTTTGGCAGGAAGTGGGTCCCTGTGAACCTGGACGCTGGTGGTGCTGGTGAGGAGGTGGTGCAGAGGAAAGTTCTGCTCGGAGGGTTGAGGTGGTGAAGTGTCACTAAACTTCACGCTGCTGAAATAAGAGCAGTGAGAGAGGAACATTTTAAAGTTTGACAGCTCGCAGATGATTGGCTGGAGGACAGCGTGACAGATTGTGATTGGATGGAGAGGAGACGAGGAGATGAGGGATATCAGGAAGCTGCCTGTGACTTCAGTCCACATAAACACGGCTATTTTTGGAGACTGAGTTTTAATAAAATAGATCTGATCTGAATAATGTATTTTTTGTCCTGGAATACAGCTGTGGTTATTAATGAGCACGAGCACTGAAATAATCCAAAACTTACACAAACACAGAACCAAACCAGCAAATCCTCTCAGTTGATCCGGCCTGCCGCTGCAGCTCGACCTCGTTACATCCCAGAATAGTTTCACAGGAAATCATCGCTCCAGCTGAATGACTGACAGGCACAATTTAGGCTGGTTCACGGTGAACCAGCTCCTTAATTGTCAATCATTCTGATTTACTGGTGACTCATCGCTGCCGATAATGTCGGAGTGATAAAACACAAACCTGTGATTCCGAGAAAATGACAGTGTTTGATTTGGACGTCTCCTCGGGATGATGTAACTGAGGAGCTGAGTGTGTAATTTACAGTCATATCAACGACTGCTCTCCATCAGACGTCCTTCACTTTTACATCCAGCCTGTGATTAAAGACGTGGAGATGTTAAAGTGAGCAGAAGCTGTGTGATCAGCGTGAAGTCTTCACGGAGAGAGACGCTGCAGAACATTGTGTTGCACCGACGAGCTCGGCGAAGAAATGTCATTTCCAAAAATCTGTTCCTGCGCTCGTCATCGTCCACTCTCAGTATCAGTCGCTTTGAGCTGCAGTCAGAACCCACAGGACTGATCTGACCCGGTTCTGCCCCTCAGGCTGCACCGACCCACCTTCATCTTCATTCTGCTCTTCTGTTTTATTTTGTTGAATTCAGTCCAGTTCACCAACATGTTGACACTTTGACTCAGGTGCTGCTGGTTCAGATGACTTTGACTTTTACCAAAGTAATATTTTAACACCATGTCTTCACTTTTAAAACGCTGTCTGATATATTTTGATATGTTGAATTATAAATGTCCAACACGATGAGACCACAGCGGGGAGCCGGGACGTGCTGGGAACGCTTCAGGAGCTGGAGGAGAACGAAGGAGCGAGATGAATATATGTTTGAACAAACGATCCGCTGCTGTCGTCCTCGTGTCTCCTCTGTGTGACCGTCTCCTCCGCTGGTCCTCGTCCTCCTGGTTGATTCTGGTGCACAGAGCTCGTTAAGTGAATTTAAAGACTGAGGACTCCAGTCAGTGACTTTGGTTACAGGTAGGAACTGTAAATAGGATTTGCTGCATTTCAGTGAGTCGTGTGAGTTAAACAGGTGGAGAAGTTACAGAAGCGTCCCACAGTGATGATGGTGCAGGTCGCTGATGACGACAGCATGCAGGTATGTGATTCATCACTGAATCCAAAACTAACCAAAAGAATAAAATGTAACAAAACGCGACACTTGGTTTCCTCTTCAGGTGTGAGAGCGCCCTGAAGTAATCAAACCTTCTGCCCTTCACTGTTTGTGTCACCAGGCGCTGCTGCGACCATCTTCACGGATATAAAAGTAAATATTTAAGTTACCACGGACGATGACAGAGCAGATAAAATACAGCAGTGGACTAAAACAAACCAGGGGACAGAAGCTGCAGCTGTGTGTCATACTGAAGCATCGTCACTGTCAGAACGGTTTAGACGTTTTGTTAAACGCCTGTTGCCTCGATGTGGGAGAGGAAGGGAGGAGGAACAGGAGTGGCTCATTCTGTCGTCCAGTCAGTGATCACTGTAGTGTAAGTGAAGGCAACACGCAGGAGACCAAGAGAGACAAACTTCAGATACTTGAAACTGTCGTCCTGCAGCGCGTGAAGCGATGCAGCTGATCTGATGAAGCCTGATTCATCATGTGACTGAAGGCAGCTGTTGTTGTACGTCACTTTGGTTCCACGTGTCGGCTGAGTGTGTTCTGAATGTTCTCCTCTCTGAGTCGAGTGTCTGACGTGAAGCACTTCCTGTAAAACATCTTTATGTGCGAAGCTGCAGGACGTCTAAACAGCTCGAGCACAAAGTCATAACGGTTATTTATGGAAAAATACACCAGGTTGAAATATACTGTCATCTACTTTCACACAGACTCGGGGAAGTGCCGAGAAGCAGCAGGATTCTATTCCATCACCAGTCCGGACCGTCTCTCTGATTAACGGGTCGGAGCTGGAAAATGATAATCAGAGAAATCAGCGGCTGTCGTCTCCAGCCAGAACAAAAAAAGCTGAATACAATCAGCCGAGCAGCGAGATTCACATTCTCTGTTTTTGACTCAAGTTCAGTCACTTGATGAATGATGGAGTTCAGAAGAGGAACGTGAGGCTGAATTTAAAGCTCCTGGAAGATAAATGTCGAGGGTCTCGTTCACATTATTAATGTTACTTGGAGCTGCGATGTTTCTGCATATGTTCCTGATGCTGTCTCGTATTTCTGTGTTTATATCGCTGAGACCTGATTTAAATTCTCCACCAGCTCTGCAGCAGAAAAGAGCCGAAAGGCTGTGAAAACATTTACAGTATGTTTCTTCTTCGCAGCTCTTCGGACTGCCTGACGTTTACGAAATCAGACTTCACACCGACACAAAGCTGGACGAGCTGCTTCTTCCCAACATCGTCCACAGAATCGACTCCGCTGCTGCTGAGGAGCCTTCTGCCCTCACTGACCTCTCCGTCAATACGTTTGCATCTGTTTTCAGTGGATAAGATAAAAATCTTTTTTAAGACAGGCTTCATATCGCACAGACCTCATTGGTCCTGAATGTTGACGCTCAGCAGTGTCGATACTGAATCTGTGGAGGATCTTCAACCTTCCTCCACCTGCTGGTTTCTCAGATTTGTTCAGACGGGCTCAAAACTGATTGTTCACACATTTGATCTTCAATATTTTCAGTGTAAATATTATTTTAGAAACATTTCACTCAGTTGTTTATTTATTCATTCATCACTGTGGAAAACTAAGCCTAGAATATAAAAGTTCATAGATTCGTAAATAGGAATTGATAAAGAGAATAAATAAGAGTTAAAAACTATTCCGTGGTTGCATATTGCCTGTGGTGCAGTATAAACAGGATTTCATGGTTAAGTTCATGTGTTGAGTTATTTACGAGGTAAAACGTATTTTGTTTTCTTGAATAAAAAGTTCATGATGCTGAAAATGTGTTAAGAATATTTTATTTTGAAAGCAAGGAGAAAAGGAAGTTTGATGTGTGGGGTTTTGCATTACGTTTATGTTCTGATCCAGTGAGGTGTGAGGTGAAGGGTCGAGGTGACGAGGAGGAGACGACACGCTGAGATGCTCCTCAACCTGTCCAGTAAACGTTACTACTGTAAATGTTTGGAGACGAACGACAGGTGACTCTCGCAGAGACATCGTGCAGCGGTGTAGTTGTGTTAAGTGAAGTTAGTTCAGAGAACTGACTGAGCTACCGACGAGCATCAGGAAGCTAACGCAGCTAGCGCTAGTTTATTGTAGCCTGCTCGGACACACTGGAGATACATCGTCCGGACTGATGGTTAAGTACACGGAGACCAAGAGACCGAGGACTCGGGTCGGCAGACATCTCAGGTGAGCTGTACAGAGGACGTCTTTCCTCTCGGTGAGGGCGGTGCCAGTGTTTCCCCAGAGTAGCAGTGGACGTCGTGTTCCTGGAGCTTCACATCAGGCCTGCAGCGTTAGTACCCATAGTGTTATTTAAGTTAAAAAGCTGCCGGCTATACGGTTTATAATAAACCGTTTATTAATGAAGGTATTCTTTATGTTTTTAAACTGAATATTTTGGTTTGCTGTTCACATGAATGAATGCTTTTGAAGTATTGAAGTGAAGGTAACTACAGTCAACTGAAAACTGCTCGTTTATTAATAACTGTGAACAGATGTGAATATATGTTATTGTGAAATATATTACATTTGCAGTTGAATGGTTTATTTGTGTTTAAGGTTTAATTTAAATATTTATCTATTGAGTAAAGAGAAAACATTTATTTTAGTTCTTTGTGTGACTGAAACATGATAAGTTAAAGCTTTCATTCAAAGGGACAATATTTCAGAATAGTCCTGCTATGAAATAAGAACGACACAACATGAACTCAGAACAGCAGAAACCTCGTGCACAGCTTCTCACACTGACGTCATCATATAGAATAAGATAATTGGATTAAAACATTTTTGTCATCAGAAAAATGATGCTGATCGGATCACAGAACTGAAGCAAGACGAGATCCAGAACGTAAACGCTCCGGAGAATATGATAAATATATAACAAGAGCACTACATGCATAAATAATGAATATCATCATAAATGCAAATCAAACTGGAAGAAAATACACACACACACACACAGACACACACACACACACACACACACACACAGTAATGGTACTGGGCCGTAATGAGCCGAGCAGAGTTCTCGGGTCCAGACAGCATTAAACATGAAACTCTCCCCTCACGATGGTGTGTAATGCTGTGGTTGTTCATTATCAGGCTACAGTCGGGAAGTTTTCTCATCTCGTCCACTCGGGCTTCAGAACCAGAACGTTTTCCATCCAGAGGAACACTGAAGCGTAGACTGGACCCGTGCGAGCCGGCTGCTCCGCGGTCCGTCGCTTTGTTACAGAAATACTTTTAACGATTTTTTGTACTTTTGTTTCCCCAGAACTCGCCCGCTGTGCTCAGAGAATCCCTCAGCATGATGCCGTTTTTATTAAAACACTGTCGACAACACAGACTTTTTGTGTGTGACAAAGAACCGACTGAAGCACTCGACAAGCGTCATTGTTTCCAAAAGAATCTCTGGTTCTGCTCGCCCAGATATGAACACTGAAAATGAAAAGATGAGAAAAGAGTTTTCAAATATCTGAAATGAGTTCATCCAGAAGGTGTGTTTCCTCTGTGGACGTGTGAGAGCAGACAACACGTGTGTTTGGACCGGGCCTGGTGCCACACATGTGTTTGGACCGGGCCTGGTACCACACGTGCTCAGAACATGTTTGCTGTTGACATCAGAAACAAACAGAACTCTAGTTTGGTTCTTGCTTTCTTTGTGTCCGAGTGTCAGAACCTCTCTGCACTGATTGGATCAGATTCAGATCACCTGTCGCTCAGGTGTGTTAACGAGCGCGAGCAGCTCGCAGCCAATCAGAGTGTGACGGCGCCCTTTAATGGAGGCTGAAGAACGCAGCGAGTCACTGTAATTTCTTTGTTCACTCGCTGCAGAGCAACAGAAGCTGTTCTGTTTGGACCCGGTTCACGTGTCTGTTCTGAGCTGTGATTCTGTTCAGCAGCCCGGCGGGTTTCTGTTTGTCTCCACTGAACACGTTCACACACATTTCATTTAGAAATCATGACGGGGCATTATTCTGTCTTCACTGTGAGTGTGTGTCACTCCTGAACACAATGAACATGTGTGACAGACTGCAGCAGAACAGTTCTGTGAGAAGTGACCCGGCAGGAAACATGAACTGAAGCGACTGTAACTGGAGAACAGGAGTTAAACTTACATCAGGCAGTTCAAACACAGAAAGGTTAAGAGAAAATCATACAGTCCTAAAATTCAGTTTAAAATCTGGATCAGAATATTTTATGCATCATCCTGCGTGTTGCACCTAGTGGTAAAGACTGAGTCCACCGGGTCCATCGGGTCCACCGGGTCCACCGGGTCCATCGGGTCCACCGGGTCCACCGGGTCATCACATCATCCAACAGAATCTTCACATTCACAGTCGTGCTGAGAAAACACCAACAAATGAAGGAGGACGGCAGAATCTCTCACTGCTGATCATCATTCAGAGCAGAACGTTCACATCTACTTAACGCGGACAGACGGAGTCTCAGCCTCAGTTTGGGTTAGTTAATTAATCTTTAAGTCAAACTGGAACAAAGATCAATATCTCTTCTCCGTGAAAAGTTTGAAATCAGTCCAAAGAGGACGAGCGGCTGCTTTCAGTCCAAATTTATACCAAAATGAAATCACTTCCCTCGGGGACACATTCAGTGTGTGTGTGTGGATGAGACTGTGTTCTTACCGTTCTTATGTGAGTTTCTAACCAGGGATCAATAAAGAGCGTGTGGGCGTTAGTTTACTGTACGTATGGATTATATATGTTCTCACAGAAGGCGCAGCGAGGCTCGGTTTGCTTGTGTAAGACATGACATTCGAATGAGCTCATTCTGTGTGTGAGAGCGTGTGATTGGCTGGGAAACGCTCCTGCAGCCGAGCGGCTGCCGCTCCAAATGCTCGCCTGGTAAATGCGACTCTGGAGGTTTTGTTGAGGAAATGGGAGGAATATTAAGCTGCAGCAGGGCCGCATCATTATCTGAGATTAGCAGCTGTTGAGAGAGTCGTCGTTTTCTTCCAATAAAGGTTTTAAACGAGGATTTTCCTCCTCGTGCAGATGGTATCGTTTACATAACACTCTGAGATGTTTGTGGCTGGCACAGATTTAAAGGACTCTGGGCTCCCTGCTGCTGGATCTGCGGGGGAAGCCTCGCAGGACCAGACCCTGTGCATCAGGAAGGAGACGCAGGAAACTAGGTTGGCATCTTCACAGAATGGGGAGGAGAGGAAGGCGGGAGGTCCGTGGAGGCTGACCCTGCTGAGCCTCCTCTCACTCCTCTGCAGTGAGATGGTTTGGCTGTCAGCTGCGTCTGTCGGAGACCATTTCCTGTCAGCAAACCTGACGCAGCCTCACAGGGGAGCGTGGAAACAACCTCCGTCCTCATCGACACAGAGATCAGCAGCTCTGAAGGGGGGATGGAGCGCTGTGCTCGTGATGGAGCCGCTGAAAGGAGGCTCACATAAAGAAACACATATTTGTTAAAGAGTGCAAAGTGTTGAACATTTTGGTGCTTTACATTGTGATCAGACGGACAGAAGGACCGACACAAACACATCCAGCTGATCTGCAGCAGGTGCTGATCGTAGGAATGACGAGGCTGATGACCCAAAACACAACCGGTCCACATCTTTTAGTCTGACAGGGTCCGAGTTCTAACCCAATAACAATATCACTGAAAACAAACACGTTCTGCTGATGAAATATCAGGTCAGGTCTTATAAACCGTCAGAAACAAGACAGAACGACATAAACCTGCAGAATGTGTTCAGGGCTTTAAACACTGATGGAAACTACACTGGATCTGAAATATCATTGGCTACATGATACATTTATCTGGAGGCTGGCGTGTGATTGGCTCAGGAAAGATATGCAAAACTCCTCCCATGTCAGGATCTCTGGTGTGGAGGGATCAAAGTGCCTGCTGGGAAATGAGTCTTTCTACAGATAAACACATGAAAAAGCATCAAGTCGTAGTTTGTTTTCAGACTGTTTGTCATCATTTAATGATGGAAGACTGAAAACGTTGTGAAATGGATCTAATGAGCATTCTGGAGTAACAGAAGACACTCAGACACTCAACTGCTGAGCTGGCAATCGTTTCTTCAGCGTGGCGGTTTGTTACCTGGCTGATGTGATTTCATCTTGAAATGCTTCATGTAAATAGAATAAAGAGAATCTGAGCTTTCTAATACCGCGTGGCTTTAACTGAGGCAGTGAACAGCGAACAGTATGAACACAGCTTCACTTCTTTCCCAAGGAGATTATCTGTTTATGTGTTTCCATAAAAACCTCCATGAAAATCCATTTAACGCAAACAGCGTTTCATAAATGAAGCTCCTCCTCTTCCTCCTCCTCCTCTTCCTCCTCCTCCTCCTCCTCCTCCTCTTCTTCCTCCTCCTCCTCCTCCTCCTCCTCTCTCCTCTTCCTCCTCCTCCTCCTCCTTCTCCTCTTCCTCCTCCTCCTCCTCTCTCCTCTTCCTCCTCCTGCTCCTCCTCCTCCTCCTCCTCCGGGAGTCTCAAAGATTTAAGTGTAAACCAGCTTTGACTTTATGTAAATGTCCTGTGACCACCTGAGGACGAGGATCGTGCTGCAGCCCGTCTCTAACCAGCGCTTTAATTAAGATACAGTCTAATGAGCTCGCAGGATACGAGGAACAGAAACTATACGTACGAGCAGATGGTTCGACAAACTAACTATATTGTTGTCAGGGGGCCAAATGAGAGCTGACAAACTGCTTCAGGCGGAGAAACGCCTCGTCTCTTTGTGTCCGAGTGACTCCAGCGTTACTCTGGTAACAGAGAGGAAGGTCAAGATGCTCGGACTCCTCTGACGTCTGCGCACAGACCAACAGAAGCAACAGACGGCCACAGACCAACAGGAGCAACAGACGGCCACAGACGCTGCAGCAGAGCCGAGCTGCTGGTCAGTGTGAGGCGGGATGTAAAGTTTACATGCAGCTGACGTCAGCTCAGATTTACAACTGTGAGATAGTTTTATTCAAAGCAGAGGCTCCTCGGAGCACTTCTGCAGTATAATCCACCTCTCCAGCGTCCGTGTTCAGGATATTACAACACCTTTCTGCCACTGTTCCCCTCTTACGTTCAAATCTTCTGCTCACTTCATCCTCCTCCCCGCCTGCTTTTCTTTCGCTGGTCTTTTCTGAAGGTGTTTTTTGTCATTTCCCCCGCTGGTTGTTTCAAAGGTTTCCTGCAGATAACAATCACATTAAAACATCCTGAACATCATTTGAAAAAGTTGTCCGCTGATGAAACGTTACACAACCCTTTATTTGTAAATGTCTGCTGGCTGCTGTGGAGGCCACACAGGCCGCCTCACCTCTGACTCTGTGTCAGTCAGGACAACTTTCATCACCAGGTGCTCGGACCTGGTGATGAAAGTTGTCGAGGCAACAAAACCAATCATACTGCTGCTGCACAGAGGAGAATTCATCAGAACAAACTCCTCAGGAGGTCCAGAAAGAGATGAGTGTAAAGGAGCAGTCTGTAGTTTTGGAGATGAAGTGTTAATAAGAAGAGAGAGATTTTAACTGACTGAATGAACGAACTGACCTTAAAGGACGACACAGTTTATACTGTTTCAGTTCTGGAGCTTCACAGTGAAACAGAGTGAAGCAGCTGGAGACTTGATTTAAAACGGTTACAAACAGCTCGTCTCCAGAATCACCACATCTGATTTGAAAAGACTTTATTTTCATCCCAACATGCGGTCGAGCTCGACAGGCTGCACGCTGCAGCTGAGATTAAATGTTTGTGATAACAGTATTCTCTGCTGTCCTCCGCCTGCTCGGCCAGGATGATGGGATAACTTCACCTGTTGCTATGGTAACTAAGGCTAACCAGCAGCCTCCTAACGAACTTCTCCTGACCGAGCGCGTTCTGCTCATTCAGCTCTGCCGGCTTCTGTGAACACCAATCACCATCCAGGACAAGATCAGACCAGGAGCACACATGCAGAAGCAAACAGCACTCTGCAGTGTTACTGACTGTTACAGCTGCTGTGTTACTGACTGTTACAGCTGCAGTGTTACTGACTGTTATTGACTGTTACAGCTGCAGCGTTACTGACTGTTACAGCTGCAGTGTTACTGACTGTTACAGCTGCAGCGTTACTGACTGTTACAGCTGCAGTGTTACTGACTGTTACAGCTGCTGTGTTACTGACTGTGACAGCTGCAGTGTTACTGACTGTTACAGCTGCTGTGTTACTGACTGTGACAGCTGCAGTGTTACTGACTGATGATGTGACAGCTGCAGCGTGACTGACTGTTACAGCTGCAGCGTTACTGACTGTTACAGCTGCAGCGTTACTGACTGTTACAGCTGCAGCGTTACTGACTGTGACAGCTGCAGTGTTACTGACTGTGACAGCTGCAGTGTTACTGACTGTTACAGCTGCAGTGTTACTGACTGTTACTGACTGTTACAGCTGCAGTGTTACTGACTGTTACAGCTGCAGTGTTACTGACTGTGACAGCTGCAGTGTTACTGACTGTTACAGCTGCAGTGTTACTGACTGTTACAGCTGCAGTGTTACTGACTGTTACAGCAGCAGTGTTACTGACTGTTACAGCTGCAGTGTTACTGACTGTTACAGCTGCAGCGTTACTGACTGTGACAGCTGCAGTGTTACTGACTGTGACAGCTGCAGTGTTACTGACTGCTACAGCTGCAGTGTTACTGACTGTGACAGCTGCAGTGTTACTGACTGTTACAGCTGCAGTGTTACTGACTGTTACAGCTGCAGTGTTACTGACTGTTACAGCTGCAGTGTTACTGACTGTGACAGCTGCAGTGTTACTGACTGTTACAGCAGCAGTGTTACTGACTGTTACAGCTGCAGAGTTACTGACTGTTACAGCTGCAGTGATACTGACTGTTACAGCTGCAGTGTTACTGACTGCTACAGCTGCTGTGTTACTGACTGTTACAGCTGCAGTGTTACTGACTGCTACAGCTGCTGTGTTACTGACTGTTACAGCTGCAGTGTTACTGTTACAGCTGCAGTGTTACTGACTGTGACAGCTGCAGTGTTACTGTCTGTGACAGCTGCAGTGTTACTGACTGTGACAGCTGCAGTGTTACTGTCTGTGACAGCTGCAGAGTTACTGGCTGTTACAGCTGCAGTGTTACTGACTGTTACAGCTGCAGTGTTACTGACTGTGACAGCTGCAGAGTTACTGACTGTTACAGCTGCAGTGTTACTGACTGTTACAGCTGCAGTGATACTGACTGTTACAGCTGCAGTGTTGCTGACTGTTACAGCTGCAGTGTTACTGTCTGTGACAGCTGCAGAGTTACTGGCTGTTACAGCTGCAGTGTTACTGACTGTGACAGCTGCAGTGTTACTGTCTGTGACAGCTGCAGAGTTACTGTCTGTGACAGCTGCAGAGTTACTGGCTGTTACAGCTGCAGTGTTACTGTCTGTGACAGCTGCAGAGTTACTGACTGTTACAGCTGCAGTGTTACTGACTGTTACAGCTGCAGTGATACTGACTGTTACAGCTGCAGAGTTACTGACTGTTACAGCTGCAGTGTTACTGACTGTTACAGCTGCAGTGTTACTGACTGTTACAGCTGCAGAGTTACTGACTGTTACAGCTGCAGTGTTACTGACTGTTACAGCTGCAGTGATACTGACTGTTACAGCTGCAGTGATACTGACTGTTGCAGCAGCAGAGTTACTGACTGTTACAGCAGCAGGGTTACTGACTGCTACAGCTGCAGTGATACTGACTGTTACAGCTGCATTGTTACTGACTGTTACAGCTGCAGTGTTACTGACTGTGACAGCTGCAGTGTTACTGACTGTTACAGCTGCAGTGATACTGACTGATGATGTGACAGCTGCAGTGTTACTGACTGTTACAGCTGCAGTGATACTGACTGTTACAGCTGCAGTGTTACTGACCGTTACAGCTGCAGTGATACTGACTGTTACAGCTGCAGAGTTACTGACTGTTACAGCTGCAGTGATACTGACTGTTACAGCTGCAGTGTTACTGACTGTTACAGCTGCAGAGTTACTGACTGTTACAGCTGCAGTGATACTGACTGTTACAGCTGCTGTGTTACTGACTGTTACAGCTGCAGTGTTACTGACTGTTACAGCTGCAGTGTTACTGACTGTTACAGCTGCAGAGTTACTGACTGTTACAGCTGCAGTGATACTGACTGTTACAGCAGCAGTGTTGCTGACTGTTACAGCTGCAGTGTTACTGACTGTTACAGCAGCAGTGTTACTGACTGTTGCAGCTGCAGTGTTACTGACTGTTACAGCAGCAGTGTTACTGACTGTTACAGCTGCAGTGATACTGACTGATGATGTAACAGCTGCAGTGTTACTGACTGTTACAGCTGCAGAGTTACTGACTGTTACAGCTGCAGAGTTACTGACTGTTACAGCTGCAGTGATACTGACTGTTACAGCTGCAGTGTTACTGACTGTTACAGCAGCAGTGTTACTGACTGTTGCAGCTGCAGTGTTACTGACTGTTACAGCAGCAGTGTTACTGACTGTTACAGCAGCAGTCAGACGAGTGTGTGAGGACTCCTCACTGTCCTCTGAGACGTCCGACAGGCGCGCTGACTGTCCTGCAGCCGGGTGGAGACGCCTCTCTCAGCAGCAGCACTTTGCTTTTGTTTTCTCAGTCTCAGGAAGTCAAAGTGTGGAAGGAACGATGCGACTCGGCCGCTGCCTCTTGTAATTAAAGCGTACAAAGGCAGAATGAGTTGTCAGCCTCGGGCCACTCGTGTGATGGATTCAACAGACTCGAGTGGAATAACGGGATGTTCTTAATTTCACGGTGAAATTATTTCTATTTCCAGCCGCTCTGATCAGAAGAAGGTGACGAATGAGTCCAGTTACATTTCTGGTATCAACAGTGGAAAACCAGCTTCATGTGGTTCCATCCACACGTGAGCTTTAGTGGGTGATGGAGACGAACAGCAGGTGGAGCTGATCCTCCAGTCAGGACCGAAGAAACGACACAACAAGATGACATCAGTGAGAGAGTCACCAGAGTCCTTTCATCACCACTTTCCTTGAACCCTGATGGACTTCGCCACGCGTCAGGGTTCAGACCGATGGAACGGACGCGGTCCTTGTTGGACTCGAGCTTGATCAAAACCTCTGGATAAAAATATCTCGTCTCACTTATTCTGTCTGATTCTGATCGACACAACTCAGCACCTCCGTGTTGAATCATTGTGCTTTGAAGCTGTTGGTGTCGGTATCGGCTGGATCCATGATGTGATCTGACGCTAAAGAGATCCGACAGGAACTGAAGCACCTTTCTGTTGGACTGAGAGGATTCAGAACGGTTCTTCCTGGCTGCCACTTCAACACTTCTGGATCATTTCACTCGGTTCTGAACCTTCCTGAGAGAAACAGACGATCCAGCTGCACCTTTATTCTG
>CAEMYA010000148.1:92541-111865 GCA_903131615.1 Diplodus sargus | reverse complement strand
GACAAAGAAGGAGCCTATATTGTTCCTGTTTAGTGTCTTTGTAACATGTGAGCCTGCAGATAACTGTGATCCTCTGACGTGTCATCATCAGGTCGACATGTTAACGTGTCCAAACACCTGCAGAGCTGCAGATGCTCTCGTGTTTGTGCTCATTAGTGAATGTTAGTTTTCTTTGTTAATCTAAGATGATGAACTTGGTAAATATCTGCATTAATAACTCACACACACACACACACATTGTTACCATGCAGCACATCAGTATTCAGGCTGAACATCTTCCTTCTGACCCTTCGGGTTTCTGTTGTGATATCTTCTGATCTGTTTGTATGAAACGTGTCTGACAAACACAGTTTTGTTGTTGTGAAGTTTGCAGGAGCAGCAGGAGCAGCAGGAGAACAGGAAGGAGCGCGGCGTGTCAGCTCTGAGGTTAGAGCAGGAGGAAGAGGAGTTTCTTCACTCCCGGCGTGAGTTCCCTCAGGGAGGATTGTAAAGAGTGTGTGTGTGTGTGTGTGTGTGTGTGTGTGTGTGTGTGTGTGAGATGAAGAGGAGCTTCTGGCAGCAGTCACCTGTTTTTAGAAGAAAATCCTCCTTACTGTGGTTTCAGTTTGGTTAACTCGTCCTTCGCAGCAGAACGACTGTGAAAGCATCGCTGGTATGAGCCGTGTTCGTGTCCAGATACACTGAATAACTCCAAAACGTTTCAATCCAACAGATCCACAATTCTGGAGAAGTTCTGGACACAGATCATTAACAGTGGGGTCCAGAAGTCTGAGACCACGTTGATCAGGATTCAGAAAGTTTCAGAGTCGATGGTGTTAAAGTCAAATCTGAGTTGGAGTCTAATTGCCTTCAGTCTCCCTCAGCAGAGAAACAGCAGTTTGGATCATTTAATGATCCTGAAGGTTAAAGTTATGACCATCTGCTCTGTTAGTCTGGTCTGTATATACTGTGATACCCTGCAGCCTGCTGCAGAGGGTCCATCACAGCTCAGTCTGACTGGGTTTCTGCCAGGTGTCTATATTTCAGCCCGCCGGCAGCAGCAGTGTGTTGAGTAGTTTGCACCACTTCCTCCTTTAGTTTGTGCACTTTTTGATTTTGCATCAATGAACCAGATTGATTGATGAGTTTCACATCTTTCTGCCCGTCAGTCACCAGAGTTTGTTATTTTCTGGACAATAGATCTGGACTCTGTGCACAAACACCTTAAACATGGAGTCATGATATGAGACATGAAGCTAATTTAGCTGTATATCTGATGCACAGGCAGCGCTGAGCTGTTAGAGGATTTTAGTTCAGATATCAGACACATAATCTGTCTCTGTGTGTAACTGTCGAGATGGCGACACTAGTCCAATGAACGATGGGCTTCAGCCTATGGGTGACATCAAGGTGGCTCTGTCCACATCGCTGCACTTCCTGAGGCTCACAGTGAGGAGATGTGACAGCGAGGCTCGTTTCCTCCCTCAGATGATATTATCTCGTCTCCACACCATAAACTTTTAAACTTCTTGTTGCTTTTTAGCAGCGGGAAGTTTCACTGTGAAGCGCAGATTCACCTTGACAGGAGTGTGAGTTTGGGATTAGAGCTGAGCAGGAGTTTCCATATTTGTTTCAATAGATACTGACATCTTCAGAAGCTGCTATGAAATATTCATATATCACACACACACACACACACACACACACACACTGAGGCGGACATCTTGAAATAAAGATTTCTGAAGAGGGAGACTCTGCGAGAGTCCGGCCCTCCTGCAGAGTTTGGTGTTTGATCGCTGCTGCGTCTGCACAGTTTGATCCACTGTTAATGTTGTGATTCACTGACAGTCGGCCTCCAGTCAGCTGGCGTGTTCCTGTCAGCATTTCTTTGTTGGTATTTTCTTGGTGTCTCAGTAATGATGAAGCAGTCTCAGCTCACGTCTCTGGGAGAAAAATGCCGGAGACGTCAGTTAGGTGAGGCGACTGCTAATGAGCTAATGATAGCGAGCTGCAGCCGGGAGAGCGAACAGTTTGTCCTCCAGCAACGCCACAGCAGCTGCAGCCCTTATATGGTGCTGATGGAACACCTGATAACAGGCCGTGTTCAGACCAAACGTGAACCACATCGGTGTGAACCCAACACCAAGAGATCTCTCTGTGACCCGGCTGTAATAAATGGATCAGGCTTCATGCTCCATCAGGTCTGTCGCCCGGACCACAAGCAAACAACCGCTTGTTCCCTGGATCGAGTTCGGATCGGTCTGAACTTTGCTGTGATGCTGTGCTGAGACATATTTCCATGACTTACAAGGAAGCCTGACTTTCTCACTCACTGTCCTCCATGGCAGCTCCTGACCCGTCCTGTCACGGTACGATAGATGTGTTGTCGTACAGCAAACAGCTGCCATCAGTGATTACTATCGACTCCTCCGCTGTTGTTTACAGATAATCGTCAATGTGAAGGACTTTTGCAAAACAGTGTCACACAAACATCTCACCTGACGTTCAATATTTTCAAACCACAACATTTTGTGTCGTCGCTTCAATCGCAGCGCCTCATTGGCTGGGAGCGAACGGACGCAAATTCAACTCTCCTTTTTTCATCACTGACTTTGTTTGAACACAGGCAACCATTCCCCAATAAAACCGAACAGCAATCTTTATGTACGTATATAAAGACACGTAGTTGTGTTTTTACATTTCCTAATGATCATAATGCATGCTGACAAACATCTTAACAGAAGACAGTAAAACAACTCACGCATCACTGTCCTTCTTGATTATTAAAAAGAAATTATTAATCATTTCTCGCCAACTGGCAACAGAACAGTAATCAGACAGAATCACTGCTCACAGTGTTACAGATGTGAACAGTTTCACTCTGTGGATCTTTAAACATTCATAATCCAGCGTGTTTGTGCGCTACGTTCACACGTTTGGAGTCCAGGCGCTGCTGACGGTCTGCAGGGACGGACTCAAAGATCAAACCTCAGAACTCACCTCAGGCCGCCAACCAGCAGCAGCGCAGAGAGCCTGACGAGCAGGCAGGAGCTTTCAAACTTATTAGTGCCATGAATCATGTTTTATTCCTGCGAGGCATGATTGTTAAAAAATGCAAATAGAAGAAGTGGAAAATGTCAGTGTGAGCAGAGGAGAGACACACAGAGCAGCAGCTCCTCCGTGTTGGTGGCCTCAGTTCACCTTTGCTGAAAGCTTCACCAGCGGCTGAGCTCAGACTTTCTGAGAATATTCTCCAAGGGGTCTTAACTTTCAAAATTCCTGGCGACTGGAGTCATTTACGTAACTTCTCCCGGCGACTCTGAGCTAAATGGACTGAAACTTTGATCTTGGGAAAGGTGTGGTTGTTGTGGTCAGAGTGGAGGACGGGCGGTGCTTTGGATTTGGACCGAGGAGGACAAAATGTTCTGGCTGTGACAGGTTATCAAAAGCAGCCAGACAAATTGAGCCTGGAGCTTTGAGTTTGTCAGAGGACTTTAAAATACCGGCGCACAGATGTGAGCATGAGATGCGACGGCACTGCGGAGCTGCGATCATTTCTCATGGTTCTGTTCAGTCTGGACTGTTTCTGTTCTCACACTTCATCTTTTATGATCTGATACCTGGAGGAAAGTCAACACTGGAAGATGAGATTGGCTCTTTTTTAATCACAAAATATGAAATTAGCAGAGATCAAATTTCAGTGTCAGTCCAGTGTTGAGCTTTGCTGTACAGAGCTGCAGTGGCAGGATGGGTTCTGGTTCTGGAGCTGACACACCTGCCTTTTTTCACATCCACACACAATCTGACAATTATAAACAATCATTGTGTTGTACATCCTGTCTGCATCATGATAAATGTATGAAATGTTAACACCAGTAAGTTGACCCGAGTTCAGACGGGATGATTTATTGACGACTTTATGAAATGGAAAGACTTACAGGCAGGATGATTATCTTCTTCATATTTGAGGTAAATATTTCAAAGCAGTGTTTGAAGTGGTTGCGTGTGCAGCAGAGCGCGGGGACACCAGCATCGCATACGTATAGCTATCGACCACCTCTGCAGTCCCGGCGCTGCAGCCGATGACGACTCCTCCCTGCAGCAGGAAGATCAAACGTCAGACCTCGAGCAGTTAAAGATCTGACAGCCTTCAACCACAGAGCCTGACGAGTAGGAAGGCGTTTGGCCCTAATTATGATTTTATTCTGAGGGTTAAGCAGAACTTAAAGAACTAAGAGCAGTTTCAAGGTTGCCTGCGCGTCCTCAGACATCTGCTGCCAAACCCGAGATGACCTTTTGCTAAAAATGAGCTTCTGAGAACTCTCTGCAAATTCTCTCAGGGAGCTTTTAGTTGAAAATCCAGGGTGGCGGTCCCAGTTTGATTTAGGAAGGTACTCAGAGCAGCACAGTGATGGAGCGAGCTCCTGCATTAACCTCAGTGCATGTGTGAGGTCGGTACACAGGCACTGACAGCCAAGGTCGGTAAATGAATGCATCGCCTGACGGACACAAAGTGAACTCCTCCAGCATCAATTCACAGAAAACAGCAGCTGTCACCGAGCAGCTATTCTAGTCTGGAGCGTGAGCGCTGCCGCGGTCAGGGAAGGTGTTCCAGATCTCTGAAGCTCTGAGGTGAACTGGGCTGAGGAGGTCCAGCTCTGCAGCCAACTGACCCCACGTCCACCAGCTGGTCAGTGATTCAAAGGAGGCGTAGACCTGTCGTCTGTCACTGCAGCGAGGTGCTAATAACAACTATATCAACGACGACAACAGCTTTATTAATATCTCAGCTTTCATACGAAGCTGCAGTCCAAAGGATAAAACATGAGGCACTAACAGGCTTTAACAGACGACAGCTGCAATAAATCAGGAAAATAAGCAGATAGAACAAATAATCTATTATTAATCTATTACATAAAGATACAAACATAATATATAAAACATGATCCAGTATAATAATAGTGTTCTTTTGCAGAATATCATGGGAGTTTGCAGTTGCAGGAACTGTTCCACAGTTTACAGCCACGATGCAGAAAGAAGCATCAACACGCAGCGAGCAGCTAGAAGCGAGAAGCGAGGAACGATCCGTTATCGTCCTGTGGACTTCCTCAGCAGCGCGGCACAAAGAGAGCGGCAGTAAAGCAAACAGCGTGCAGTAACAGCATGTGTTCGCTCTCCAGCATCAGTTTTATGTTGCAGGGCTCCTCGGATGATATAAATTATACACGTTTTTGCGACCTTGTTAAAAAGGCTGATCAGAACGTGAAGCGCCTGCAGAGCCGACAGTGTTACAGAACATGTCGAGTTCATGAACGCAGCGCAGCGTGAACACGCACATCAAAGGCTCATAATTATTGCCTCACATGGGCGGAGTGTTATCTTTGACACAGTTTAACACAGAAACACAATTTAATTACTGATCATCGCTGGAGTGCTGTGAGGCCCCCCGCTGTGAGGCCCCCCGCTGGGTCCCCACCCTCCTCCTGCACACACACCCATCAGCACCTCCCACTGCTCCTCCTTTCTCTTCCCCTTTGTTATTTTGGGTCACGTTGCACATTTAGCGCAGCAGGAGCCGCGGAGCCTCTGTGAAGCGCTGCAGCGACCCACCCGGGGCGTCGGGGAGGTTTGGTGCTCGATGATTACATGAACTGTGAAATCAGTCACATTCATACAGCAGAAGCCTGGAGGGGGTCTCATCAGCAGCAGGAGGAAAATCACTCCCAAACAATGAGGAGAACTCAATTTTCTCCCCCTGCAATCTTCCCCTCCTGAACACTTCATCGTTCACAGGGAAAGTACCATCGTTTACAGGAAGAGAGTGTCCGATGAACCCCTGCAGAATCATACCTGCACAGATTAGACTGCAGGAACTTGTTTGAGAACTTTCTGTAGGAAATGTGAAGCTCTGCCCGCTCGCTGCATCTTCTTCTGTCACTGAGAATGTGTGAAACATGATTTATCTTGACATGTGCAGGCAGAGAGACACAAGAGGAGCTCAAAGAGACACAAGACACTCGGAAAGAGACACAACACGGCCACAAAGAGACACAACACGGCCACAAAGAGACACAACACGGCCACAAAGAGACACAGCACGGCCACAAAGAGACACAACACGGCCACAAAGAGACACACAGTTACCACAGAGACACAAAACAACAGAAAGGATGCAAAGCAACTACAAACACACAACACACCTTCACCTCAGAGTAGCAAAATCACCTCAAAGAGACAAACTGACAAATAGACACAAAACCACCACAACTGGAACTGGTGCTGAAGTCCAGCTGGACTCAGGACCTGAACACGGAGCTCCTCTCAGCTTCATTTATCATTTAGTGACCGCTGCAACAGGCTGAAGGAGAAGAACACCAACAGCTGTGTGATGTGTCACGACTCACTCTGTGTTTCTGGTCCGTTGTGGATCGTGACAGACTTAATGCTCAACAATCATACAAGAAACTGAAGATACAAAAGTGCAAATCTGTTTCAGCCACAGCTCCACGTGTGTCTGCTCCTCAGCTAACATTAGCATGCTAACACTCTGAAAAGGGCATTTTAAATCTGCATGATTCCTCCTGTTGCAGATTCGAGTGTGTAAACGCCAGCAGTGGACTGAAGCTTCATCAACAGCTTCAACCATCAGAGCCACGTTCACTTCACGCCACCATGTTGGAACTCAAACGCTGATTTTAACATCGTGAGCACACGAGCCGTCCACACTGACAACACAGAGCTGAAACAATCTCAACTTCACTTTCCAGCAATCAGCCGCTGAAATAAACCTTTACATTTATGTGAATGGAGGAGCGAGAGGGAGGCGGACATCGTAAGAGCAGAGAGGCAAAAAGGCGTGTAGAGCCAGAAGGCAATCATTACAGGCGAGAAGAAAAGGAAGGAACAGGAAGAGAGGAGGGGAGAAGATGAGAGAAAGGGAAACAGGAGAAGAAATGATTGATGAGGGGGAGAGAAGAAGAAGAAGATGAGACAAGAAATGGATGGAAAGGGAAATGGAGGAGGAGAGAAGAGGAGGAACGAAGAGAGGAGGCGAAACGAGGAGGACGAGAGGATAAAAAAGGAAATGAGGACAGCAGAGAGGAAGCAGATGTGTTACGAGGAGGAGGAGGAGAAGAAGAAGGGATGAAGGAGGAGAAGACAGGCAGATCTGTAGGTTCTGCGCTGATCGACAGCGTTGATGAGTATTTATAATCCTAACTGAAGAGTTTCACTCCCACTCTGATCGCTGACATCAAAGTGTGTTTGCTCCTCCGGCCTTTTACCTCCACGCTGATCCGCTCGCTGCGTCCTCGTCCAAACTGGAGGGAGTTCATCCAGCTCAGTGTTTTTATAGATCGTGTCCGCTGGCTCTGATCTGTGCACACACACAGACACACACACAGACAGACGTGGAGAGGAATTATGATTATTGTTGAACATCTTTTCAGTTCTCTTCAAATTAACTCGACCGGTTTCAGATGTTTTCATTATTTCTTTGATGTGTTTTCACTGTTTCTGTGCTGCAGCAGATAAAATGGACCTGAATGCAGAAGACGAGACGAACAAGCAGGAAGAGATTCAAGATCAGCAGCAGCAGAAGACTACAGACCGGACCAGGACACGAACTACACTGAGGAGGTTGGAGGTGCAGGTGGAGGAACACAGGTGAAGGGTTCACTCGAGGAACCTTCTCAGTCCACAAATGTTCCTCGAGCAACGTCTTCTCAGAACGGTTCTTCAAGAAACCACTCTTTAAAATCCGGGGTTCAGTTAATATGATCATTAGTAGCGATTATATTGTTGTATTACAGAAATGTTTCCTCAGAGACGTTTTACCACCACAACATGGTGCTTTATGATACTGAGTGGATAAACAACAGGAGCGGAGCTAATGAGCCTCCACAGCCGGCTGCTCAGGAGCCAACAGAACCCCACAAGAACCCAGAAAACACAAGAACCCAGAGGAAATGACAGAACCATGAACCTTCCCTCACATCCCTCTGTAGTGTTTGAATATATTATCAATAATTCAGCCATTAAAACACGTCATCTCGTCTTCAGTTTTCAAAACTATATCTGTTGTTTTCATTCCCCTGTTTGTGGATGTATTCTCCCTGTGAGATGTCGCTGGTGAAGCAGCATTCAGCTTCCTCGTGCGTCTGGATGTTGATAAATGATAAAACCCGACTGTTTCCATCAGATCACAGCTAATCAATCAACGTCTGCTCCTGATCCACCTCAGGGAGAATCTGCAGTTTGTAAATGAAACCCGTCAGCTGCTGCGAACATCAAACAATACGACCAATATCTCTTGTGGTAGCGCTGGACTGAGCGAATGGAGTGTAGGACCTCACAAAGCAATGTTCAAGTATCGAAAAGGAGGTTTATTTTTTTACAAAGAGTGCGACCAAAATGCACAGTGAACCAAACAAAAAAAGATATTTACAAAAAGTATCAAAGAAACAACAGTAACTCAACTCAGTGTTACAGTGAGACACACTGTCTTTTCTTTCTAAAAACCAGCAAGCATCAATATTATTAATCTTCATTTCATCACACAATGGAAATTCACAAAAGCTTCTCTCACACACACATCTGTGCTCAAATACGTCACATAATATCAAACCATACACATTTCACACTCCACACCATCTACATCCCGCCCATAGATGGTACCGCCCGGTGACCTCACTGATGATGTCATCCAGGTTATAAAATCAGGAAGTAATGAACCTTTCCTTCTTTTGCCACTGGACCACATGGTGAGTATGAAACAAAAGCAACAAAACAATGCATCTGTAAAATTTACTTAATTGCACATTTATCTGGACCTGTTGATGTAAATGATCTGTACTTAAATATATACTGCAAACTCAAACCAAACCCGGGATGTGTCTGCATAATATTAAAGTATACTAACTCAAATAGAAATGAAATGTAACGGGACAAATGTGGTCTCACCCACTTTGTCACATCTCTAAAAACTCTGCGACTCACATCAGAACAATCCAAATAATGCACAGTGAGACCGGTCCGAGGGAAGACATGAAGTTTTGATTTTGGGGTGAGCTGTCCCTTTAAAAACGGCCCATTCTAACCAGAAAACTTTCCTTTTTGTTTTCCAGCTAATCAACAGTTTTATCGCCCTGTTGTCGTTGTGATTAAGGCTACGAGGTCGCTCTAATGTTCTCAATGTTTCACTGGTTTTAAAGCGCCAATTATTTTTATCTTTTCGTTGTGAGAACTTAAACTGAAGAACACTCTGTAGACCTGATGAGTGCAGGAGGACGTGTGGCGCTCATATCTCTGGACCTGCAGGACTTCTGTGTTCTCCTCACTATGCAGGGCTGGTTACCATGGTGATGTCATGATGCAGGATCAAACAGCCGACAGGTGTGCAGACTTGTAGTCAGGTGTAACACAAACAGGCAGAGAGGTGAAGCTGAATATATAATCTCATCTTTCAAAGGATCGATTTTAATAAATCAGCTTCATGTCGTCAGATGTTTCCTGCCAGCGACACACACGCAGAGATCCGTCCTTGTTTGTTTGGTTCTGGAGGACTTTACACGAAGTGACAAGAAACCAACTTCAACTGAGGAGGAAGTCTGCCTCTTTCAGAATAAAGGTCAAGGGGTTTTAGACAAGCAGCGATCAGCGTGTGCCGGAGTCAAGAGAATAACTCCAGCTCCACATTTAAATGTGTGGCAGCTGTTTTACTCCACCAGAGATGATGACATTCAGAATTGAGACGTGAGTTGGCGTCGCAGAGCTAATGAAGAGAAATACTTCACATTTAATAAGAGTTCAGTAGAGTCCGGAGGGAGGTGGGCTGAGTTTTTAGGAGCTTCTGAAGACCGGAGAGCCTCTGATGTGCTCCGAGGACGAGCGCCTATGTTCATCTTACATGACGCAGTCTGTGAGGACTTCATTATTTAGTAACCAATAATATTTCTCTGAGTTTGTCAGCTCTTTGTTAAGAGTGGCGGGCCGAGAGGGACCGACAGGAGGCTCGTTACCAGCCGGTGTTGTCACTGCAGAGAGGAACTGAAGAATTTACAGTCAGATTAGCAACAAAAAAAAAAGATGGATGACAAAAAGTGTGTTCATTACACCTCAGAGTGAGGACCGTCGGCCCGTCCCGTCCGCTAGAAAACACACTCACAGGACACTGATGTATTTTGTCAGGTGCACTTAGAAGGAAATGTAATTATGTTTGACAGGAATGTTTGTGAGGTTGTGGGTCAGACTGGCAGCATTTCAGCATTGTTAGACATTTGTTAGATGTGACCAGAACTGTGATTTAAAAGATTAGAAAATGAACTGACATTATGAACGCAGAAGAAGAAGCAGCAAAGACGTCGACTGAAGTAAGACGAGCTTCATTCAGACTGGACACAAACTGAGTCGGAGTCACCAGAACAGCGCTGGTTTGTCTCCACAGTCTCCTCTGGTTCAGTCCAAATAAATCCTTTAGTTCACAGTAACGTGTTAAATTGTTCTATCACAAAGCTAACGTGCTAAAGTTTAGCAGCAGAATGTTTACCGTGATCACCGTCTGTGCTGAGCGTCACTTCCAGTAGCTAGTTGTGGACACAGCGAAGTTTCAGCCAGATGATGTGAACGGTGAAGCCGAGAGATCGCCCGAGCGTTTTCACTGAGTTAGCATGCCGACGCACAGCGTCACGTAGCTGCTAGCACGTTAGCTGCTAGCACGTTAGCTGCTAGCACGTTAGCTGCAGAGTTCAATACATCATTTCTGTCATGATACGATTCTCCTCAGCTGGGTGACTGCACACAGTTGAGCCGCGGTGACATCATTCGAAAGAAGTCTAACAAAATGTGAAAAAGTCTCAGTGTATTGTGATAACACACACACACACACACACACACACACACACACACACCTCTTTAGACTCCTGCAGCTCGTTCTGTCAGCTGGTTAACGGACTATAAAAACTTCATTAGCACTTTAATCCCTCTGCTCCTCCACTGTTGTGTCACCTACCTGACAGAATAGGATGTTTTCATTTTAAACTCATTTTATCTGCGGCCCATTTTGATACCTTTTTATATTTTCCCCTCTCGACTGAATGACCTCCCTCGTTCAGTAGTTGGTTCTGATGGAAATTAAACCTCCTGACAGATGGAGATATTTTCCTCTTTAAAGCTCCGTCTCTCCGTCTCTCCGTCTGCACTGCTCCTCCCGAGAGATCAGCAGCAGCAGCATCTGTCACAACACTCCCACAAAACCTTTAAAGCAGCTCGTTAAGGCTTCGTTACGACCGTCAGCGAGGTCTGAAATGACTGAACATAATGATTTTAATTAAAGAGGAACATTTTAATCAGTGTCTCCTGTTGCAGGTAAGAATTGAACAGTGTTTTAATGGTTCTGGCTGTTTAAACACATCCAGCAGACAGAGACGTATTACTGACTGAGTAGAATAAGCAGGTGAATAAAAACCAGTCAGATCTTTGTTTTCCTCTAGATTTTGTGGTTTGCATCAATCTGAGGTGATGATCCATCTCTGTGTTCTCATCACTCTGGTGAAGCTGCTTTATGTCCATCCATCCATCCATTGTCAACCGCTTATCCAAGATCGGGTCGCGGGGGCAGCAGCTTCAGTAGCGAGCCCCAGACTTCCCTTTCCCTGGCCACATTGGCGAACTCTGACTGGGGAATCCCCAGGCGCTCCCAGGCCAGAGAAGAGATATAATCCCTCCACCTGGTCCTGGGTCTACCCCTAGGTCTCCTCCAAGTTGGACGTGCCAGGAACACCTCCCTAGAAAGGCGCCCTTGTGGCATCCTCATCAGATGCCCGAACCACCTCAACTGGCTCCTTTCCACGTAAAGGAGCAGCGGCTCTACTCCGAGTCCCTCCCGGATGGCTGAGCTTCTCACCCTATCTCTGAGGGAGACCCCAGCCACCCTGCGAAGAAAACCCATTTCGGTCGCTTGTACCTGCAATCTCATTCATTCGGTCATGACTGATCGCTCACGACCACAGGTGAGGGTAGGGGAGGAGACTGTACCGGTACTTTTCGTCACAACAGTGTGGTGAAGCACAGGCAATACCGCACCCGTTGCTCCAACTCTCCTGTCAATCTCACGCCCCATCATCCCCTCACTCATGAACAAAACCCTGAGGTATTTGAACTCCTTCACTTGGGGCAAGGACACATTCCCCACCTGGAGTAGGCAATCCACCGGTTTCCTACTAAGAACCATGGCCTCAGATTTAGAGGTGCTGATCCTCATCGGTGCTGCTTCACACTCAGCTGCCAACTGATCCAGCGAGCATTGTAGATCTACAGTCGATGACGCCATCAAGACCACATCATCTGCAAAAAGCAGTGATGAGATCTTAAGGTCACCGAACTGTAACCCCTTCCTACCATGACTGCGCCTTGAAATCCTGTCCATGTATATCACAAAAAGGATTGGGGACAAGGCACAGTCCTAGCGGAGGCCAACACCCACTTGGAACAAGTCTGACTTACTTCTGAGTACACACAGCTCTCGCTTTGACAATATAGGGATTGGATGGCCCTGAGAAGGGACCCCCTCACCCCATACTCCCGCAGCACCTCCCGCAGAACATCCCTGGGGACCTGGTCGTACGCCTTCTCCAGGTCCACAAAACACATGTGGACTGGGAGATTGTACTCCCAGGCCCCCTCCAAGACCCCTGCGAGAGTAAAGAGCCGGTCCGTTGTTCCACGACCAGGACGGAATCCACATTGTTCCTCTTCAATCTGAGGTTCAACAATCAGCCGGACCCTCCTTTCCAGCACCTGGGAGTAGACTTTCCCAGCCAGGCTGAGCATTGTGATACCTCTGTAATTGGCAAACACCCTCTGGTCCCCCTTCGTAAAGAGAGGGACCACCACGCCTGTTTGCCACTTCCTCGGCACCGACCCTGACCCCCACGCAATGTTGAAGAGGCGTGTCAACCAAAACAGCCCCTCAACAGACAGAGCCTTCAGCATTTCTGGTAGTATCTCATCGATCCCTGGGGCTTTGCCACTGTGGAGTTGTCTGACTACCACAGTGACTTCACCCAGGGAAATCGGCGATGATACACCGTCATCCTCCAGCTCTGTCTCCATTACAGAGGGTGGCTGAGTGGGATTCAGGAGGTCACCAAAGTACTCCTTCCACCGCCCTAAGACCTCCTCAGTCGAAGTCAAAAAGGTCCCATCCTTGCTGTACACAGCTTGGATGGTTTCCCGTTTCCCCCTCCTGAGGTGGCGGACAGTTTTCCAAAAGCGTTTTGGCACCACCCAAAAGTCCTTCTCCATGGCCTCGCCAAACTCCTCCCACACCCGCTGCTTTGCCTCTGCCACAGCTACGGCTGCTGCTCTTCGGGCCTGTCCGTGCTCCAAAACTGCCTCAGGAGTCCCCCGGGACAACATGTCCCTGAAGGACTCCTTCTTCAGTTGGACAGCTTCCCTGACCACCGGTGTCCACCACGGTGTCCGAGGGTTGCCGCCCCTTGAGGCACCTAAGACCCTATGGCCACAGGACACAGCTGCAGCTTCAACAATGGAAGCTTTGAACATCATCCATTCAGGTTCGATATCCCCAGCCTCCACAAGGATGCTAGAGAAGCTCCTTCAGAGGTGGGAGTTGAAGGTTTCTCGGACAGGGGCCTCCCCCAGAAGTTCCCAGCTTACCTGCGCTACTCGTTTGGGCTTACCAGGTCTGTCCAGGGATTTTCCCTGCCAATGGACCCAACTCACCACCAGGTGGTGATCAGTTGACAGCTCTGCCCCTCTCTTCACCCGAGTGTCCAAATCACACGGTCAAAGATCAGATGATACGATCACAAAATCGATCATTGACCTTCGACCTAGGGTGCTCTGGTACATGTGCATCTAAACTGACTGTTGTGGATTAATGAGATTAAACGACTTGTCAGTATCTCCACACCCGCCCGGCGCCTCACACCTTTGGCAACTCCGGAGAAGAATAGTGTCCAGCTCCTATCCAGGAGTTTGGATCCAGCCCCACCAGATCCAACTGGTAATGCTCAACCTCCGGCACCAGCTCTGGCTCCTTCCCCCCAAGAGAGGTGACATTCTACATCCCCAGAGTCAGCCTCTGCAGCCCAGGTCTGGGTTGCCGAGGCCCGTCAACATCACTGCCACCCATATGGCAGCGCACCCGACCCCAGCGGTTTCTCCTGGGGATGGTGTGTCCACGGTTGGGGGAGGGCGAAGTGCCACGTTGCTCTTTCGGGCTGTGCCCTGCAGGGCCCCGTGGCAGACCCGGCCACCAGGCACTCGCTCACGGGCCCTCCGTCTGGGCCTGGCTCCAGACGTGGGCCCCGGGCTTCCTCCGGGCAGGGTCTCTCTCCTCACACCTCTATTTCTCATGGGGTATTTTGAACCATACTTAGCCTGGCCCCTCACCTGAGACCAGTTTGCCTTGGGAGACCCAACCGGGAGCACATGGCTCCTGACAACCTAGCTCCCAGGTTCATTGGGACACGCAAACCTCTCCACCACGATAAGGTGATGGTTCCCGGAGAGGTGCTGCTTTATGTGTTTGATTTGAACAACTTTTTAATATAAGAGCAATAAAAACACCAGCGCTGCTGAGGATACGACTCAGTTTCATTTTAGAATCATAATTAGCAAACTGGTCCTTTAATTATCTGGTTTAGTGTCACAGCTGTTTGTCAAGTCAGAGATCCAGATGTCCTCACATCTACAGAGAGCTGCAGAGGACCTATTCTGGTTCCTCTGTGGGATTATTGAACAGGATTTTGGATTATTGCAGAAAATAATCTCTGAGTCAAACACAAGATTCTGATCCGTCCAGGTTCTGTTCCTCCAGATAATCTCCGCAGATGAACTCCACTCTGTGATGTCTGAAGCTAAATTAAATGTATAGCAGTAAGAAGCTAATAGGCTACAAACAGACGACATCACGGTCACACTGCACAATTACAGGTTTTCTATAAACGGATCAAAGTACAAGTTGTAAAGTCAGAGTTAGAACAGTGTGTAACTAAAGTGGCCTGTGAAGACGGACTAGTGAGTAGATGAGTCTCCGTGTTCACTGTGAGGACGTTTAATGTCCCCGACAACCTCTGTAGTCTCATTCAGACACTCGTTAGCAACCGCTAACTGTTTTTAACACATGAAGAGCTTCAGGATTAAACTGTTGAAAGATGAATAAAACCTGTAAATATGTTCAGCCTGTGGTTTCACACCTTATTTCACACATTTAACTGAAAACAAATCAACACTCTCAGACGTTGAGACGAGGGAGCAGGAAGTGTTTTACTGATTTGTGGGTTTCAGGACACTTTTTTTCTTTCTTTCTGTGCATCCTGAAACTTTTGGGGCCATTTTTCTTCATTTACTCTCTGAGATTAAACTGTCACATAAACAAGACGGAGAGACTCAGTTTTTCACTTTCCTCCACTCTCGTGGCTCATCCATCTGTGGCCTGCAGCTCATCCCACCTCCAGCTCCAACCAAGCAGGAACCTGCAGGACTGAGACACACAGCAGAGGTCCTGTCACACTATTCAGCTTCAACTTCAGGACCACGGAAGACGGCTGCGTTAGAAAGATCTGAACAACCTGCTCTCACCAACAGGAAAAATTAAAGAGCGTTGGGAAACGAGTGTCTGGACTTTAACCCGGAGAACACTTGACAAATTGGCGTCCTGCTGACAAACTGCAAAGGATGGCAGCAGATCATGAATCTCCCATCTGACACTTTGTCCATGTTTTGTTGTGACAGCTATCGGACACATCCGTCTCCGATCCGACAGCTGCATGTCTTCTGATGTCACGTATAACAAAAACTGACTGAAAACCTCAATACTGCAAACCGTTTTAACGAAGTGAAGCCAACACTGTGAAGTTTATGTTGGGCTCCTCATGATGAATGGCTCTGTGCAGCTCAAGCTGTAGGTTTTAAGAATAATTCCCTGATTCTCTCCGGACCAGCGCTCACACTGCATGTGTCCTTGTCACGGCTCTCAGCTGTCGGCCTGAGACTGTTTGATACCAGGAAGCTGCATAAATGAACCACAGAAAAACATCAATTTTTTTCGCAGGAGTTGGACTGAAAACTTCCCAAACTTACATCACAACATTTTTTCCTCCGGCAGAGTTCGTGGTGCTGCAGAGCTGCAGGTGGACGAGCGTCGATCACATCTATTCATTACATGAGTCATGTTAAAAAGGTTGTGGTGGTGTCTTTGTTGAAAGAGCAGGTATTTGTTGTCTCACTCTCAACTTGAGTTACACAATGGCCTTGTCATGCACACATCAAGAATCACAAAAGACGTGTGATTGTTGTTTTCTGGCTCCTCAACGCGATTTGTTGGTCTGTGTGTAATTGAACTTGCTGAAGCTTCCAGGATTCGTGTAAAGATCACTGGCTGCCGAACCACTGACGGCTGATTGTTGATGAGATGTATTCATATTCCAAGAACTGGGGGGTGTTCGTGTGTGTGTGTGTGTGTGTGTGTGTGTGTGTGTGTGTGTGTTCATGTGTGTGTGTGTGTGTGATGACATTTCACTTGACATTTGTTGGTCTCGACAGGATTAAAGAAATGAACGTCACACGCCGCTGCCTTCAGACGCTCGGCACTCACTTCAGATACACAGCTGTGTTATTAACGACTGGAGAGACTCAGCAAGCTGAGCTGAACAGAACTCAACATGGTGCAACACTTAATTTGTTCTACACCCCTCAGATGTATGTGCATTGTATGTGTATCTACAAAACAAGATTAGTGTCCGTATCACAGCCTGGTATCATCTTCCTCTGTTACCATAGAGCGCCACTTTTGTGCAAAAACTAATCTAAAAACACGTCACGGAGCCTCACTATAGTTCATTTTCCCTCCGTCCAGCTGTGAAACTCTTCTGATTCACCTTGCCAACATAATATATGTTTTTGGAGGACGTTCTGCTTCACAAAATATTGCAAAGGTATATGAATGTATATGTGGATGTTTGTCTAAACCTCACATATGAGCTCAGCTTGTTCTGGAAGCTGTAAGCCACCGTGTGCAGAGGATGTTAGAGGGGGGAGGGGTCCAGATTCATCAAAGACCATAAATATTATGAAATGATCTTTACACAATGAGCTGATGGTTACAAGAACTCAGTCGACCTCGAGTCACTTCAGCTCTACAAACTACAAGCAACTGGTTTGGTTCATATCAGCTGCTCCGAGTCTTTATCTCCACAGACTCAAATATTTTTTCCCACCTAATTGCAAAACATGTAAGGCTCTCGTCGAAGTGGATTATTATTATTACGCCTACTCTCATGATGATGGCTCACTGGCAGATGCTGACGTACAATGCTGTTACAAAATAAAACATTCACGGGACAAAATGAGAGAATAATTCAGATGCACTTAAAGTGTCATCTCATCGGCCTGTCATATAAGCAGAGGCCTTCTATCAGCTGATGCAGATGTGATGGAGTATTGATGCTCGTCAGCTCGATTCAGTCTGAGAACAGCAGATGGTGTTTGTAATCACATGATTTGGTTGACATCGGAAACACCATCAGCTGATTTTTAAGCCTTAACCCTTCACACTTAGTGTCCAGTACAGTCGACGAATATTTTGAAGACTTTGTCACCATTTAAGTCGGAGTGCCGTGTCCCAACAACCAGGTGATGATCCCCAGACCCTCGTCCACGGTTCCAGCTGACAATTATCTTTGTATCTCTTTGTCATGTTGAGATATGATGTCCAAAATTCAAAAATGTGTCACAAAGACAAAAAGCACTGAGAACCTCTGGAAAGACTGTTAAAATCAGACAGGTTCAAAAATAAATAAATAATAAACTCAATAAGATGTTAAAATACTTGTATCATACTTAAAATACATCTGTCACTTGAACTGACACTTGAATAGTTTAGTTTAATAGCACTTCTGTATCTGGATAAAAGCATCTATTAGTATTTATATATAGTTTTAAAATATTGTTTATATTGTTTGTGTCTCTGAGAATGAGTATTTAACAGTTGCTCCTTATTTAACAGTAAAATCAAACATCATTTGTTGTTTAACAATTCATGCATGAAGGAGTATATATCCATCAAAAACACAATAACGTAATCTGACACAAAAACTTAACTTTGCTTTTGTTTATTGAAAAAGTAAAAAAAGTTTAAATATGGCACTTAGAGATTTAATAAGTGTTCAGACACTTCTTAATTATGATTGTTAATTATGATTTTAATCTTTCATCAGAATCAGAAACAGATTTATTACCAAGAAGGATTTTACATCAACGAGGAATTTGTCTTTGTCAGTAAGGTGCATGCATTGAAGACAATAAACAATAAAAAAAAAAAACAGTGACTATAATTTAAACAATAACGCAGGTGATGTCATAAGAACAAGTTATTCTCCATTAGATAACATCAATCAGTGCTGGTGGAGTAACAAGAAAAAAAACATCAAAAAAACAACATTGATCAGAAGAAACAACATTTACACTGTACATCCCCTTTAAATGTACATGTTTTACATTACATGACGTGAATCTTTCAGTAGAAAATCAAATGTTGGATCTACTCGGTGTGATTGATAGGAGAGATGATCAGAGGAGCAGAGTTTTTACCTTTATAATTAAGACTAGGACTGAAGTACGGGTAGAGTTTCTGAGTGAAGCAGCAGCCAGTAAAGGAGTAGATAAGAGCTGCAGCATCAACGTCATAAAAGGAGACCAGACCCTCCTCATAATCCACAAACACCCCCACCTTCTCAGGCCGACTCTTCAGAGAGAGACGGACTGGAGGGTCAGCAAGAGCATAGTATTCATTTTTATTCCTCAAACATATCGTCCAGTAACCATCCTGAGGAGACAGTTTGATGCCTCCCTTCCTGTTGATCGACTCTCTGGCCACTCCTAAATACCAGTCAGTCTTCTGTTTAACTTGAACCTCATAATAAAATCTTCCTGAAGAGAAACTCTGCTTTGATAAGACACAGTGACCAGCATCAAATCTCTCTTTGTTGCCTGGGAGTTTCTTCTTTACATCACCATGTTCAACTTGTTTTCCATCATCAGACAGGATGAGGTTGGGATGTGCTGTATCAGGATCGAGTGTCACATCCACTGCATACTGCTGGACCCTCTTCAGTTCGGCCTCAAGCAGCTTCTTCATCTGTTTACTGAGCGTCTCCTCCAGCTGATTCACAGCTCTCACCACAGTCCCCTCATATAAAGGTGGACGGACGCTGACTCCTGTCCAGTTCTTGGTGGGTGGAGCAGCGTTCAGTGATGGGAAGCTCTGGACGAGGTGGAGGTGGTCTTCAGTCTGTGAGAGCTGCTCCACCTCAGAGCTTCT
>CAEMYA010000148.1:71586-86552 GCA_903131615.1 Diplodus sargus | reverse complement strand
GGTCTTCAGTCCGTGAGAGCTGCTCCACCTCAGAGCTTCTCTTCTCCAGCTCAGAGATTTCCTGTTCCAGCTCTTTGATGAAGCCTTCAGCCTGTTTCTCTGTCTCTCTCTGCTTCTCTTTGACGGTGTCGATGAGCTCGGCCTGGCTTCTCTCAACAGACTCCTTCAGAGCGCTGAAGACCTGAACACCAGCTGCTATCTCTCTGTCTGCATCTTTCTTACCGAGCTCCACTGAGCGCTTCATCTCCTCAATCTTCAGTCGTCTCTTCTGGATCATCTGCTGAATTTCAGCGTCTCTCTTCCCCAGCTTGGCCTTCTTTCCTTCATATTCTTCTTTCAGAGGAACAACAGAATGTCCCTGGTGGTCTGAAATACTGCAGAGCATGCAGACACACATCTGGTCAGTCTTACAGAACAGCTCCAGCAGTTTATCGTGCTTCGTACACATCCTGCCTTCTAGGTTCTTCACAGGGTCAATCAGCTGATGTCTCTTCAGGCCTGACTTTGTCAGATGAGGCTCCAGGTGAGTCTCACAGTAGGAGGCCAGACACACCAGGCAGGACTTCAGGGCCTTCAGTTTGGTTCCAGTGCAGTCGTCACAGGGAACTTCTCCTGGTTTGGAAACTTGTTGCTCTGAGCTGCTGCTGCTGGCTTTCTGTTGAGCTGACTGTCTGAACTGAGCAGCCATCTCAGCGATGAACGTGTTGACCTGCAGTTCAGGTCTGGTGTTGAAAGTCTTTTTACAGTTGGGACACTTGTACGGTGCATTAATATCCCAGTGTTGAGTGATGCAGGTTTTACAGAAGTTGTGTCCACATGGTATGGTGACCGGATTAGTGAACACATCCAGACAGATGGAGCACAGAAACTGATCTTCAGTTAGCAGACAGCTGGCAGCAGACATGTTTACAGTCTGAGGACAACAAGAGAGAAAAAACTGTTATCACATTTCCTTTAATTATCAAACTATGATTAGCGGAGTATGGGGAGAGTCATCCTGGATGATTTTCTTGTTACATGCATTCATACATTGCTACACTGCACCCAGCTGAGAGCTGAATTCACTAAGAAAATTATCACACAACATCACAAACAACACATTTTGTGCTCACAACGTGCATGTGTCAGCATGTGTTCTCCTCAGACAGCTCATTACATAAGGGATAATGCCAGACTAGGTGTCCATTATCAGGAATTTATGGACTTCGCGGAGGCAACCGTCCGCTGCGCATCGTCCACAGTTTTTTCTCGAAGGGCATTATCCCGCTGGTCACTTGCCAAAGGAAAGAAATTAAGACCATTGATTTATATTTTCATGCGTTTTACAATCAAAATATAAAGTTTTTCACAAGCCTTAACTTAGTTTCCCTGGTAACACCTGAGGGTTTGACTAATACCTGGAACGATCATTACTCTCCCGTAAGGTTCTTATGCAACGGAAACGTTGTTCACTCCTCCGGTAAATAGGACGGACCATAGATACGACTTGGCAACGGGAGATATTCTAGTCCGCTGAGCGTTGAGCCAGAAAGCTAACGTTATGCTAGCAAGATTCAAAGTCAATAACATTGCGTACGGTTGACAAACAGTAAATATAATTTGACAGTTTGCTAGCTAACAAGATTAGCTAGCTAACCAGTCATGTCATTGTCCCCAAATCAATAGCAAGATTTTCACGACCAAATGACCGGCCGTGTGCAACGTTACTGTGGCTGCAGCTTGAAGTAGAGAGCTGGATGTGAGATTACTCGCCTATCAGTAAATTTAGAGGGGAAGTGCACTTTCTGCAGCTTGTGTGTTACAGTCGCCACCTTGTGGTGTTCAGAGGCACTGAGGGACTGACGGACTGCACTCAGTGTTTGAAATAACATATTCAGATTTGATACGCCAGCTAGCGCATTAATTTAGAACGGTAAACAGACAATTTGATTGGAATTACTTAGTAGGTGTCCGTCTATCAGGGGTTAATGGACGCCCTTCAGCCAATCAGATTCGAGTATTCCCCCAGACCATGGTATAAACAGGTTTAGTGTAGGAGACAGGTTTGAAGATAAGGCTACTTCGCAGAGTGTGTAACAACTTTGTATGTTGTAAAATATTATTTTTATATTTTTATGGTCAATAAAATAAATTATTGCGTGAAACCGGATACTGTAGAGTTCAAAATCCAAAGGGCATCTATGCTTACCATGTTAGCTTTGAGCAGAACCAGTTTATCCAGTGTTACTTTGTGTGTGTGTGTGTGTGTGTGTGTGTGTGTGTGTGTGTTGTGGTTGCATCCAGCTACTTTGTCATATAAGTAGGCATGCATAATGTGGTACAACAAAATGACTTTACTACGATGTTGGAGCATCGAAGTTACAGAAAAGAAACAAGTCAGAAAATATGGGTAAATAAGTTTCAGCTTAAGCTAACTGACTTAATTCTGTCTGAACTGTTTAAATCTAAAATGACATTTCTATTGCATAATATTTATATGATTAAACAGATGTAAAAGAGAAGTCAGATTCTCATTTTACCTTAATTGTGACCTAAATATTTTTGTCTGTGTATGTCGGTACTCACCAGTGTTTTCAGAGATTCTGCTCGTTTTTGTTTTTAGAGAAAATCTGATGGATTCAGTTGAATTTCTTTCGAGAGAAACAGAGCGACTCGTCTGAACTGCAGCTCTGCGGTCACTCAAACTTCCTCCTTCATCTCACAGATGTGACGCAGCTTCTCCTCCTGTAGCTCCTCCTCTCAGTGCGGCTCTGTCACTTTTTATTAACGTTTTATTGACTCATTGAGCTCTGATACAAGATGAGTTTCTACTTTTCATAATATGAAAACAAAAAAACACATCCCAGATAGCGAAAGACAATAATTCAATGTTGGATTTTGGTCAAATTGGTTATTTTTGGTTGAGGTTGATCAATGTAGTATAGATGATGATTGTTCAATGTTGAAATACCCTCCAATCAATCAACATTGTTTCAGTGTCATGAGTCTAAAGTCATGTCTTTCTGTTATGTTCAGATGATTGTTTATGTGTCTTGTGATTTCCTGTATCTGATTTCCATGTCTTTATATCATGTCTTGTTGTGTCTTATGTTTTGATTTTCCATGCCCTACTGTGTCCTTTATGTATCTCCTGTGTTCATCCCTCTGTCTGTAAGTATTCTCCTCTGTGCTTCCCCCGCTCGTTACCACACCTGGCCTCCTCCCTCCTCTCTCTACTCACCTGTTCCTCATCTTGTCATTAGTGTCTGTGTACTTAGTCTGCTCATGCGCCTGCTCCTGTCTGCTCCCCGTCCCCTCGTGGTATGTCTTGGTTTTGAGTTTTGCATTTTTGATTTGTACTTTGCTTTTGGTTTCCACTTTGTTTAGCTATCTTGTTTGCTATTTTGCTTTTGTCCCTTTTAGTCTAGCTTTGGTCTTGCTCCCTTTTGGTTTTTGTACCTCAGCTTTGTTTAAATAAAGCCTTGTCCCATGAGTGTCTGCATTTGGGTCCACCTCCTTCCTCCTATCTCCAAAGCCTTTTAGCTTTCCCCCTTTAACCCGACCTGACAGTTGGGGGTTTTTGTTCATAGAGCATGCAGTAAAGTGGCTGTTCTCAACCTTGGTTTCTTAAAAAGAACTGAAATAGCCAATCTAATGGGGTTTTTAATGAGGCATATTAAAAACATACAAAGGAAGGTTGAAAAGTGTTGCATAATGCATTATTTATATATATATATATAATAAATTAGATGAATCAACTCTACATTCTTTCAATATCGTCACTGAATAAAGGTTGATTATTGTGGGAATTGACTGGAGATTCAATGTTAATAATGGATTGGATTTGTATGGCGCTTTTCAAGACACTCAAAGCACCTGACAGGGTTCCAGGTTCCATTCATTCACACACAGTCACACTGGTGGTGGTAAACTACGATAGTAGCCTCAGCTGCCCCGGGGCAGACTGACGGAAGCGTGGCTGCCATTTAGCACCTACCGCCCCTCCAACCACCACCAGACACATTAAGATGAGGCAGGGTGGGTGAAGTGTCTTGCCCAATGGGCACAATTGGCTGGGCATCGAACCACCGACCCTCTGCACACAGGCCAACCCGCTCTACCACCTGAGCCCCCATTGTGATCATAGTGAGCACATTCAATGTATATTTCAATATCTGACATCAACGTTATTACAATCTTCTGCCTGACAATATCTCAATGTTGATTCAATCACACTTTGCTATCTGGGATTCAACATTTTCCAGAACAGGCTGTATGTTTTGATGAACCGGCTGCAGTTCTCCCTCTTTAACCCCACAAACAGTCTGTAAACTGAAGAACTAAAGAAAAACCAGAGAAGGAAAATGAGCCACAAGAAGTTTCAAACAGAGTGAAGTAAAATACTTTCTTCAGAGCCATCTGAAAGTCAGGCAGGTTCAGAACTTTGGGTTATGAACAAATACCTGCAAAACTACTGATATTCTAATCAAACTTAGCTCTACTTAGGTTTGACTGCAAATAATCAAATGTTGGTACATTAATATGGTAATTCAGTGGTTCCCAAATGGTGCAGAGAGGAACACTAGTGTGCCCTGGGGAGACTTTTATTGAAATATCCAAATAGTAATGAATGAGTTTTAGTTTACTGTCTGCTTTGTTGTACGCGTTCACTTCCTAATACAAAAGCTAAAAAATCCTTTAAAACCTGCAGGGAGCTAAAATAAAGACAAGTGTCAAACCAGGCTGAAGTCAAACCTGTCGGCTCGACACGACAACAAACCTTGTGTGTCTCCTCCGTCTGTTTAACACTTAATGTAGATGACTGGCAGGTGTTTGAGGAGTGTGTGGGATGTTTCTGTGTTAACAATGAATTTTAAGATCTCATTTTAACATCAGAGGAGAAACGATGGAAATCCACCTTCTGTTCAGGGCAAAGTTCCAACTGGAAAAGTTGTGCCAGGAACAAGTCATAAAAGTGAAGTTTAGTTAACATTCAACACATTATCAGCATTTATATGTCCGTCATGTAACACACGTCATGAGAGCTGATGTCAGTGTGCTTTTATGGCCAGAGAGGCTGTGTGGATCCAAGTGTGAAGTGTGAAAACCAACATGACACACACACACACACACACACACACACACACACACACACACACACACACACACACACACACACACACTGAGCTGATGGAAAACATCAATTCAGCTCACATCCAAACAGCGCAGCAGCCTTTTGGCTCTCCCTCGCCTGCTCATGGCTCATTTCTTTACTCCAGTCCTGAGAATAATAATGTGACTCTGAATGGAAATCACCTCTTCTGCTCCGACTGTAATCAAAGGTTTTCCTGCAGGGCGCTCAGCCTCCCCTGTCAGACGAGCCCATACTTCAGCCCGGCACAGTCAGAGATGCTGGCTCTGGACCGCCCTGAACCTCCGGATGTGGCACCGCTGTGAGGCTTTATTGTTGGGAGCCGTTTGCACAGCAGCTTTGATCACAGACGAGGACTGTGAAGCAGGCCGGGTCGTTTTATTTTGCTTCCCCAGCTTCTCAATGCAGAGCGAGGAATTCAACTTTCAGTTGTAGAAGAACTTACATTATTTATGAAGTAAAAGTATCAAGACATTAAAGGCAACTGCAAAGATTAGTAGTACGACTGCAAGTGTGAAGAACGTATTAAATCCTGTTGTGGCTCCGGAGGAAGCTGCATGTCGTCTGAAAAACTGCCTCCAGTGATGTCACTCCTCAGCTAAGTTGCATTATGGGTAATGTCAGCTGTGGGTTACGAGAGGAAGATGAACGTGTGGAGAAACAAAGATGATTTCTCCGGTGCTGTATCGAATTCAAGGCACAGGGTCATTTATTCGTCATTGCACGACACAGGCTTGAATAACGAATAAACTCCTTCATGCTGCTTCAGTGAGTCCATTTCCTTTTCCTGTGACCATCATCAGCCAGCCGCAGCCTGTAACCAGCTGTAGTCGCGTGGCTTCTATTCCAACTCTTCTCCACACGGTCAGGCTGGGTAGTTGAAAGAGGCCGTGGGCTGTGATGGTCTCAAAGTCTGCTGCTCGTACACCAAAACACACATTTCTCCTCTAACGATGATATTAATAACTCAGATGTAGCATAGATGTAGCATCATTAGGAGGAGCTGCCGGCTGCTGCATCTTCAGGAGGTTATTGGCAGCATATGTGGGCTTACTCATATTAATCAGAATCACAATACTTTATTAATCCCCGGGGGGATTGTTTTTGTTCGAATGCTCCGTGCAAAGCAGACATAGAACTAGAAATAATGATAAATGGTAAAAGTGTGACTGTGGTTTGAACACACTGCAGGTCGTCTTCTCTGTTTGTCACTTTCATGTGTTTTAAGAGTCGGCGTGAAAACCACCGTCTGTGAGTCTGAGTGGATGCTGTTGGACTGATATGTCAAATCAAGAACACACACTCACGCTGTTGGTTTAAAATCCCAGCAGGGCTTCTGGCTGAAACTTCAGGTGAACCTTTAATTGAAGTGTTTATTAATGCAGGTTGTCTCTGCTGGATTCAGAGTTTTAATGAAGACAGCTGGCTGTTTATTCTGCAGCTTTATTTCTCACTATTAAACTCATTCCTCTTTCATCAGGAACAACAGTGCCCCCAACAGCATTCAGCACTCACAGTTCATATCTGACACAAAAGTGAAGAAATGAGGGTGGCCGGAACAATAAGAACCTTCTTATAAACCCAGTCTGTAGCTGTGTGTGATATCTGTGTGTGTTTGTGTGGCGGGTCTGTAGTTCTGTCAATCATCACGACTCAGCAGCAGCTTCTTATTCACGTCACTTTTAATACCTGATTCTTTTGTTGCACATCGGATTTAAAAATAGTCGCCTCTAAAATATTCATAATTCTACAGAGTCTGAGTGCATTTACAAAAAGGACAGACTTCTAAAAACAGTCGGCGCAGGAAAAGATGCAACACTGGACCGCTTCCTTCACAGCGTCTGACACAGAACCGAGCCGCCGCCGGCACCGACCTGCCGCTGTTCAGCGTCCAGCAGGGAATGATCGGAAAGTCAACACGTGTCTGCGGCTTCTGTTCACCTCTCTCTGTATTCAAGCTCCAAAAAAATCCTCCCTGCAAACTCCCCAGAGGCTCCCGACTTCAGACGGAGTCTCAGGAGTCCTCTGAATAATATCCTCAGGCACTGTGGAGACACACACACACACACACACACACACACACACACACACACACACACACACACACACACACACACACACACAGAGCGGCTCCCAGGTGTTTGCCTCAGGTGTGTGGAGCGTCAGTCGTCAGGCTCAGTGACACACTGCTCCACGATCTCCCTCAGGTTTGGGTTTTCCATGGCAGCCGCCACTCGCTCCTTATCGTTGATCTGCTTGTTAACTGGAGACACAAAGTTCACTGAGACACTGAACCGCAATGAAACAACACAAAAACAGACGCACAATGCTGTGACCTCGACAGCACAGCAGGATCAAACAGAGACGTTTTTATTCTCTGGCATCTTGAGTTCGTCGCGCCACCTGCTGCTGAAAGATCGGGTTGTTTCGTCTTTGTCAAATTGCGTTAAACTATGTTTATGACTATCTAAAAACAAACAACAAAACTGAATAATGTTTTAACTGTGATTACAGCAGCAGCATTTTATCAGTTCAAACAAAATGAAGGTTATTAAGATGAAGACAGCGGCTGCGAGCTCAGCACGGTATTCTTCAGACAAAGCAGACGAGGACGTCTTTATAAATGAGACCGTTTGGATCGGCACCGTATCGTTAGTCAAACAAGATGTAACTGCATCAGGAGTTTCCAGCTCTGGTTTGCTCTTCTTGTCGCTCCAGCTGTGTTCGGCTGAGTCACAGTCTGCTCGGACTGTCGAGCACATTATGTTGGTTTGTTGGAGGTCTGAACTCTTGCAGATAATCTACATCCACATGATTTAACTTGCTCCCTGCTCAGGTACGAGTTCCCCGTCGGAGGAGAACGCGCTGCTCTGGCTGTCAGCTTCGTGTTGCTATGGAGACATCACACTGTGGGCCGCCATCACTCGGCTACATCATGATAAAGCTCCTGATAATCATGTAAAGATTTAGACTGATACTATCGAGGGTGATATGATTGGTAACAGCGCTGCCCTGATTCATAGTTCCCAGAGGAAATCATACACACTTTGATGATCTCCTGATTTTTTCATTTGGCGCCGTCATCAGGTCAGAGCTTCCAACATCAACCCTTAAACATTAATGCTGTCTGTGCTGCCAGCGTGCAGAACACAGAACATCACACCACTGAGGAAAACGCCTCAGCGGGAGGCTGTTTTAATCTTAATGAAACAGTTCAGTCTTTAAACGGAAAAATAAAACACTCACTGTCTTCCTCTGTAGAGTGGGTTCCTTCTGAAATGTAAATTTCCAGCTGAGAAGAGAAAAGAAAAACAAACTGCTGTTAACAGGCAATTTGGTCTTTGTTAAATTTCATGCAGCTGTGATTCAAGAAAAGAAATTAAGAACAAAGTGAGGAGTATTTTAAACGCTGGCGAGGTTTGAAAGGGTTTGGACGGGAAACGGCAGGACGGATATCAGCAGAGAACACGGGACACAAGCCGCTCAGGACAACAAAGGACATTCATTATTTACACTGCTGACAGTTCGGATGCTGCTGCTGTAAGAGATGAAGCGGAAAATCAAACAGAATATCCACAAATATTCTTCTGTATCTCTCTGCGGATCACATCATCATCATTGATTTTTGGGAGCAAAGGAAGGCAAGCGCATCCTCCATATATATAGATATATATATATATATGATGTTGTGAAAAATCAATGATGATGTGATGATGATGTGATCCCACCTGGTGTTCCTCCACCTGTGTGACCAGGTGGAGGAACACCAGGTGAAACACCTCCAACATTAATAATGTGTTCTGTGTGTGACACAGAGCGAGCGGATCGTCCTGCTGACGCTGTTTTTGTCTCTTTCAGCTCTGGTTTGTTCTCCACCACCTCCTGAGAATGTTCCTGATTCTTCGGCTGATCTTCACCAGCTCGTCTCTAAGTGTGTCTGTCAGCTGCTGCTGCCGTGCTCTGCTCTAATGAGGAGGCTGCTCATGGATGGAGCCGGCCGCCCTCCACCTGCCGCAGCACGCTGCTGTTTGTTTGATGGTCATCCAAGAACTCCTCTGTGCACGACCCTCGACCTCTAACACACGGCTGTGAATAACCAGCTCATTAGCTGCCACACTGTGTGTGTGTGTGTGTGTGTGTGTGTGTGTGTGTGTGGTCTCTCAGAGTCGTACTCATTGAATTGTTCATGGAACAACAGCTGTTTCCTCGCTGAACGGAGCTCCAGTAATGTTGTCTATTCAATTTGTCACATTTGGATTTGAAAGTCATCTTTAAACTCGGTGTGTGACGGTGAACCAGGAGGAGGAAGAACCTCGACACGTCAGCACGGCTGCTCATCACTCAGCATCACACTTCTTCTCAGAGACGTGTTCGTGGATTCAGAGGGAGTAACTCTCTCTGATATAATATCATAATAACATCTCTGATGTCCATGAACCCACTTTAGGTCCTGAGAAGAGAAAGTGCTGCTCAAGCTGTGTTCAGTATCCAGTGACTGCAGACAGGAGCAGCTAATTATAACACTGTAATCATAATTAACTCTGCTGATGCAGCACGTTTCATATTATTATCAGATGATTCACAGGAAAGTGAAGAAACAACAAAATAATAAACGTTTTGGGGATTTCAGAGAACTTTGACTCTTCACTCACCTTGTGTTTGAATGGCAAACACCTCTGCAGCTTCACCTGCAGGCAGAGACCTGCGGACACAGAACACCCCGTCAGAACCAGAGAACACCCCGTCAGAACCACAGAACCACAGAACATCCCATCAGAACCACAGAACATCCCGTCAGAACCACAGAACATCCCGTCAGAACCACAGAACCACAGAACATCCCGTCAGAACCACAGAACCACAGAACCACAGAACACCCCGTCAGAACCACAGAACCACAGAACACCCCGTCAGAACCACAGAACCACAGAACACCCCGTCAAAACCACAGAACATCCCGTCACAACCACAGAAGCACAGAACCACAGAACATCCCGTCAGAACCACAGAACCACAGAACATCCCGTGAGAAACACAGAACCACAGAACATCCCGTCAGAACCACAGAACCACAGAACATCCCGTCAGAAACACAGAACATCCCGTCAGAACCACAGAACCACAGAACATCCCGTCAGAACCACAGATCATCCCGTCAGAACCACAGAACATCCCGTTAGAACCACAGAACATCCCGTCAGAACCACAGAACATCCCCGTCAGAACCACAGAACATCCCGTCAGAACCACAGAACATCCCAGCAGTACTTCACTCTGGAGGAATGAAGTATATAAAACTAAGCGGCTCCATCAGAACCTCACACACGTACTTGTTGGATCAGAACATTATTCATCATGATTAAAAGTTTAAGATGCTAATTAGTTTGACAAACAGCCCTGGAGCTGCAAAGCATGCTGGTCCATTTCCTGCTCCAGTGGACGCAGAGATTGGTTCTGTTTACCAGCTGGACTTCTGCCTGCATGATTCTGGACGGAGAAGAAGCCTCGCTCTCCCACTGGACTGACACCAAATCCTGTCAGTCACCTTTGATGTTTCTAATCACTGATGGTTCTGCTATCAGAATCTGTCGGGCCCGATGGAACTGAGCAAGAAAATGGTCCAAATAGGGCCCAGAGGCCCGGGTGGACCCGGCGGCAGCTGCCCTCCTCCTCGGTGGAGCTGCAGGCAGTGCAGCGGAGCAGCAGCAGCCCCCGCTGGTCAGGAAATCATCTGCTGCATGGAAAGGTTCCTGAACCAGGCCCAGATCAATTATGAGCCAATTATATCGGTTCTGTTCATCCTGTTAAAAACAACCTGAGGGAAATCTGTCGGCCCGCTCAGACACAAACTGAACGCTGAGGGTTCAAGATTATCTGTTGGACAAAACAAGCAACTTGAGTTCTATCGGGTTCCACAGTCGATGTCTTCTGGTTTCTGCTGAAGCTTTTTGGGTCGTTAAGAGATGAAACACAAGGAGCAATTTTTAATTCCCAGAAGTTTCACAGGAGGCAGAATATCAGACATTAACTGATGAACAACGAGCGCTGCGACCAACGATCGTTCTCATCGTCCATTAATCTATAAGTTATCTTCTCCATGAGTCAGTCAGCTGTTTGGGCCGTAAAATGTCAGAACGTGGTGAGAAACGTCGATCAGTCTTTGAAAATTCTCCTCAAACTAATTCATTGATGATCAGATCTTCATTTTTCTGCTTCATGTTTATAGAAGCCAAAAAAAGTTTATGGCACCAAGAGAAGAAAATAAAAATGTTCTGTGTGTAAAACGTGAATAGAAACATTTTCCACCTTTTTCTGACATTTTGTTGATCAAACAAATAATCAATTAATCGACATTAGTTACTAATTAGTAACTCAAGTAACTTAATGTGACAAGAGATTAATGTTTATTAATCACAAACTGCTGCCGACAGCCTCCTGAAACCAATTGACTGAGTGTGTGTGTGTGTGTGTGTGTGTGTGTGTGTGTGTGTGTGTGTGTGTGTGAAAACACACAGCTGATAAAACTCAGAATGCAGCTTTGAATCCATGAATGTTAAAGACGTCGTCTGCATGCATACAGATGGTTTCCTTCATGATGACTCGGCTCCGCAGAGGGAATTACAGCTCGACACGACTGTAATCTGAGCAGCGAACACGCTGATTGTTCCTCAGACTGGCGGCGTGTTGCCGGCTGCTGCTGCAGCTCAGAGATTAGAGCGATCGCCACCGCAGACCAACAGTAACGAGGCCACACGTCCGCTGCTCGGACTCAACTTCTCACCTCAATTACTGTCAGAGAACTCGTCCAGTTGTGTGAAGCAGAGCAGAAAATTAAAAAGGCCACAGAAGCTCAATCAATAATAAAACAACAACACATAACATAAGAAACTATCCTGGACCTTCACACCTCTTTATTTATATATTTATCTTTTATCTCATGACGTCATACCACTCCAAGACTAAACTATGGACTATAATCCAGAGCGTCATTGGCAGATTAATCAATAATCAATCAATTAACCGGCTGAGAAACCGTCATCACACAGCAGCTGACAGTCAAACTGAACGTTAGATGTTTCATGCTCGTTATTAATAACACCTGCGCTGACTTCCTGTTGGAGACCGAGCCGATCTGTTGGACCGCAGAGAAAACAAACGGCAGCCAGAGTCTGACGAAAAACAGCAGATACGCTGCAGTCACACGCAGAATCCACAACGTTTGCATCCAGTAGTGACGTAAGTTCCCGTCCTGGCTGCTCGTGGAGCTCAACTTTCAGCCCACAGCCAGCTGACTGAGCGTCTGCATGACGTCTGTCTGTCATTTCATCCACATGGAGACTCTCACTATTTTATTCTGATCCAAAACAACCTTAAAACCATGAAGAGAACAAAGTGTATGAAACTATTTCTGATGAATAACTGTGGTGTTAAAAGACTTCCCACAAAGTACAGAATCAATTGAGTCCTTTTTTTCTTTAACAGGAAAAACTTCAGATTTCAACATATTTAATTCTGCTGCAAAATACATTCAGCCTCAGATTGAATCCCTCCACTTCTCATCTGCAGTGATAATAGGCTTAGGATTAAATTCAGATTAACACGGCACAGCCAGTCAAACCAAATCAAAGAGCTCTTTCTTTCTTTCTTTCTTTCTTTCTTTCTTTCTTTCTTTCTTTCTTTCAACCTGTTTTGAACCAAAGTAGTTCCTCTACTTCCTCTGTTTTCATCAGTAATGATCAGAGTAACTCCAGACTGAACCTGAACGCATTAAAACACAGAAACAGGTTGAAATCTCTGTGAAAACCTGACAATACATCCAGAGGAGTCCGTGCCAGCCGCCAGCAGCTGGGAACATTCGGACCTGGCTGATGATGAGCGGTTCTGTGGTTCTTGGCTGTTGTGTTATCAGCAGCGACTCACCGATCAGAGTGGCCAGAGAGCAGTGAGGGACGGTGGGAGAGAACTTGATGATGATGAGGTACTCGTCCTCTCCGAGCTCCTGGACCTCCACACACTGCTCCGTCACCACGTCCAGCTCCTCCAGGGTGTTCGGCTTCTCCGGGTCCCGGATCGATCGGATCACATCTGATACAGGGCAGGAAACGAGATGTGTCAGTGTTTACCAGAACTGAAGTCAGAGCCGGAACCTCAGAGAACCAGAGGAGTCTCGAGTGAGCGTCTCCAGAAACCATCAGATCCAAAGTTTAAAGAGTTAGGAAAAAAACTGAGCTCAAACTTTTTTACTAATGTGATCCACGGCAACACGTTAGCATTGTGAGTGAGTTCTGAAGTAACTGCAACATAAAAGCAACACAATAACAATTAACTGATACTAATTAAATCACACTAAAGGTTTAGAGGACTGTTTGTTCAGTGGATGGATCGTTCCAAACTTTCTAAACTCATTCAACTCAAACTTTTAACACGGCTGAGCCCGAACAGAGACGGCTAAAAATACTCCCTAATTATTTATATTAAAACAATCATTGATCTAATTTACTGTAGGTTAGGAGAGAGTGGTTACTCACACTCCAACCACACCAAACTCCATTCAGAAAAACGTTCATTTAAGATCAGATCCATTAATAATCCCAGTTTATGATGTTTACCACAAACACACCAGCGATAGTCAGGGGAGCCTTTCATTGCCACCACACCAAACTCCATTCAAAAAAGTCTGTCAATCTGCACCAACGCTATACAGTCTGTAATGTCATTATAACCCCAATCCAACCAAACTTCATTCAGAAAACGATGTATTCAAATTCTGTTCCATTAATAATCCCAGTATATGACGTTTACTACAAACACACACACAATTCAGTTGAGACATTCACTCATTTGAGTTCTGCAACACCAATTATCAGGGAGGCTTTCATTGCATCCACACCAAACTCCATGCAAAAAAACATGTATTTAAACTCCTCCAGTAAAAATCCCAGCAAAGAAGGCAAAAAGCACTTATTTGAGTTCTAAACCACCAGTGATCAGGGGGGCTTTTCATTGCATCCACACCAAACTCCATGCAAAAACCTATTTATTTAACTTCGCGTTAGCCTGTCAGAAAGACAGCAGCAACTTCCTCAAACTTCTACCACGATCATTACATACTATGAGTTCGGCACATGATTTATTCACTCATCGGTAACTGACTCGTCAATGGAGCCGTTTGTTGAGCGAGCTGTTAAAACACGCGATGACGTCACACTGGGATGTTTTAGGGACGTCTTGAGCGAGTTTACGTTTAAACATGCAAAGTTGAGTCATTTCTAAATGGAGTCTGGTGTTGTCGCCGGCCGAGCTTCTGCTATGACACCAGCCTGAGTGCAGCAGCCTCTCCGGCACCGTATCTAAGTGTCAGTGGCTTTATCGTGTTTGGGTCGGACAGTACTGACAGTTCGGACAGTTCGGACGAGTGAACGTCGGGCCTGCTCGCTCACCGTACACCTCTAACGCTTTCTCCTCCATCTTCTTCGTCCTCAGGGCATCCCTTTTGTCCACGAGTCCAGAGAACTGTAAAACCTTGGTGACACTCAACGACACGAGGCTCAGAACTATGTCCATGTTCTGGTGAGCGCCATGATAAAGAGGACGGGTCCACTGTGGAGACTCTGACAGGAGACGGAGACGCTGCGGGGACAGAAACACACTGTGACCGGAAGCTGAGAGCGTGTGATTGCTGATTGGATGGAGATCAGCGGCTCCTGCTGCAGCCAATCAGAGCATCGGTCTCACTTCCGCTTCCTGTGTTTTGTCGTCCGAGAAAAGCAATCGATGCCTGATCGACCTGTCACATGTCCTCTGTGTCCTTTATGGGTCTTTGATAACTTTATAT
>CAEMYA010000148.1:56121-68568 GCA_903131615.1 Diplodus sargus | reverse complement strand
ATGACTAAGTCTGTTTAATAAAATGTGATGGTCTACTGTATCAAAAGCGGCGCTTAGATCCAGTAGAACCAACACTGTGAGCTTTTTGTTATCAAGATTCCATCTGATGTCGTTTAAAATCTTTAAAAGTGCTGTCTCGGTACTGTGGTTTCTCCTAAAACCAGACTGATGTTTCTCTAAGATGTTATTTTTGTTTAAAAAATCATTAACTTGGTTAAAAACCAGTTTCTCTAAAATTTTACTTAAAAACGGTAAGTTGGATACAGGTCGGTAGTTATTAAAACGCTGGGGTCTAAGTTGCTCTTCTTAAGAAGGGGCTTCACCACCGCCGTTTTGAAGGCGGTGGGAAAGACACCTGTCTGAAGAGAGCAGTTCATGATGTATAAAAACTGTTCCTCAAAGAAACCATAAAATGATTTTAAGAGTGATGTGGGAATTGGATCTAAAAGGCAGGTTGTTGGGTTTACTTGGGAAAATAGTCGACCAAGTGTCCTTGCATCAACCAGAGCAAAACTCTCCAGTGTTTCCTCAGGCAAGGACAACAGTTCAGGTGTGTCACCAGATAAAACTTGATGGGATAAGAGGCTGGATCTGATGTCCTTGATTTTGGTTCTGAAGTGGTCTGCAAAGTTCTCGCAAAGATCGTCTGTGGGTGTCATAAAAATGTTATTAGATTTAGAACCTGTTAAAATATCGAAAGTGGAGAATAGGAATCGGGGGTTATTTTTATGATTGGTGATGAGTTGTGAGAAATGGGAAATTCGTGCCTTTCTGACTGCGTTATCACTGCGTTATCATTATCATGTAGTTTTTTTTTAAACAACATCCTGCTGGTGAAAACACGTGTCAGAACTAAACAATGGGGGCTTTTATTGTGAAGAAGTAACAGCAAAAACCTGCCCAGGTGTGAATGCTGTCGGCTGACGGTTACGTTTGCTGTTACAGGTCAGTTATAATGATCAGAGGAAACACAAGACTGTTTCATAAGCATATAATATCATTTATTTCATAAGTTAAAGATTACTCACTCTTTTCTATTTCGATGTATTCCTTTTATTTACTGCGGTGAAGATGACTCTGACAAAGTGTTTAATAACATTATCAGAGGATTCACTATCAGTAAATAAATCATTCTTCATGTAACTCAGTCTGTTGAAGGTTTTTATTGGTTACAGATGCTGTAACTGGCAGAGCTGCTCATAATAATTAGCATCAACTAATAATCCACTATACATCACAGATGTTAATGTGGTAAAATAATGTGTAGAATCTATTAACAAAGCTGTAACACTGTTGTTTTAGTTCAGTTGGAGCCAACATGTCCGTCGTCTCTGTGACGACCGCTGAGTTTATGTATGTTATGACCTCATTAATATCTTAAATGCCTCAAATCTGTTTGAATTTCTTCTCCAAATCGACAGCATGGCCCTTTAAACTGAGAGTTAAACATTTAAATTATTATATAAAAAGTCTAAAATCTCATAATTATGATTTTTGTTTCTTAATTATGACTAATCGAATGTTTACTGTTTTAAATCTCCTGATTATGATTTTTGGTTCTCACTTTTCATCTCATAATTTAATTTGTGATCCCAACTTTAATCTAATAATCATGACTCAACCTGAATATTGTTTCTCATCTTGTTACTTTTTTCTAACCAGACAGAAATGTTTTAACATTAAACAGGACGGATTCTCTCCAACATCGTCTTTCGATTAAGTCGCCTGGTCGACTTCTGTTCTCTTCTTCTATTGGTCCGATCCGGTCAGCTGACGGGAAGACGGGTCATGTGACCAGCAGACCGAGCCTGTGTTGACCTGACAGCTCCTGGTTCTGGGGGTATCGTGGGTTCTGGCTGGTTCTGGTGGAATGTCTCCTGGACTCACAGGCTGATCACGAACTCGTGTGAACATGTTGGAGGCTCAGCGGCCGGAGAGCAGCTCCACAGAGGTGTGCGTCATCCCGGAGAACCAGCACTGCGGACCGGTACCGGACATCCAGAGAGCCCAGCTGGCTCCTGGAGGCTCCCTGCTCGGATGTCTGGAGGCCCGGGGCCGGCTGGTGGTGTGGGACCCGGCGGACAGAGAGGCTCCTCCGGCTGTAGAGGACGAGAACCACACAGAGTGAGTCCGGCAGGAGGAGCTCAGCAGCCTTCCTGGTTCAGAACTCTGCCTGCGGGCTGGTTCTGGAATTCCTTATCACAGAACACACTTAATATTTAACACAAGTGAATCTAAAGTCATGAGAAGACGCAAGGAGTGAAATGAATATTGATTCAGTCAGATGTCAGCGTCATAATCGATGCAGAGCTGAAACTAATAACTGATAACTAACACTGTTGTTTATTGGACTTTGGGGGATGTACGGAAGCCCTGAGGGGACAGAGAGGCTGGTGATCAGATCTACATTATTCTGTTCATGACTAGAGAGCTGGTGGAATTTGTATTTATGTTTCTTCATTTTCTTTTTTTTTTTTTTTTTTAAATAGAAAAAACATATTTGAAAACATGTAAAAAATAATAATAATAATAATGATAATATTGAAAATAATAATAATTTCCTCAGAAAAAAACTTAATATTTTCTTTGAATGGAATCAAGAGGTCGTATGTTTGTTTGTGTTTTGAAGATCCATCTATCTTTCTGTCTTTTTTCAATTTCCATCTGTGAAAACATAAAAACCCAAAACAACAACAAGAAAAAAATCAAGAGAATTTTTTTTAATTCCAATGTGACCATGAAATCACAGGAATTTTTATTTTTTGCAAGAATTATAATGTTTTTTCAGAATAATCTTTTTTTTGTTTTCTGTGTTTGGAACTGAGGCAGAATTGAGAAAACTTTTTATTGAATTTTTTTCTTTTGATTCCACATTTTTTATCCTGAAAATTAAAAATAAATTCTCATGTTTTTACAGATGGAACAAAAATGAAACTTGGAAAGATTATCCAGGCAAAAAAATGTTTCCACCAGTTCGTAAGTCACAGGAGAGAAAATCATTGAGATCAGACTTAGAAAACATTCTCGCTGGCCCCTCAGGGCCTCCGTAGTTTGACTTCAGCATAACAAAGTGTGCATGCTGTCTTGAGGTCCTGATGCCTCAGCACTCTGTCAGGCTGTAGATGATGGAGCGCCTCCACCTTCTTCTCTGTTTCCAGCTTCTGCTGGGAGGAGGTGGCCGTCCACAGCCGCAGCATCAGCAGCTTCAGGCTGCTGGCTGTCGGAGCTCATGGTGACCTGAAGCTGCTGGAGGTGGAGGCAGAACGATCAGCCTCCATCTCTCTGCGCCGTGTGTGTGAACATCCTGCAGACCGCCTGCTGCAGACCGTCAGAGACCAGGACCCGGGTCAGTACCAGCAGCAGCCCGCCATCATGTGTGTCCACTGAGGTCTGACAGTCAGAAACATTATAACACCTCAGCTTGTGTCTGTGTTTCCAGGTGTGTGTGAGCTGCAGTCGGTGCGCGTGTTGTCGTTCACTGCTGGCCGCTGCTGCGTGCTGCTCAACTGTGATTGGCTGCTGCAGCTGCAGTGGCGGCAGATGGAGGCGGAGCCACAAACGTCATCCTGCTGCAACATCCAGCTGCCCGACGGAGACAAACGCTCTGCCGTCCACCACTGTGTCTGCAGAGACCTCCTGTTCGTCCTCAGCTCCTCTGGACTCACATGTATCCTCGACTGGCAGCGTCACGGTTGAACCGACCGCTCGCCGAGACACGAGACAGATACGTAAAGGGGCAGAACGTAACTTTGGAGAAGTTATTTACAGTATTAATGAGATGCAAACACAAACTGTGTTCCATCAGTGGATAAACGAGCTGCTCTCAGAGGAAAATAAGCTCCCAGAACACACAGATAGAAAGGTGGCAGGGTCCGCCACATGTAAACAAATGAGATTTTGATTATTAAGTTTGTTTAGACAGAAATAAATCAGCCAGTGAGGATCTTTCTCTGCTCATTAACATTTCTTCACCTAAACTACAGACTGCTCCTTTAATGACACATAAACTAAACTGTAACTTGCTGTAATCAGACTGAACGCCGTGTGATGAAACTCTTTAACTGCGACCTCCAGCTGTGTATAACGTCTCTGACGGCCGTCTGCTGGCCAGCGCCGACCTCCCCGCCTACCTGAGCTCCGGCCTGGCGGACGACGACCTCAGCTCCTCCCCCTCTTCCTCCTTCTCCTCCTCTTCCTCCTTCTGCCTCCTCCAGGTGTCAGCTGATCTCAGTACAGCTGTGGCCGTCACTCAGTCTCACGCCGCCATCGCCGTCGACCTCAACCACTACTTCAGGTCTGCGTTCCTTCTTTTCTGTTTTTGTGGGCCTGTTAGAATGTGAATGTTCCCGTCCGGACCAGAAGAATATCAAACCCACTGCAGAATGTCACTGGATCAGTTCCCCTCGACAAACACGGGCCCGCTGTCACTCATCTGCATGTTAATCAGACGGACACTGACTTTGTTCTGTTCAGAGATAAAAAGCAAACACACTTCAGAGCGATGTTTCTGTCCTGCAGGATGTATCCGGACCACCTGCTGTGTGCCGCTCCCCCCTCACGGCCCGCTCTGCGGCCCGAGAACCACAGAGACCAGGACAGCCTGTCGAGCTCCAACTGCAGCCGCGCCGCCCTCGGGTCGACCTTCAGCACTGACCGGTACAGAACTGTTTGGTTCTGGAAAATACAAAGTCTTCATTATTTGTGAATCTCACTGGATCAGTCGGGTCCAGTTCCACCTTCAAAACAAACGTAGAGCGTTTCAATTAATTAACGCAGGAAGGATTTTTAATTGTTTGTAAAGAGACGATGAAACTGTTTTTAATGAGTTTTCAACAGTTTGAATCATTTTTCAGCAAAAATGTCAGATATCATGATGATCTGCTCGTTTCTTTGTCCAGAGAGAAGAAACTGAAGATTTCTGAGGGTTTTAAACTGAATCTTAAAGATGCCTCTTGTGGTTTTTGACATTTTAGAGTCTCTCTTATTGATTATTTAGTAATGAAAAGAATCTTATTACACTATTTTAATTATTTGAGACGAACAGATTCATGGTAGACATTCAACATGATTTTTTCTTCTTCTTCTTTCTCTTGACCTCTCATCCAGCTCCTGGGAGGCTCGTCTGGCCTCCATGTACAGCAGAGCCCAGCAGACTGCAGCCTCCTCCTCCTCCTCCTCCTCCTGGTCCTCCTCGCTCCCCCACACAGGGGCGTCCCACCAGGCTCCGTCCTCGGCCCACAGCAGAGTGCCTCACGGTGGGGCAACTGTTTCGTTCTCCATCCCCGAGTCGTCCTCTCCATCTCTGCTCACCGTGTCTGAGTTCTCCGCCCAGCTGACCTTCGTTTCCCCCGGCAACAGACAGACCACTGTGGCCTTGTGGGATTTAGAGTCTGGGAGTGTGAGTTACCACCAGGCGGAGGGCGAGGCGGCTCCGGTTCAGCGCTGTGGGGAGAGACAGCACCGACTGCTGCTGAAGGGTAAGGCAAGCTTCCCATGAGACCACAGAGTCCGAGTGTTGTCACTGTGAAAGAGTAAAAGGAAAAACATTCTTAGTTCTGTATTTTGGATTCCTGTGGGGACGTCGTGACACGACAAAGCTCCAGTTAACAGAAGACACATCGTGTTCTGTTTAATTGTTCCTTTTGTTTTGGCTCCAGAATACTTTGATAAACTGGTGATTTGATTTCAGATCTCTGCCGTGAAGTTTGGACTGAAATACAGAAATTAGATCCAACAAAACAAAACAAAACACGAAATGTGATGCTCGGAGTTAAATCTTGTCTCAGTCGTCACACTGTGGAGGAATATAATGAAACACCTGAACCACACAAACTGTAATCACACGTTCCTTTATTAGTTTACAATGATCTGCAGTCTCAGTCTCATTCTAATCCCTGCAGGCTTTCTAACAGCAACACAGTTTTCAGTCAGTTCACCAGAACAATAAAGAAAACTGTCTGTCTGTCTGTCTGTCTATCTGTCTGTCTGTCTGCAGAGGCCGGCCTGTTCCAGGTCCTGTTCTCGGTGTCCCAGCAGGACTTGCTCAGCAGGTTGATGTTGTTTGGCAGCGCAGCGACGGTGGACGCGGTGTGTCACCTGAACAGCTGGGGGCGCTGCTCCATCCCCATCCACGCTCTGCAGGTACGAGGCAGCGCTCCGCTTCACTGGCTCCTCTCAGATAGTTTCTGGTTCAGAGGAGACTGTTAGAAATGTTTCTGGATGATGTGATGATGATGTTTGGATCAACGCCGTCTCTCTGCTGCTTGTTTCGCAGGCTGGACTAAAGAACCGTCAGCTGGACACGGTGGATTTCTACCTGAAGAGTAAAGAAAACCTCCTGAACCCTGCAGCCGACCAGCCGGCAGCCTCCGGACTGAGTCTGACAGACAGTACGTACACAGACCTCAATGTTAATGGATCACAGTTAATCAAGCTGCGTAACAGTCAGAGACACGTGACTGTTGTCGTCATTAGAAATGTTATTGTGTCTAAAGCTCTGTGTGTGTGTGTGGGTGTGTGTGTGTGTGTGTGTGTGTGCAGGTGTGCAGGAGTTGTGTCCTGCGTTGGACCTGCTGTGTTCGGCTGTCAGAGACTCCAACAGTGAAGCTCAGAGCCGACAGTTCTCTGAACAGCTGCTCAACATCACCATGAACTTCGTCAGCACGCAGATCCGCTCAGTCCTGTCCAACACACAACGTAAGACAACACACACACACACATGCTCACACACACACACACACACACATGCACACACACACACACACACACACACACACACACACACACACACACACACACACACACTGCAGCTGGTCTGTTGTGTCCACAGACGAGGACGCAGACGTGCGGAGCTGCGTGGACGTTCTCAACCGTTACGTCACTGAGCTGAGGAGCTACATGAAGAGATTCCCCTGGCCTGGAGGGGGCGACACCTCCAGCACCGGTTCTGCTGATCCGGCTCAGGAGGAGGCTCAGGGAGACGAGTGGGAGCAGCTGCAGGCGGAGGTGACGTGTCCGACAGAACTTTGTCAAAGTTGTTGTTGTTTTGTTTTTGTCTTCAGGGCCGGTTGTGTTATAAGTCTGTGAGTGTGTATGTGTGTCTGTGCTGCAGGAAGTGGTCCGTCAGTCCATCCTGACCAATCAGATCCCCAGAGCTCAAGCCGTCCTGCGGAGGCGGAGCTGTCCGGAGCAGCGCCTGCCGGCTCTGAGGATGGAGGGTCTGCGTCAGGCCTTCTCCTGCCTGCAGCGCCGCGACCTGCAGACCGCCAACACACTGCTCACCAACATGGTCAGAACCTCACTGTAGGGCTCGGGTAGCAGCTGCACGTGTTAAAGGAACATTCCAACATTTAAGGAAGTACCCTTTGAGCTTTCCTTCTGAGAGTCAGATGATCAGATGATGCCAATCTCATGTCTGGATGTGGTTAGCTTAGCATTAAGCCTGGAGGCAGGAAACAGCTGGCCTGGCTCTGTCCAAACTGCAGATACATCGACCAGCACCTTTAAAACTGAATTTTAATTTTTGGGTGAACTGTTCCTTTAATTCTTCTCATCTCACTCTTAAAATAAAAGTTAATAAACATAATTCCCAAATATTCCTTCAACGTACAGCAAGCTAACATTAAAATCAAATCAAATCAAATCAAATCAAATCAAATTCACTGAACTGAATATTAACCTGAAGTCATTTTGTGTTTTCAGGGCTGCAGTGTGGCGAAGCAGCTGCACAGTATCTGTCTCTACACCGACGACAGGGACCTCCGGGAGTTTGTGGTGAGTTTACAGTGAACGAGGCCGACAGCAGGATGTGTGTTCTCATTGTCAGCTACGCTTACATCATCTCTTTGTACATCTTTACAATGTATATCCGGCCTCTGATTGGTTGATTGATCAGGTGGAGGAGCTGTCAGGGCGGAGCTGTTTCCCAGAGGAGCAGGTGCAGAGTGTGGCCTTCATAAAGGAGCTGGAGAGGTTGGGATCACTTCCTGCTGCCCGCTGCGCTGCAGGTAGCGCAGCACGCAGGTAAAGAGGCTGCACGCCGCGTCGCCATGGACAAGTTTAGATTCTGTATCAGTGAATTAATATTTTGAATAATTATGTAATTATTTTAAACCATCGTAACATCACTGTGTTAGTGTAGCCATCAGTTAAAATTAAGACTTTACGTTTCTTTGCTGGCTATCAGTTAGCACAGTCTTTAGTTACCATGGTAACAGCAGGTGGGGTTGACAGCCAATCAGTAATCAGTACAACCTCCATCTGGGTCCTGACTGCACACAGCCGACCCCTCTGCCTTCAGACGGTTCAGATAGACTGTCGTGTCGCTGTTTTTTCCCACAATAAAAGCATCCATCAGTGCTTTTAATGTGAAGCAGCACAGCAGAAAATGTTGGGTTAGCATTAGCAGTAACTGTGATGCGGTTTAAAGGGAGTCAGCAGTAGAGTTCCACTGATTCATCCATGATTTCCTGTCGGTCGCCGCATGCAGGCGGTCTGAGAGAAGCAGACAAACTGCTGAGTGTATCTTTCAGTTTGCTGAGTGCTTCCTCCTGCGACCACATCGTGGCTTTGTGTGTTAAAATTTAATTTCAGATCTGCTTTTTCTCCGACAACAAGAGTAAATGAACACGACAGCAGCGGCACGAAAACACATCGAGATGCATAAACGTACCACAGCACCACTGAAGCCCTTTAATCCCGTTAATGATGACGACGTCTCTGAGCCTCTCGGCTGGTTCTGATTCTTTTTGTTCCACCTCTCTGTCTTCTTTAAAAAGCACTTATCTCCCTCCAGCCTCTGTCGTCTTTATCTCAGTGTGTAAAGCTCCTCTTTATCTCCCTGCTGTCTCATTTCTTCTGTCTCCTTTTGAGAACGAGGTCACGTCCGGCTCATCTGTTCTTGCTCCCTCTGCACAGTGTGGTCCAGATGGCCCGTAGGGAGGCTGGAGGTGAGGAGGTTCTGGAGGAGCTGGCGGGACAGACGAGGTCTGAGGAGGAGGGGGGACTCTGGAGGAACCTCCGACTGGACTGGGTGAGGAACTGGGACCAGAGCTGCCAGACCGCCGTCCTCCTATCCAGACTCCAACACACAGGTAAAGTCCAGCGGGCCTCTCAGCACCTGCAGCAGCTCCTCAGAGTCCAGATCAGCTCAAACTAAAGTGTTTCTGGTTCATCAGAGTTGAGCTCCTGTGACTCAGCCGTGCTGTGGCGTTACCTGACCGCCCTGCACGACCGGCGCCGTGTGGTGGACTGGATCAACTGGCACCAGGAGACCAGCAGCGCCCCCCGGTGGCCTGACTTAACCCCAGAACTGGTCAACAACAACACGGCCTGCAGCACCTACATGAGGGAGAACATCCTGGACCTGCTGGCCCGGTACAGCAGCGCCGCTCACCACATGACGCTGTGGAGCCTCATGGCTGTTCTCTCTCTTACAGAAGCTCCCGATATTTAAACATCCAATATTTATTCTGAAGAAAACTTTAAATGAATCACAAACTGTACGATAAGAAGATGCACTGAGTTTTCACACATCATGTCACAAATCAAATGTCTTCAAGGCTTTGAGGTTTTCGTGAGGTCACATTCTGCTGCTCTGACTTCCTGTTTGCTCCTCAGGAGAGGCGTGTTCGTCCCGGAGGAGCTGGCCGACCTGGAGCAGCTGTTGTGGAGGCTGGCTCAGGGTGGAGGGGTGATGGCTGCATCTCCACCCGTCCCTCAGTACCGCTCCCCGCTGGGCCTGGACCTCCACAGCCTCTTCATCACCTTCTGCCTGGACCACAGCCTGCAGTACCTGCTCTACACCTACCTGGAGCACTACAGGTGTGTGGACCTGCTGACGTGTGTCTGTATCCGAAACATCAGTTTATTGTTTAATGAATCTGATTCTGTCCTTCACAGGCTGACGCCCAGAAACTGTCCCCTCCTGACCAATCAGAGCCTGTCGGAGAGCCAGCCCTGGTTTGAGATGCTGGTGAAGATCCAGGAGATCACCAGAGATCTGTCAGGTACCAGGACCGGTTCTCTGGCTCTGTGCGACCCTGACGGAGCAGAACCACATTTCTCTCACAATACGTTTTCAGACTGTCATAAAATAAGTTGAGGTGGTATCAGAGTCCAACAGTTTAAATCAGACCGAACAGAATTTCTGAGGACTGATGAGTCGTTCAGGTCGTTTCTCATTGTTTCATCATTGCAAGTTGAAAAAAAACATCAGATGTTTGAAGACGTCTCCTCAGACTCGAGGGTACAAAACATGATGGCAGCCGTTTTTTTAACATTTAATAGTTTATGTGATTAATTGTGTCTTTAAAGTTCAGAGCAGAATGTGCTGCAGGTGTTTGTTCCTCCGGAGCTGGCCGGCTCTGGAGGAACACTTTGTCACGTTGATTATTGTGACCGGCTCTCTGTCGTCCGTCTGCTCTTCCAGATCCAGGACTGGTCTTCCAGGCCAGTCTGACCAGCGCTCAGGTTCTGCTGCCGGGCAGCCAGGCGTCTCTCAGCAGCCTGCTGCTGGAGGGACACAGCCTGCTGGCTCTGGCCGCCATCATGTTCGCCCCCGGAGGAATCGACCAGGTAAACACCAGCTCAGCCGCGCTGAATTAAATGCTGTTAGGATCATATGAGTCATTTCAGAATATTCTTCTTTTGTTTAATGCAATAATGAAGAACTGATTTTAAATGCAGCCCGGAGGCTGTTTGACTCAAACACAGAAGCTTTGCTGCGACTTGTTTTGTTCTGATGATAATAGAAAAGACAGTAATTTATGCGCCACTCAAACAAACACATGAGCTCAGATATTCACACACCGGGGGGACAAACAGTGACCTCGGCTCAGCATCAAGTTATATCACGTTCTGTCTGCAGGCTGAACATGATTTGTTAATACAAACTGTAACTGGGTCATTAAAGGCCAAACACAAGTTTTAGAAATAATGAATTCATCGTCAGAGACGTGGAGCTTTGATATCCAAATGTAAAGATGTGAGTTCTTAATGCATGCGGTCAGATGTTCGACACAGATGAGCACTAAGCTAATATTTGAGTTGTTAGGTAGGTCAAGCTCACCCTCTGAGGGTTAGAGATGCATGTTTAACCCGATCCAGTCGGCATCAAGTCAGATATGAACCAGCTGGACGTGTTGTATTGTCAGCGCCTGCTCGTCTGGGATCATCAGACCGACTCTCTCGCAGCTGATGATGTACGGAATATTTGTTTTATTTATTCTCCCAGAGAATATGCAGAAATAAGAATCATTGAGAAAAACTCTCCAAGAGATTTCCTGCTTGTTCAGATGGATCTGTGATGGTGTGATGTAAAAGATGATTTGCCGGTTTGGTCTTGAACCGTCGTCCGTCCTGTGAACAGGTGGTGGTTCAGGGAGAAAGGTCGGGCCGGTCGGACAGGACGGTCGACCCCCAGCTGCTGAAGATGGCTCTGGCCCCTCACCCCAAACTGAGGGCCGCCCTGTTCCCTGCTGGGCCCCGAGGAAACAGCCCGTCCTCCGACGTCTCCGTCTACCACCTCCTGCAGGTGTGTTCACACCTGTCGGCGTGCTCCTCATTAAAATGTTAAAGCAGCAGAGTTCATCCTGTGATCACGCTGCTCTCCTCTGACAGACACATTTCAGAACTCAGCTTGTGTGCATCTTGTCGGAAAGTTGAAGTTGCTGTGTTTTTCCTCCAGGCGCTCGCTCCTCTGGACCCGTCGAGGCTGTTCAGCTGGCAGGCAGCCAACACCCTCAACTCCACCGGTGAGCTCTGAACACCAGCTGTGGAGGAAAAGTTCACAGCTCGGCTGGTGTAAACTTCAAGTCTTCAGAAGCTCAGAGATCACAAACGGAACATCAGAAACCATGTTAGCTTTGCCACTGTGAGCATGCTAACGTCAGTTTACTCTGGTTGTGACTCCTCCACAGAAACGACGGAGCTGCCTCATTTCTCCAGCCCTCACCTGGTCAGCAGGTTCGCTCTGGTGGAGAACCTGGACTTCCTGTTTTACCTCCGTCATGGCCGACCATCCTTTGCATACGCCACCTTCCTGGTGCAGCAGCTGAGTGGCGGCGGTGACATCACAGTGATGTGAGTATGACGGCCTTTAACACAGCTGCTCAGCTGACAGAAGGAAGAGAAAACTAATGTGTGTGTCTGTGTGTGTGTGTGTGTGTGTGTGTCAGGCTGCAGCAGGCCGTGCAGCAGGTGTACAGGTCGGCCCTGCAGTGTTTCAACGTGCCGTCTGTGGCGTCCGCGGCCGTTTGTTTCTGTGAGCTGCTGGGAGCCTGCAGCCTGAAGCTGAGGGTCGACATCAGAGCCATGAACATCATCCTGCAGCACTGGAGCCAACACAGCACACACACCGGCCCCACACAGCATCTACACACACTGGGTACACACACACCGGCCCCACACAGCATCTACACACACTGGGTACATACACACCGGCCCCAC
>CAEMYA010000148.1:43866-56082 GCA_903131615.1 Diplodus sargus | reverse complement strand
ACAGCATCTACACACACTGGGTACACACACAACACACACACCGGCCCCACACAGCATCTACACACACTGGGTACACACACAACACACACACTGGCCCCACACAGCATCTACACACACTGGGATAAAACATTGATTTGTCTCCTCAGTATCTAAAGCTGTGAAGCTGGCGGAGGCGGAGCCTGGAGCAGCGGAGGAGCTGATTGGCTACCTGGAAACTGCAGTGACAGACAACCTGGAGCAGAAGGGCATCAGCAGGTAACAGTGTGTTCATGTGTTGTCAGAATAATTGGAAAAACGTTTTTTTTTGTCTGACGGGAGAAACGGTGTGTGTGTGTGTGTGTGCGCGCGTGTGTGTGTGTGTGTGTGTGTGTGTCAGGTCGTCGTACGAGGCGGCCCAGGAGTGGGCGTTGCCGGTTCAGTTCTGTCAGCTGCACAGTCTGAAGCTCAGCTCTGTTTATCCCGCCCACTGCGCTGCTGACGGACAGTTCATCCACTTCCTGTTGTTTGTCCAACTGCACAACTTCCCGGCCCAGCAGGTGAGCACACACCTCACACCTGGATGTATCACGGGGCAACCAGACAAAGCCAACAGTCGGCTCGTAGTTGTGTTGTGTCTCTTTGTGTTGGTCGACGCTCAACGTTAACTGGTCCACCATCTCATAGAGGATCTATAACTTTATGATTAATAACTAAACATGGTGCATCGTCAGTTTTTGAATGTTATTTTGACTATAAAGTCATTTCTGTCATGTCGAGCTTCTTCCTTTGACCATATTTGGTTCCTCCTCCAGGTGAGGTCATTGGCAGCTGAGTTTGGCCCCGCCCTGCAGGCCCACCTGAGCCTGGCCTTCCGGGACCTGCAGGTGTACAGTCAGAGGAGGAGCTCTGAGGAGCAGTTGGCGTCTCTGAGCACGGAGGTCCCCGGGAGCCCGGAGCGCCACACGGAGCTGTTCCAGGTCCTCCTGCAGAGCCAGGAGGAGGCGGCGCCCTGCAGGTACCTGCTGCAGGAGGCGCTGGTGCAGCGCTGCCCGACGCTGGCTGTAATGGCTGCCTGTCAACAGGTAACCACACAAATACACCTGGTGATCACCGCTTCTGTCTCATCCTGTGGACTGTCGTAGAAAAGTCCTGCATAAAGAAACCAACAATGCAGCAGCTTTAAACATCTTCCATGAATCATTTTCATATCACGTTACAATCTGCTCACATGTCGCCAATAAAAAGTGATTCATGCTTTTAAATTAGCACAGATTATTACACAGTTTATTATTATGTACCGGCTGATCTCAGGTTCTCAGCATCTCATTTAATGTTCGGTAACTTGAAACACCTTCTTTTTGAAATGTCTGTGAGTCTGACGCCTGTAATGTGAGCTGTCGCTGAGTGAAACAGGAGATGTAGACGGGGCAGAGTTACGAGTTATGAGAGGGATTTAATCAAATCATTCAGATGATTAAAACTCAGTGAAGGCAACATTTACAGCTGCAGGTGAAACACCTCCGGGCTCAGTCTGCTCGTAAACAAACACAATGTGAGTCCCAGAACTTTTCTCCTCACCAGAGGACAGAACGACTCCACTTTATATTATTTGGATGTACTTTCTTTTTACAGAAAGATCTCTGATATGCAGAGCTGCATGTAGGAATGTTACTGATCAGGTGTTTGTGTGTGGAGTCTCAGGAGAACACGAGCGCTGCAGACGCTCTGATGTCGAACTTTATTCAACAATATTTATTCAGACAGTAAAATGACACGTTAACAGTTTTGACGCAGTAAACACTAAACGTCTTTCTGGAGACTGAACACAGTTCAACCCTGCTTGATTGACAGGGGGCGGAGCTACTGCCGTGCCTGTGTGTGTGGGTGCTGACCTCCGTTGATGATGTCACTTACGGTGAAGCCACCTCCCACCTGGTGGAGGCCCCCCAGCACCACGAGTGGACCCTGCACGACCTGTCAATCATCTGGAGGACGCTGCTGGGGCGGGGCCACGTCAGGCCCCTCCTACGAGGCTTCCAGCTCTTCCTGCCGGTAAGAACGCTCTCTTCGTCTTTCTTCCTCTCTGCGAGTGGTAGATGGCTGGATTAGGATTAGACTGGATCAGAGCCGCATCCTTAACACCATATTCAAAACAGTGTGATGCTCCAACGTTTGCCGGAAAAATCCAGCTTTTCTTCCAGAATATATGAAATCTTTTTATTGGGGAAAAGTCTTTTAATATGCAGCTGATTGAAGTTTTTCATGATTCTTTCCTGACTGGTTCTTCAGCTGTTTGTCAGGTTTGGATGTTTTTAAGACCTCTCCCTGTTAGCTGATCCAGACATCCCTCCTTGTCTCCCAGGACTGTCCTCTGGTGTTGGTGCTGAGGATGTTTGAGTTGTGTTGTGACTACAGGAACTTCTCTGAGGCCAAAGCAAAGCTGCTGGACTTCCAGAGGACCCTCATAGCTGTGAGGAAACACACACACATCTGCTTCTCCTTCTGCAGATTCTCTCAAAATGAATTTAATATTAATTAATTGGATGGATGGAGAGCTGGAGCCATATTCAGCCTCCTCGTGATGAAAATCTTCTCTGAATGTTTCCTTAAAAGTCAAACTGGATCCTTGTGAGATTAAAGTTACTCACTTCTGATTTATTCCCTCCTCACTGATGCAGCTGAGGAACGGAGGCCCGGCGCCCTCCAGTGGACTCCCCCTGCAGTGGGTGGAGAGCCAGGCGTCAGCGCTGCTCCTCACCATGCTGCAGCGCTGCTCCTCCCAGTACGACCTCCACCGGCTGCTGCAGCTGCTGGCCGACGTCGACAAACTCCTCAAATCCAACGGTGAGACCGGAGAGTCCATGACGGTCCGGGAGAAGACAGGAATAATAATTATTATCATTACAGGATCGATTACCAGCTGGACAAACAGCAGCGTCGGTAGTTATCACAAAACATGTTTGTTCTCACCTGTGTGTGTGTGTGTGTGTGTGTGTGTGTGTGTGTGTGTGTGTGTGTGTGTGTGTGTGTGTGCAGGTCCAGACTTCAGGAAGCTCAGTCAGCTCAGTCAGCTGCTGCAGGGGTCAGAGGTCAGCCTGTCTCCCCGGCTGCTGCAGTCGTCTTCTCCCTCCGTGCAGCAGGAGGAGTTCCAGGCTGCGGTGGACGCTCTGCAGGCCCGCGGGCGCTACAGCCAGGCCCGGCAGGTGGCCCAGCTGGCCGGCCTGTCGGTCCACCGCCTGCTGCTCAGCCAGGTCTGATCACCACGCAGCGCACAGCAAGAGTTGCTTTTACATTTTAGGTTCACATTGAACCTGATGTAGTGTTGATCGTAGCATCTTGCGTTAGTTTGATGATGTTTTGACGAGGCAGATGTTTCTGTCGTCCATGCAGCTTCTCCAGGAGGTAAACTCCCAGAAGTCCAAGCGTCAGTGGAGAAGGTTGGAGACGCGAGTCGGTTTCTGGAGGAGATGTCACGAGCAGCTGAAGGCGGACGGCACTAATCCAGAGTCAGCCTCCCAGTTCTTCCTGTCCCAGGCTGACGCTGGCAGCTCGGACTCCTCCGAGGCTGCAGAGGCTCCGGCCGAGCTGCTGGACATCCAGGAGCGCTGCCTGCTGCTCTGCCTCGCCGCTCACTGGCTCTCCCTGCTCAGCCCGGATCCTGTGGACAGACTGGAGAGCCTGGAGAAGAAGCTGTGGATCAGCCGCGTCCGACGACGCATCCTCACCGTCGCCATGGAGAAGGAGAGTGTTTTCAACCTGCCGCCCGCCATCACACCTGAAATGAACACCTACGAAGTGCTCATGAAGGAGTTCTCCTTCTCCAACATATCAGGCCTGAACACAGAGGGCTGTCTCAGTGTGGAGGGACTCCCGGGGCCCCCTGGAGAGCAGGAGGAGCTGACTATCCACTCAGCGCTGAGTCCAGAGGAGAGAAGCACTCTGAGCGAGCTGATCGGTCAGTTACTAGATGACGGGAGTATCCACGAAGCCAGCCGGGTCTGCCGGTACTTCTCCCTGCATCACCCGGACATGTGGGTGGTGCTGCGCTGCCGAGGTCTGGCCTCCGGAGAGCTGAACCCGGAACCACAAGAAGACGCAGCAGAGGCTCCGCCGAGGACCGGCATCACCAGCTGTGAGCTGCAGTTTGTATATATGAACACACTTCATAACCTGCTCGTATCACAACGTTCTGCAAACTGTTCAGTTCAAACTCTCTTTGCATCATCAGGATGAATCATAATAATAACTCTGATTGGCTGATACACTTCCACCTGAACATTTAAGCTGCGTGATGGTTTAAAATCTCATCAGAGCTTCTGACCTCGAGCTGCTGCTGAACAAAATCTTTTCTCTCTTTTCATATCGTCTTTAAATCTTCACTTGAACACTTAGTTGTGTATTTCATCCATTACTTGGAGGAAATCTTATTTTAAAGTTTAGATAATTATTTTGGCTATGAAATGAATAAAAACACCTCACAGTGTGAGGACACGGCTGATGGAACAATGGCTGAACATTTCTCTCCTCCAGCTCCCTCCGTCAGCAGCCTGCTGTCCTTCGTGATGCTCCCCCTCCCTGACGACGAGGTCGCCGTCCAGCTCCAGAGGCTGGTGGATCAGTGTCGCCATGGCAACAACTACTGCAAACAAGTCCTCAGCCTCTACCAGCTCTCCAAGGTACCGGCCAGTCCACCACATGCTGCACATCCTGGTGTCAGCACCACAGAGTCTGAGTGTGTTCTGTCCGTCTGTCCCGTCCAGGAGCTGCAGTGCTCCTTCAGTCAGGTCAGCCAGGAAGAACCTCGCTCGGTGCTGGAGAAGCTGCTGCTGTCGGACCAGCCGGAGCGCTTCAGGAAGGCTCAGGCCTTCATCAAAGCTCAGGGTCTCTCTGCAGACGCCGTGGCCGAGCTGGTCTCCTCCGCCGTGGTCCAGGCGCTGCTGGCCTCCACCCAGGAGCTGCAGCCCGGTGAGATCAGAACCGCTGCCGTCTGAATGGGTTTTCTACTGTAAGACACACAGAACTTTTGTCTTTGAGGAGTTACATTAGGCACTTCTGAACTCTGTTTGCTCTCAGCTCACATTTCATGAGCTTCTCTTAAACACCAAATTCACTCTAAAGGTGAAAATCACAGCAATAATCTCGCAAAGTCAAATAACTGAAACCTTCGTCTCAGGATGCTGCTGATAACCGGTCCTGACAAGAACCGTGACACACAAACAAATTAATATATTGATATCATGTTAATATTTGATGCATGATGATATTGTGTAAAGAATCCAGCTCTTCTTAAGTTGTGTCTTTCTGTTCTGACTGTGTTATATCAGTGTAATTGATAACGGTGTTTCAGCAGAGAAGCAGGTCTTCAGGCCGTCGGAGGGCCGCGACTCGCTGGTCCAGCTCATCAAACTGTGTGACGATCCGAACATGGTGGGAGTCAAACTGCTGGAGAACCTGGAGACGGTTCCACTGCGAGACCTGAGCTGCAGTACGACACACACACACACACATATACACACACACACACACACACACACAGAGTTAGGGCATTTTTAAAAGTGACTGAGGTCTGTTCTGGGCTGAGACCCGTCCTCCATGTGATCCTGCTGACAACCCAACAGGTGAAGTTCTGTCCTGACACAAAGCGTCCTCCTTCTCTCTCCTGCAGTCGTGGAGCTGCTGGTTGTTGCTCACGACTGTTTCAGTCTCACCTGTAACATGGAGGGGATCGTCAGAGTGCTGCAAGCCGCCCGTCACCTCAGCCACACCTACCTCGCTCCGGGAGAGCACTACAGCCTGCTGGTAAGCCCCGCCCACTGACCCGCTGTGTGATGGGACCAGAATTATATTTACCAGTGGATCGACCTTCATATGTCACAACACACTGTCATTAATGTGTGTGTGTGTGTGTGTGTGTGTGTGTGTGTGTGTGTGTGTGTGTGTGTGTGTGTGTGTGTGCAGGTGCGTCTGCTGACAGGTATCGGCAGGTATAATGAGATGACGTACGTCTTCGACCTGCTGCATCAGAACCATCGCTTCGAGATGCTGCTGAGGAAGAAAGTGGACACAGACAGAGGACAGGTGGACACACACACACACACACACACACACACACACACACACACACACACACACACACACACACACACACACACACACACACACACACACCTGAGGGTTAATCTCATGTTAGATTATGTCATTAAGTCTTCCGAGTCTCCACGAGTCTGATGTTACTGTAACTGAAGTTTTATTGTAAATAATCAAACTGTATTTATTGTGATATAAAAGATCGATTACATCAACAGTGTCGATCAATATCAAATCCACAGCTGAGTGAGTTAAAAGTTTTGTTGTGACTGTATTTTATATTTTGTCGAGTAACGATGTGAATCTAGAAACCACAGAATGTCTCTTTAACAGAAACACAACTTTCATTCACAAACTTATTCTAGTCGGCTTGACCTCAATCTTTTTGTTACCCAGCACTTCCTGCACAGCTGTTTCACATTAAAAGCCTCTGAAGACACAATCGCTCCAAATTCTGGGAAACTTTTAATATGAAACATTTGCAGAAAGAGTTTTTTTTGTTTTGTGTTATTTTTTGTCAGAATCTTGAGTGTGAAATGTAAGTTTTTAATAAGTTGTTGTGGGAAACAGAATATTGTTGAAGTGTAAATGTACATTATGATGATTTAACCATCTGAGACATTTGAATAACTTGGTAAGATTTACGTGGATCCAGTTTTCACTCCGTCTGAACTCGTCTGAACAGCTGCTGCCTCCACATTAACTCGATCTTCTTCCCGTCGCAGAGCTCCAGTCTGAAGACGGCTCTGCTGGATTACTTGAAGCGCTGCCTCCCTGCAGACAGCGAGAAACACAACATGGTGGCGCTGTGTTTCAGCATGAGGCGGGAGATCGGAGAGAACCACGAGATGGCCGCCAGAACACAGCTGAAGATCATCGAGTCTCAGGCCTGGGGTGAGCTCGAGAACCAGCCTGAGAGTCAGAGCACTTCCTGTTAGTCAGCCTGCTGTTGTTTCTGACCTGAGTTTGTGACTTCTCTCTGAACAGTCGTCACTCCTGAGCTGAAGAGTTCGCTGGTCAAAGCGTTGGGGCTGCTGAAGGACGCAGCAGAGAGCTTCTCCAAGGTACAACAACGTCTCTGCACGCTGTGGCACGGTCACGATTCTAAAAGAAAACAATCTGAGAGGAGCTTTTCAGTTTCCATCATCAAAGTCAGGCTCTGTGATTCTCCTGCTGTGTTTTTCTCTCCACCTCCGGCTTCTCGTTAGCAGCTAGCTTATTGTTAGCCTGCAGCTGCACTTCCTGTGTGCATCAACTCGCTGGTACCAGAGACACCGTCAGCACCAGAGATCCTCTATTGATTCATTTTGGAAGAGGGCTTACTCGTTACAGATTTAAAAAACCTGAATTTATAACAAACAAAATGTTCTACCTTTTGTGTGTGTGTGTGTGTGTGTGTGTGTGTGTGTGTGTGTGTGTGTGTGTGTGTCCAGGACTCGTGCGTGCGTCAGGCGAGTCGTTGTGTTCGGACAGCGAAGCTTGTGGCTCTTCAGCTGCACTTCCTGAACCAGGGATCAGATCTGCGCGTCATCAACCTGCGACCTGCAGAGCTGCTGAACGCCGTCACGTCGCTGCCACGATGCTACCAGGTCAGATCACGTGACTTACAGCAGTTAACATACTTTAAGTAGAACACGACTGACACACCTGGTGTGTGTGTGTGTGTCTGTCAGGTGTTCGTGGTGTCGGAGGCGTACAGCTACAGTCCAGACTGGGCAGAGATCTTGTACCAGAAGGTGATCCTGAAGGGAGACTTCGTTTACCTGGAGGAGCTCAAGCGCCACCGTCCGCTGACCTCCAGCCTGTTCGAGGACATTTTCAAAAAGTAAGTCTGTGTGAAGCAGCGGCGCCGTCAGTGAACAACCTGAAAACATCTGACCTCATCTCACCTGTGTGTCTGTTTCAGGCTGGACGGAGCTCCGAGCAGCGTCACTCCCAACGTGAAGCGCCTGCTGACGCACTGCGATGACGTGTACAGCCGCTATAGGCTGGCCTACCAGCAGAACCTGTATGATGTCACCAAGTCCCTGCTGCAGGACGCCAAGACCTCCAGCTACCTGAACGACAGGCTGGCCAGCTGATCCACTGACGGACTGTTTGCATATCTGATAACAATGTTTAGTACTTATTTATAAAAAATACAAAATTGCCTTCTGTCTTCTAACCTGTCTTCTGTGGAGATGAACTAAAATCAGATAGAATAATAACTGAATTTCTATTAATAAACAACAAACACAAATGAAATGTAAACTCTAATGTACCGTTCTCAGTCAGGATGTGATGACGTGTAAACATTCACATTAAAATCACTTTATGAACACTTCTGTGTTGAGTGTTTTGGCTTCAGTGCTACAGGTCGAGTTGTTATCCGGCTGTTCCTGGAGCTCGATCACTGCCTCCATCTCATGCAGCGAGAGGCCGAACACTCAGAGAACTGAAGTCAGTCGCCAGGTGTTAGTTCCCTGCTCCTCCACCAGGTGGCAGTCCAGGTTCAGTGTCGGTGCCTCATGTCTGTGACCTCCTGATCAGACTCCTGCTGCCAGCTGATTGGACCTTCTGGACTTCAGGTGTTACAGTAACGACCCTGAGTGTTGCCGTGCTGATCGCAGAGTGTTTCATGTTTCACTGAGAAGTTTTCCAGCAGCTGTAGGAAAGAAATTCTTGTTTTTACTTTATCAGCTCTTTGTTAAAACCTCCTTCAGCCATTAACAAGATTTTCTGCAGTTTTAACTTGCTGAAGCTTGCAGACGCTCTTCTTTTATGTTTGCTGTGTGCTCATTACAGCTGTAGGCAGCGCTGGTAATAAGCCGCAGAGCCGAGGATGCTGGGAAACATCCTGGAATTAAACCCATCTGTCTCTGGACAGCGTGCACATGACAACACCGCTGCTATCAGGTAAACACACAACTGCAAAGTGATATTCTCAGCTGTGTGTGTGTGTGTGTGTGTGTGTGTGTGAGATTATTCTACCAGGTTTCACAGAAGATGAAAGTCGGAGAAACGACTGAAAAGAAAGTTTCTGTGCAGACAAACATGCTGCAGCTGTAACCGTCTGATCCTCCTCTCTGTATATCAGCAGTAACGTCTCTAATGGAGGGAGTCGTTAAGGAAACGATCTCATTATTCAGCTCTAATTAACAAATGAATCAGGAGTTTATATCACGCTCAGCGGAGCAGATGAACGGCTTCACTCTGGAGACGCACATTTACCTATTTACCCTGAAAATTACACCCCGTCCTTCTGACCTTTAACTGAAGGACAAAGACAAAACATTTAATCTGCAATGAGATAACATGCATTAAAGGGGCAGTTCATCCAAAACTGATAATTCAGTGTTAACCAGCTAACTCTGGCCCGGCCCGTCTCCTCACAGCCCTCTGTAGCTCAGAGGTGACAGTCTGACAGCCTGTAGTTTCAGCTGAGAGGTAAAAACAGTCCGTTCACCACTGAGTCTGATAAGTCAACAGAATAAACTCATAAAATGTCAAGAAAGGAAATATTTTGACACTTTCTAGCTGAAAAATCCAGCCGTCCACCGTCTGAACTCAAGTTTCTGTCTGATCCTGATCTCAGACCAGTTTAATCTGCTCGTTAACTCATCGTCAAACTCACTTCATTCTAACTGGACACCAGAACAGTTCTGGTTTGTCTCCACAGTCTCCTCTGGTTCGGTCCAAATCAATCTTCAGTTCACAGTAACGTGAAGATGTTCTGTCTCTCCACGCTGATGATGTCCGACTCTGATGTGTCTTCTGTCCCCGGAGTCAAAGTCCGGGTCAGAGCCACTGTAAATCACCTCTGTAGTGTAAATCGCCTCTGTAGTGTAAATCGCCTCTGTACTGTAAATCACCTCTGTAGTGTAAATCACCTCTGTAGTGTAAATCACCTCTGTAGTGAGTCCTCTGTCTTCACACTGACCTCCGTCGCTCTCAGAGTTCAGTCCCAGACGGTTGAGCACTTTTAGCTGCGCAGCTCAGATATCAGCTTGAAAAAGTGTGTAAATAACATCTTCTCAGATCAGACTGTGATCTCAGCAGACGAGCTGAATGGAGACATCTGATGTTTTAAATCAAGTCTCAACTGCTTCAGTTGTTCAGCAGAATGCTGCAGCTCTGTTTTACTATGAAGCTCCAGAACTGTTCAATCAGCATGAGGCGAGGAGTTTTCATTTTTGGGTGAACTGCTCCTTTTTGAGGATAATTCCAGTGTTTTGAATCAGTGCAGGTTTCCTCTCCTGCAGCTAAAAATATCAGTTTGCTCTCCGTCTTCTGAAGAAGCCGCTCGCTGCCGTTCACTCAGCGAGACTGAAGAAGAACTTGAGTTCGTCACATGAAGTGAGAAGTGTTTTTTTTGGTTTATCCTCATTTCCTTCTTCCAGAGTCGAGTGTTTTCATGTCGGAGCTGCTGTGTGTTTTCTCTGTCAGTCACCTGAGACTCTCACAGGAAGTCTGAGCCAAGAAACACTCCTGCAAAAATAATGAGAAACAAGTGAATGTCAACACGTCTAATTACAGAGTGGTTCTGCAGGGACCGGCAGAACTCAGGGGAGGAGTTTTCCAAGATAAAGTAGACGGAGACGGAAATAGACTCTGAAGTGAAACAGTGACGACGAGATTAAACCACAGAGACGTCAGCGAGGCTCGGTGCCGCTAACACTCAGCAGCCGGGTCTGCAGGAGAACTTCATCTGTTCTATCTGCTGTCAAGAGTCCGGACTCACATGCTGCGCTGAGACGTTGGCTTCAGGGTCGGAGGTGACGGGGAATGTTCACAGTTCAGTTCAAACAACATTATTTAATCAGAACGTAACAGTGTTGGTTGAACAGCTCCGACCGTACCGAGGAAACACGTCCCGAGATGTTAGAAAATGTTACAAACAAGCTTTAAAAGATTTCCCCTCATTAAATATTAAACGTCATGTGATTGAACATCTTCTCCGCTCGACCTGCAGAGAGGAAGCTGACGGAAACATCAGGAGCTTCAGACGTGATCTGATGGAGGCTGTTGTGTGTTTTGTGTCGTCAACATGAACTTGTTGTGTTGTCAGTGTGTCTCTTTGCGCTGCACAGATTCTGACGACGGCTCTGAGTTTGAAGGTGTTTTCACACCTGGACCCATCCGACCCGAGGCTGTCGGTGCCGCTGAGATTTGTTTGTCGAGGTGTGAAATCTTTATGTGGAATGATACTTTTGCTGACGACTCGTCCTGTTACAGTCTGTAATCAGAGAGACGAGAACAACAGAGGATCAGGAGGGACGTCACCTCCACCAGCTGATCCAAGGTCAGAAAACGAAGAACGTTTTTCTGTTGCTGTTGAATCATCTCAGACATCTCGTGTCTGCTGACTTGAAAATCATGGAGAAGAACAAAGACCACGTCACACCAGCTTCACCTGAACATCTAAACCTTCATTCAGATGAAGATGGTGTTTTTAATGACGCCACAGTGAAGAGCAGGAGACACCAGCACCATGTTCAGATGAACCTCGAGCCACAATCTCATCTGTGTCTTCAGCTCTGCAGGTATTTTTGTCATCAGCATTTATTTAATTAATTAACACATTGAAAGATCAGCTGAGGTGCAGACGGTTCTCTACACTGAGAGGTTCTGGAAGTTCTGCCACATTCATCGTGTGTCCTGATCGCTGACGTGTTCTGTGTTGATGCAAATCCACTTTCTGAGTCTGTAAATCTGAAACGATGAAGCGTGACTGAAACATCCACGGAAGCTTCCAGTGGAGACGCGTGTGGAGCGACGAGGAGACTGAAACCTTCCTCACGTTATCACATCGAGCCGACGTGTTTCCATCTGCAGTGATTTACAGGAACACGCTGTAAACTCACATTCACTAACAGTGAAAACGCTTCATTTACAGACTGTTGGATGAAAAGTCGCTTCTCTTCAGAGATTCTTCAGTCAGCAGTTTTGGCTTCAACACATCAGGAGCTGCTGTTTGTATTTAAACTCACTGAGTCCAGAAGCACTTTTTATTTTTCTGGAAAATATTCTGAAATAGAAACGAGCGCAGCCCGGCAGAGGAACACACCAGACACACTGACTGCTGAAACTGGAAAACATCAAATAAATCATCAGATCTTTCAACATGTAGAGGACCACACACACACACACACACACACACACACACACACA
>CAEMYA010000148.1:16633-31109 GCA_903131615.1 Diplodus sargus | reverse complement strand
CTCCTCCTCCTCCTCCTCCTCCTCCTCCTCCTCCTCCTGCCTGTAAGCGAGAGGAAACATTTCTGCAGCCTCGTCGGGTTTTTGAATGTCAGAGTGTTTCTGCAGGTTTTGGAAGTTTTTCTTCTGGCAACTGAGAAACTTTGAGACTAACAACAGAATCGACGTCGACACTCCGGAGCAGATTTCTACCTGCAGGCCTCCTGAAGAGCTTCACTTTATTCTGATTTAATTATCTCATCTTCTTTTCACTTCGGAGCTGTTTGTTCACTGAGCTCAGCCGCTGAACAAACAGAGGAAACACACAATTGTCATCTGAACCAGAGGGAGAACACACGGTTCTGTAACGAACAGACAGAACCAGGTGATCCGTGTCGAGGCCGACAGCAGGATCGTATCTGAACAGTGCAGCTCAGCTGAGTTTTCTTGTCGCACCTTTTGATTTTTAATGATCTGGTGAGATTTCCTGCAGCTCCGACATGCAGCTCGTCGTCTCTGAAGAAGAGAACTGAACCCTCAGTGTGGTTCTGACGGTCCTGTGTCGTGTCTGTCTGGGCCGACAGTCGGTCTTTACATGTTTAATCGCATTGAAAAGGAAGAATTAAAATGCCGGCAGAGATCTAAAGATAGACGGTAACTCTGTCTGGTTGATGATCCTTTTATTAAACACGATCAGGTCGGTACCACAGGTCCAGACCGAGCCCACATTAAAATCCTGGACCGGTTTGTGAGTGTCTGGTGCTTTATGGTGCTTTTTTTTCTTCCCCTTTGAATCTTTTTGAACCTCGTCTGATTGCATCAGCTCGACCTTCCTCTAGCGAGCGTGTTTCTTTTGGTCTCGTCCAGTTCGGACTCTCGGAGCCTTTGAACCCGGACAGACACGAGACCTGAGAGCTCAGACATCCTCACCTGCTCATTAAAGATACATGGAAACACTTGACAGATGCCTCTGATATCTGGCTCACTGCTATAACGATGACCGGAGCAGAGCTGCGGAGCTGCTGAGCTGCTCTCAGATCTGTTTCCTCTCGCTTTAAACATTTAATACATTTTAGAAAACATTCATACTCCAGAACTCACCAGACGTTTAGTTTGAGTGTTCGGACTTGAACTTCAGTCTGGTTGTTCTTTGCAGCCGTGACTTTTCCTGCGTTCGACAGATTCCTCTGGCGAAAACATTCCAGCTGAGTGACAGGAAGTAAACAAGCCTGCGATAGACGCGTGACCTTCAGTCTTCACGGCCTCAAACCATCAGCAGAGACCAAAGAGCTCGGAGAGGCTCCGACATGTAATGAGGGCCGAACCGGCCAGAAGAGCTTTGTATGCAAATCAGACATCAGCTCCGTCCTGAAGTCTGCTGGCAGCTCACGAGCTCACGATGGCTGTAAGATCCATCAGTGTCGCCGAGACTTCACCGCGTGACACACGGAGGTCAAACAGAGATAATACAACACTTTTATTATTCAGAGCTTATTCCCTGAATTATAAACTGGATTCTGTAGAAAACAATCATGAAATGATGTTTCATGAGCCGATTATCTACCTGACAGGTCACCAACGTTCCCTCACCGTGTCAGCTTGTTAAACAGGGACGGTGTGTTTAATACACACACAGTGAGATAAAAGTCTGTTGTTCACAGTCAAAACACTGTCGCACCTAAACTGACAGACAGGCTGAATAAATGATGTCGTCGTACCAGCGACAGCAGCTCCGGACCATCGTCGTACGTATCTATAGTTACATGTATTAACTCGGTTTAATGATGTTGATCCTAATTAGAAGTTGAGTTCTTCAGACAGCGTTTGAGTCTCGTGCTGGTGACGACGGGTGTCGGTGGAGATTCAGTGTTGAATGTTTCATTTTCTCTTTACAGACAGTTAAAGCTGTTGACTCGATCACAGACACGTTTTTAAGTGATAAGAGTTTGTTTTTGGGTGGAGAGTCGATGTCGGTGTGTGTATCGGTATTAACGTGTGTGTGTTGTGTGTGTGTTGTGTGTGTTTGCAGTACTGGACAGACTTCTACCTGCAGTGGAACACGTCCGACTTTCCCGGCGTGGCCAACGTCAGATTCCCCGACAGCCAGATCTGGAGGCCCGACATCCTGCTGTACAACAGGTGCCCGACCCAGACACAAGCCCACCCAGAACCTGAGCTGTGTTCTGGAGCTGCTTCATGACAGCTCATGTTCACGTTTCTCTCTCGGCAGCGACTGTAGTTACCTGTAGTGATTATCACACCAGCAGAGGAGGAGCGCAGGTCACCAGGTGACGGACAGGTTGCTGTTTGTGAAGGAAAAACTCAGTATTGAGTTATTTTAACATACTTAGTTATCAGTAACATGTTTATTTTCAGCCTGATCAATTGTTTTCTTAGCTGAACCAAACTGCAACCAGCTGACAACTTTTCTTTTCGCCTGTTCTTAAAGGAGCAGTCTGCAGTTTTAAAGAAACATCTTCACTGACTGATTAACAAACTAAATAAACAAACTCTCTTTGTCCTCAAACTTAAAGGACAAAAACACAGTTTATACAGTTTTACTTTGTGTATATGTGGCGGACCCTGCCACTTTTCTATCTTCAGACCGTGTGCTGGGACCTTATGTTCCTCTGAGAGCAGCTGCATGTATATTTAGTTTCAGTTCTGTCGGGTCCAGATCTACAGTACTGATTATTTAACAGGCTGTCATCAGTAATACATCACCTGTCAGCGGGTCATCAAAACAGAACAGAATCTTTTGGGCTGTTTGCTCGTCTTCTCACTGATCATTGTGTTCTGACTTCAGAGCTTCAGTGTGTGCGTGTTCTGATCCGTGGCTCTGAGAAGCGCTCGCTGCGTCTCCACTGAGTTCTTCTTCTGTGGACTTAAATGTCAGAGCGCAGACGGAACAACAGGATCAATTAGTCGCGGGTTGGATTGAGGATGTTTGAGTTCGCGGTGCGTCGTCCTGAACGAGGACAAACACACACACACTTCACGGTTTATTTTCATCCCTCGGTCATGATTCAGTAAACAAGCTAATTCAGCTAATTCCCTCCTGTTATCAGGACGAGCTCGCTGCCTGCCGGGATTAATACCTCACGGCTAACACACTCGGAGCCGCCGGCTGTGGGAGGATCTCTGCTGGGTGCTGACGAGCATCTCGGCTCATTAACCCAGCAAACTTAGATCCTGGCCTGGGGGGGCGTTACTGTCAGAGGGAATATTGACCTGCTGGCTTTAATGAGACGGGCCGATGTTCCGGCCCGGACTCTGACTCAGAATTATTGTTGGGCAGCGGGTCAACTTCTTCAGCAAACTCACTGTAGTTCACTTCTGAGTTCTCCTCTTTCAAAAGCCAATATTCCTCTCTGGATTCCAGTTCGTAGAGATCTGAAGAAAAGTGATGACACAGTCGTTTCTTTAACATGTTGGAAACTCTGGTGGCCGTTATCTCCGGCGCCGGCAGTCCTGAGGATCCCACAGCGCTCCTTCAGTAACCCGACATACATTCTTTAGGGTTTTACTGATATTGATATTTGTGAGTTTAAAACATCTGATAACCATTTTTTCACAGATCCCTGAGAAAGTTTCAGAGCTAATGTGGTTATTTTAATCCAACAAGGTGTTTTAATGTTGGTCCAGTTTTAATTTCAACATCGAAACTTGAACATAAAAGAGAAACTCAACTTCATGAATGTAACTGTGACGAAGTGACAGAAACACGAGAGCTGATGATGTCGAGTTTCTGCCACGACTGAAGACATAACGCTGACGATGATGTCACACGTGTTGTTATTACCAACATCAACATCTGCTCCGCCTGCTCCCGCACCTCCAGATTCTCAAACAATCTGCTTCTTTTCCTCGATATCAGAACACGAACATGACATTTATCTTGTAAAAAAAGTTCAGCTACAATCACAGGAATCCAAACAAGATATGGAGGAGAAACATTATATTTATGGTTTAGATGTGAAGAACAGAACAGCTGTTTCCCAGACGAACGACATTAAAGTCAGAAAGCTGCAGGGATCAGCCTGAAACCTGGACCAAGAGATCGTGTGTGTGTGTGTGTGTGTGTGTGTGTGTGTGTGTTTCTGTCTGTATTTTACTCAGTGGTGAGTTTCAGACCTTGAGAGGTGACACATTTCAAAAGTTAGCGTAAGAAAGGAGGACATTTGTAAACGTGAGGTTAAGCGGATGTTTCTGCTGGTCGGAGGATGTTCAGGTAAAGCGACAGCTGCAGGTGATTGTGTGCGATCAGCTGCAGCCTCCATGAAACGATGATTTACTCGACACTGTGTGACCCTGATAAACACTGTTAATCTGTGTCCCTCCACAGTGCTGACGAAAGGTTCGACGCCTCCTTCCACACCAACATCCTGGTGAACTCCACCGGCTACTGCCAGTACCTGCCTCCAGGTAACACACCCACCGCTCCTCTCTGCAGCCCGGATCAGAGCTGGTGTCATCATCATCATCTGTGATCACAATCATTGATCCGTCACCTCACACCTTCCTGCCCCATCTGAAACAAACCCGTCCATCACTGGGACAAACAGACTCCATGTTTCCACTCAAAGACAGAAAGAAGTTCATGTGGAACATTTGCTGAATTAACAAGAAGGTCCAAATAATGCAGAATGAGTCAGAGACAGAGTTTCACAGAGTTTATAAAGTGTCTCCAACTCAACAACTCACTAAACTGACACATTTGTTAAGGGAGTCTGGTGATGATGTGGTGAGTGGTTCAATAGTTGGATCCTCCTCCTCTTCCTCCTCTTCCTCCTCTTCCTCCTCCTCTTCTTCCTCTTCCTCCTCCTCCCCGTCCTCTTCCTTGGACGATTGGATCGTTATATATCGACAGAATAATGAAGTCGTTGTAGTTGTTACAGCTCCCAGTAAAGACACACTCACCCTTCACACACTTCCTCTGATGGGTTCTGGCGAGCGACTCCATCAGACCCGAGAGCCCGTCGCCTGCAGCTTTACGAGCTCTGAGGGGAGTCGGGGGGTCGGCAGGAGGTCATGAGGCCAACAGGAGGAGGTCAGGAGGAGTTATGGTCCTGATTGACGACCTGGCACTCATCATGACTTTTAACCGGGGCCTTTCAATCAGCTGATCACAAATCAATAACCAATAAAAGTCGTAACAGCTCTATTACTGCCAGCTGATGCTGATGAGTGCTGGGTGGGGGTGCTGTCGGGATCACAGAGACCAGTTTCAGTCTCCATCGCTGTTTCTGATTGTAACACGGCCTTCAGGTCCGAGCCGAGGAGAAGAACCCGGTCGGTTTCAGCTCCTGAACATCCGCATTGAATAAACATACGTGTTTCAAACATTTTCTGTACTTATAACAGCCAGAATAAATTATTTACATTTCCATCATGTTCAAATGGAAATTATTCTTTATTTACTGCTTCTGATGAAACTTTAATGCATATTTTTAGTTTTCGCCTCAGTTCTGTGTGTATTCGTTCAGTCGGCATTTGTTCAGTTCTTAATATTTTATTTTTGGTTGCTCTATCTTGTTGTTGATGTTCCTGATTTCTTCTCGGGGATCATTAAACTTTCATCCGTCTCTGGAGGCAGCAGCTGGTTTGGGATCAGATTGAATTTACCAGCTGATCCTCACAAATGGAATGGAAACCTCCAGCGCGGTCGTCCCGAAGGAGACGCAGCTTCCTGTTTACCTGCTTTTTAAAATACAGTTTGTCCTCGCAGCTCGTCGTCTGTCTCAAAGACTCAGTGTGACGACTTCAGCGTTCAAAGTCAAAGTCAGACTTATTTCCTCTCAACTTCTGGATCTTTATCTTCTTTATGACTTCCTCCGGCTTGTTTATCTCTGTTTTATTTTACGTCTTTCCTTCGGTCAGTGGTTTGGATCTCCAGCCGACACACAAACAGTCTTTCAGCAACGTTCACCTTGTTTTGTTTCTTCACCTCCTCCACACAGCTGCTACTTCACTTTCCTCTCTCTGTCCTTCAGGGATATTTAAGAGCACCTGTTACATCGACGTTCGCTGGTTTCCGTTCGACGTGCAGCGCTGCGACCTGAAGTTCGGCTCGTGGACGTACGGCGGCTGGTCTCTGGACCTGCAGATGATCGAGGCTGATGTGACCGGATACATCGCCAACGGAGAGTGGGACCTCGTGGGTGAGAGCAGAGGAAACCTTACATGGACGTCGTGTATTTTCTGGTTCCGGTCTTTGTCCATGAGAGTAAACTGATTATCTGTTGGTCAGGTACACGACACTGATCACTGATTTGTCACCATTTTCTGACACTTTTTGGATCCGACAACTGATCAGTTCATTGAGAAAATGATCTACAGTTTTATCGTTAATGAAGACAATCGTTAGTTTTAAGTCCCCGGTTATAAAATCCCTGAATGAACTTCTCACACTAGTTAATGAGTCACCTCGGGTCAGAACAGCAGCATGCTGACAGAACTCTGTGTACCGTATGAGTACACATGTTCCAGACACCATCTGCATGAATCTGTTAGGTAACCGGGTCGGACTCGTCCAGTCAGCTCGAGTAAAAATTATTTTTTATGTCATACATTCGTTATTTTTAAAAAATCTGATCTTTTATCTTTACCACATTTCAACTCAGTGATGCCCTTCGGTGTCCACATACTGTTGGTTCATTGGATATTAATTTACGAGAGAGAGTACGAGAGAAATCTTGGAGGGAAGAAACTCCAGAAGCTCATTTCACGGTCAGATCTCCGGCTGAGACGCCCGAGCGTGAGCCGGATCCTGGCAAAACAACAACAGTTGTTTTAATTAGTTCCTGATAATCTCACATTTAGGAGTTTCCCCCCGACAGCGATGGTTTGTAAATGTTAGAGCCGAGCGCGGCGGCCTGCAGACTGGGCCGTTAAAAACCTGCGAGCACGGAGCGGCTCAGAGGCAGAACAGCCCGTCTGTGTGCTGAGCAGGGTTTCATATCAGCGCTCCCATCCAGCATTAATCTGTTGGTAATTAAATCCTCCTGCTGCTGCAGCTGCGAGCAGCTCACTGAAGCTGAAGGCGGATAGGAGCCGCCGCTGCCTGCAGGACAAACACCAACAGCAGCACGCAAATGCCAGATCACACAAACAAAGCGTGACATTTATATCGTCAAACTTCAGCTTTCACTCGCTCCCTTGAATCATGTGATGCTGCGAGCAGAAACATCCTGAACAGACGACAGTTAAATGTTTGAACAAAGTCATAAAGCTGCCTTTAGTTCTTTAGTTCTCATAGGATTACATGTGAGGTTTACAGCTCATTGGTTTGTCTCGTGCATCTTCATCCTCATTAAACTTTCTTATAATCAAAGTGATGTCATAACGAGTGAGAAAGCCGACAGAGTAAAGCTGCAGATAACTTCACTGGTGTCTGACGTCTCTGAGTTTCAGCCTGCAGTGAAACAACAACAACCGTCAGTCTGACTGTCTGGTCCAGTGAGCAAGTTAACATGATATTAATCCTGTCGGTAAAGATTTCCTCTGTTTCAAACTCATGTGATGAGACCTGAGCCAAACATTCAAACTGATTTCATATTTAATAAGCCAACACGTTTTTTATTCAGCACCCTGTAAACACCACAGCAGTAACGAGAAACTGCAGCAACAACCCATCGTTTCTTTAGGCTCAATTTTTAATTTTCTATCCAGGCGTCCACTGGGTTAGAATTGTGAAACATCATCTCTTGGCTTGAGATACTTGTTTGGTAACACGGCTGGAAAATGTCCTGATGTATTTAAAATGTCCAGTGTTTTCACCCTTACAAATGTTGAAACACAGACCTGAACAGCGCTCACTGGGTTGTTGGCGCCATCACCGCCTCATCATACACTGTAAAGTCTCCAGGATTTGCAGAAACAAAAAATGCAAACATTTTATTCTGGCGAGGACATTATGAACCGCACGATGTCCAAGGCTGACATTTGCACCAAGTGTGGCGTATCACGTTCACATTACGTTGCCCATTAGCCACCTGTCACAGCAGCAGGTGGAGGGAAGGTGGCTGCCAAACAGCCGACCGCAGTTTGAGCTGGACCGCTGGAGACACCTGGAGACACCTCCACCTGTTTTACACGTGAAGTCAGACCATCTCCATCAGTGATTGTAGAGACCAAAGCAGGTATTTAGGTGATGCTTTCCCAACTCTCACCAAGTAGTTCTTGTGCTACACCTAAACGAAGCAGAAGCAGAGCGTTGTGACAAGAAAGAAAAAAGAAAATTGAGCCTCAACAAACGAAAAGTTGCAACAAAAAGAAACAGGTTGAAGTTTTCTGTGGTTTTGCAGAAACGTACTTGACAAACATGTATTCTTGTGACATTAGCTACAGATTCAGTTTCATTTGTAAATTTGAGATTCATCTCCAGCTTCTGTTCTTTAAATCTTGGTATTTTTGAACTTTTGGCCAAAGTCAGGCGAGCTGTTTCCTTCTGCTTCCAGTGTTCTTGCTAAGCTAATCTAACCGCAGCCTCATACTTACACACATTCCCAACACTGATCACAGTAATTTCATCCTCATAAAGAAAGAGATTTATGTGTTTTCCGAGATGTTACGAATCCTTCGAACAACAACGCGTCTGCAGCATTAAAAATGGCATTTTCTGCCTCCTGCTGCTGATGTGTTGAGTCAACACATAGTTCAGGAGCACAGCAGAGGATGGAGTCGGAGCTGCTGTTGGAGGCTAATGATGAGAGCAGGATCGTCCTCCGTCTCAGGGGAGCTGGAGCTCGTCTGTTTGCAGCGGCTGATGAAAGAGAGTATGAAATGGAAAGAGAAGATAGCCGGGAATGAAAACGAGCTCCCTCCAGAGACGCTGTTCAGCCAATGGGCCGTTCAGAGGGAACTTAATTGAAAATCTCAGCAGCATGTTTCCCATTTACCCTCTGCCCCTCCCCTCCAGCACCTATAGCAGAGAATAAAACCAATGTACTGAGCAATGTAGCGACGTACAGGCAAATGAAAGGCAGCGAGGCATGATGCACTCTTATACAGGAGGATGACGTGGAACCAGGAGGTTTTATCTTCCACTTCTTCCACCAATTTATCAGTAAAATACCAGAAATAGAGGAAGTGGAAGTTAAAGAGAGGACTCACTGAGGCCAAAATAAACCTATTAAATACCAGCTGTCTCAGCTTGAGTTGTCAAACATGAACATGGCTGCCTAATGTTCAGTACAGACTGTATACTGAGCCGACAGTGCTCAGGTTTTGGTCACCACAGAAAGGAAAAAGATCTCGACAGTCTTCAGCTCCTCATTGTCACGTAACTTAGTTCATGTTGGTACAAACATGTATACGTGTACGTGAGTTGTGTATGTTTCTGACATGTTCACAGACACCAGATTGGAACAAATACCGTTTCTTTATGATCCCGTCAAACAAAGTCATGGCGAGTGTTTGGTCTCTTGGGATCCTGCTCGTGACGCCAATTTGTGAGGGAATCTTTCTTCTCAACTCGTTACCGAAGAAGGTTCAGGAGACAGGAAGCACTAAACTTACACATCATTGAGGTTGGATTGAGGAGTCCCATTGTGTGATCCACAATCTCATATAGGATCAGTCCGTCTGTAAAGGCCCTGACTCACCAGCTCCAGTGCTGTCGGCTCTTGTCGGAGGCGTTTTGGCCGATGGTCATGTAGAATCAGTGAGGCTTGTCAGTGAGAGTCTGACTGGCCGCTCAGTGCACTGAAAGACAAACAGGAAAAGAAAGGGGAAAGCCATGTTTCTCCGCCTCGTCATCATATGTTTTCCATTAGTTGGCTTTGTGTTGTGTTCAAGTGCAGCTCTTTGGTGGACACACAACATTCGTCCTTCGAGCTGATTCTTTGATGTCAGTTTTGGTGTGTCGGCACCTGAAGAGTCCAAAGCTGAGCACTTTTTACCTGAAGAGGGAAAACTCCTTCACAGGCAGTTTGTTTGAATAACTCTAATTTTCTCGCACTTCATCTCCAGACTTCCTCCTTTGCTGCCATAATAATTACCATTACTCTGATGAGGAGAGGCTGAAACCTCAGAGCCAGTCAGTGAAGTGTGACTTGTTACTTACAAGTTACCATAGTTTTAGTCTGATCCGGTGAATCGTGCTCTGAGCTCAGCAGTGTGGTGGAGGTCAAAGGTCACAGAGACGTGATGATACAAACCTCCCTGTGAGGAATAAAGACGGATGATAGAAAGAGAAATAAACCTCTGTTGCTGCTGGTTGTTATTCTCACTCACCATGTGTGTTTATTTGAATCCATCCCGTTTTTTGATTTTCTTTTTTTTATGAATGCATCCCCAACACAAACATGGCGACAGATTATTGTAGCTGTAATAAAGCCTGAGCGGGCCTCGTTACTGCCAGTCGTCCTCGGCGGGCTTCATGTCTCCCTGCAGCAGCTCAGGGAGGATTTGACTTTGTGTGAGGCGTTTAAATACCTCTCCTGTGGAGGAATAAATTACATCTCTGAGCCATTTGAGATGAAATGGCCTACAGGTCGATGTGAGGAAATCCCCCCAAACCTACATTTTTTACTGCCATTGATCATTTCTATTTATTGTACGTCTGTCTGCGATGGGGCCTTTTCCTCCTGTAGATTTTACTTTACTGTAACAGTTTTCTTTTAAACTTTCAAACAGCTATAGTCTAATTAAAGACTGAGCGGGCTGAGATCAGTCAGGTCCTCTGATCTCTGCTCTGCCTCTAATCTGCTGCTGAAAACTCTGCTGCTGGTTTATGAATCACTATAAGTTCAGAATATGTGTCTGATCTTCTGGTGCAGAAACAATCTATAAGAAGTCTTAAGTTTGAGTCGTTATTTCTATCAGAACATGTTTTTAATTCATGTAATATAATTGACTGTTCATCTTTCTTGTTTTTCATTTTATTATAATCAGAAATGTTTCTTATTTTAAACGATATGTTGTTAAAAAAAAGCTGCAGACTGGCGAGTGTTTGGTCTCTTGGGATCCCGCTCGTGACGTCAATTTGTGAGGGATTTCTTCTTATCAACTTATCAAAATTTTGAATTTTGAATTTCAACAAATTGTCTTTCCTGAACTGGTCACTATATCGTCTGCCAGCGACGACCAAAACAACATGTCCGCTGCAGCGTACCAGCGACAGACGTTTGTCCTACGTTTGATTAGTTTTCTGAAAACGTTGTGTGTTGGTTTGAAATACCTACGTAACTTATATAACTTCAGTGAAGTAACAAACATGTTGTCAAAACATTTAAAAACTCACTGCTGACTTTAGGTTTCACACAGGACTCGGCAGTGGTCTCATGTGTGGGTTCTGATGAGGCCGGGCTGTCGGACTTTGTAACCTGAGTTCCAGTGACACATTTAACAATAATTAAAACTGCGTTGTGGGTGTTTTGCTTGCAGAGGTTCCTGGACGGAGGAACGAGCGTTTCTACGACTGCTGTAAGGAGCCGTACCCCGACGTGACCTTCACCGTGGTGATGAGGAGGCGGACGCTCTACTACGGACTCAACCTCCTCATCCCCTGCGTCCTCATCTCAACCCTCGCACTCCTCGTCTTCCTGCTGCCGGCCGACTCCGGAGAGAAGATCTCACTGGGTGAGGACACGCTGTGTGAAACTTTATTGACACCGACTGGCGCTCAACATGATGATGTCGTCCATGCAGCAGCTGGATTCCTGATTTGAGCTAATTTTTGATAAAATGTTCAGAGAAGATCAGAATCAGAAAGTATATTTCCCTGGTGCCCTCTTGATTTCCCCAACGGTAGAAAAACATGATAAAGTGCACTGCAGGGTCCATCTATCAAATCAATTATTTAATCTAATTAAATATACATATTAATTGACCAATTCCAGACGAACAGCCTAGGAGGATATACAGTCCACTCCAGAATAAGAAAATCCTCTCAGAGACAGTTTTGACATTTACAACAGCCTTAAAAATGTTGGTGCTGGAATGTTTTTTTGGAACAAACTTGTGTCTTTAATGGAAAAAAGATTCTCAATACTTTTGGTTTAATCTGAAAAGTGGAAGGAAAAGCAAAGGTCAGATAGTTTGGGTTTTATGTGTGGGAGTCTTTTCCCTGACTGTGTCGGCCTTCGGCCTTCTCCTACGCACCTGTCGATCTGAAGGTGTGCAGAAGCTGAACTCCACGTACCAAGTGTTGAAATATCGGCCTCTGAGGTTTCTGCCTCCACATCGATATGATGGAGGTGAGTGGAGTTCATTTTGTGTTGCTGCTGGACAATTTAAACTCCACCAGAGGCAAGTAAACAAATATGTTTATGTCATATTGTTGAACTAGCCCTTTAAACTAGCCCTCATCCAAAAAGTGTTTGAGCTTGTCAGGCGGCTTCAGGACGTATACGGGCCCTCGGATGACTGACGGCTCTGAGTCGATACTCATCAGCTATAAAACATCCTGAAACAGGAAGTTAAGCTGAGGTCAGATCTGAACACTTTCACTTTCACTGGAAATGTAATACACTCAGCGAGTCGCAGCTGAACGTCGACATCAGTCTTCTCCTCAGCTGAGTGTCTGTTAACGAGGCAGCAGATTCAACAGGATGCGTCATTCTTCAGTCATGTGACAGCAGACGAGTTTATGATAAAATATTCAGTGTTTGAAATGTGACACGACTGAATGAGACACGAGTGAGAACGGAACAACAGCTCGTCTGTAATCAGGTTTAATGGCGCACTTTAAGATAACACTCAATTACCTTCCTGTGTGTGTGTGTGTGTGTGTGTGTGTGTGTGTGTGTGTTAATAGGACTTTGTTGGTTTTATTGATCCAGTTCTTTTTATGAGGAGGCTGGTGTGTCAGTCTGACCTCTGACCTCTTCACCCAGAATGAGGTGTAAAACTGGAGAGTACTAAATGTCAGAACCACCAGCTGTCGGCTCAGACGACCTCAGCGGGTCCAGAGAACTATACGTCGTGTTTACTGTCAGCCGGGCTTCTAGATTAAAGGAAAACAGAACCTTTTGGACCAATTTATCCTCGAGTTATTTATCAGAGCAGTTTAAAGCGATAAGTTAAAGTGACATCTTTAAATTTCTTCCTTTGTCCAGTTCAAACTCTTCATTTACTGTCTGAAATGACAAAAATGACAAAGAAGCAGCAAATCCTCATATTTCAGAATCTGAATAAAAATAATTAATGAAACAATAAATCGTTTGACGAAACAGTTGGTGATTAATTTCCTTTCCGTCGACTCGTCTTTTCAACTCTAGTTTTCTGTGTCAAGATGTGAAACTCTGATTAAACAGCGATTTAGGTTTTCAACACAGGTTCTAACTACTACAACTTTCAGCATTGTCAGATACGTTGAATCGACGCCTTCTGGATATGATTTTGCTCAGTGGATGTGCTTAGTGGCTCAGTAGAGTGCATACCTCCACCAAGGCCCAGCAGTCCCCTTTTGTACCCACTAATAGATACCAGCCAAATACCCCTGATCTTTTTTTTCATCGTTATCCAGGAATTGTTCTTTGAGAAATTTAAAGCTTGAAAAAATGTCCAATCACACAATGTTCCTGGAACCGTCCCATTATCTGGATCTCTGGGCCGAGACCCGTCCTCCATCCGGGTTTAGAGGAGACCCGTTTTGTTTTGTGTTATTCCTGCAGAATCTGAGAAGCGTCACCACGTGTTCAGGACCACCTCCCTCCTCTCTGTCTGTTCAGCAGTCGGTGGTGAATCCTCCTCCTCTCTAACTTTCACAGGATCTGGCAGCACAACACAGATTCACGTCACTGTGATCCGTCCGGGGATTCATCCTTCCATCACAGAGTGAACATCCTTTTATCCTCCACCTCTCCTGTTCGTTCCAGTCCTGAGCTCAGCAGCTGTTCACAGAGCATCCAGCTCGTACATGAAACAGCTGTTACTCACTCAGGATTCAACCGTGATAAAAAGCAAGCAGAGTGTTTGTGAAGGTGTAAATCTGGTGCTGTGTCTGTGCAGGTATCACAGTGCTGCTGTCTCTGACCGTCTTCATGCTGCTGGTGGCTGAGATCATGCCGGCGACATCTGACTCAGTTCCTCTCATAGGTGAGACCTTCACCCAGAGCTCCATCCCCTCCCTGTCCTCCTTCATCTGTCACCTGAGTCCTCTCTGTCAGCACCGTCATTAAAGTGGGATTAAAGTTACGTGGATGGATTTAAAGATATAAGACGTAAACCCGACCTTTGTGTTCCAGCTCAGTACTTTGCCACCACCATGGTGATCGTGGGTCTGTCGGTCATCGCCACAGTTCTGGTTCTGCAGTATCATCACCACGACCCTGACGGAGGACACATGCCGAGATGGGTCAGTCCTTCCTCCTCTTCCTCTTCTTCCTCTTCCTCTTCCTCCTCTTCTCTGCTGTACTTTGAGTGCTGCCACAGGTTTCCTCTGTCTCTGAGGAGTCCAGTTTGGTTTCTGCTCTCTCGCTCTCAATGAGCTTCACTTTGAGAGCTGATTGGATGTTGATGTACACACACACACACACACACACACACACACACA
>CAEMYA010000147.1:93047-108061 GCA_903131615.1 Diplodus sargus | reverse complement strand
TATGTATATATTGGATTCTATTTATGTTATGTACGAAGTGTTTTATTTGTGGACCCACTACTGCTATAACAAAATAATTTCCCAGTCTGGGATCATTAAAGTATTTCTATCTATCTATCTATCTAAACACATAATATAGTGCAGTAATTTAACACGTGTGTGATTTCTTGCTGCTTCTTTTAACAGAATTACACTAGCCAAGTGTCTTTGCTCTGCTTTGTGAAGCATAAAACAAGCTTAATCCTGCCTGCAGCTTTAATTTTGGTTCATTAGAACTATTCAAGTTCAGAAGTACAGTTAAAAGACATTCACAATGCTAAATTGAGAAGCTGCATGAAATAGTATTGTCAAGGTGATGATGTGAATATTGATGTTTTGAAAAAAGGAACTTTGGTGACTCAACCCCACACTGCCAGAGCTTGACGTTTGATAAGAGTCCCGGCATGAGGACATCGACAAGCCAATTAGGAGTTACAGTTATTGTGCCACGTACTAGCAGCAGGAAGTAAGCCCTGTTTGACAATCATTTTATTTCCCCATGTTCATGGTGCAGTGTACATTTGTTTTGGAATTAGTGGGTGGTGGAATGAATGTGCTAATGGACATTAGCATCGTGATCACGAAAATATAATCTAAACAAACGTATTTTGCTTCACATGTTTAACATCCTGACCGACATACTGTGGAAATACTTAAAGTGCATATGTTTCCTGAGCTCTGTGTGAAGTGAGTAAGAGCTGCTACCTTAATTGTCATGATCTGCTACTCTGCTCCTTCAGCACCACACTGACTAGCTACAGCAACCCCAAAGGGTCAAAACCCAAACTCAAAATTCCCAGTGGCCTAAAAATAACGCTGTCACTGGGTAGAGAAAGTGCAGCACAGTGCTGTCACTGAACAGTTATCAATACAATGTGACGTACATATTAGGGGTGAGGTGGTGGGCCACAATTTGTATTTTCAGCAAAAAAATTCTGTGAAGTTGCATTTTATGTGCCTTTTATAAAAGAAATGTTTTTATAATTATTGCTTTGTAGTTCTGTAGTTTTAATTTACAGAATGTGCTGCAGAATCGACACAGGAAGTGACAGTTAACCTATTCATCCAAAACACATTAAAAAAATGAGCCGTGTCAACCAACCTCCAGTAAAGGTGCAGCGGCTGCGGCACACCCTTCGACGCATGGGAAGGTGCGAGGGCCCATTCCTTTAATAAGTGTTTTTACCTCTAAATAGCTGTCAAAGTACCTGGTGATTGCGAAGATGAAGGGGAAGCATCCTCATCTTCGGTGTCTGACGTTTCATCTTCCACCGGCACTTTCTCTGAGAAACACAGCAACCATATGGATAAAATTAGGGATGCTCCGATCAGCATTTTTGGGAGCCGATCCGATCACAGGAATCATAAATCTGCCGATACCGATCACCGATCACAGAATAGACGGGAGATTAATAATAATAATAATAATAATAATAATAATAATAATCCTCAATGTCCTGTATTTACAATCTAGCCTTGTGCACCACTTAAAGTGGTAAAACCATTTGTACTAAAATAAATAATAAATACAATCAAGATCTTTATGTACCACAATCAACTTTTTATTTGTGTAAACATTACATACCCTGTCAAGAGCAACAGATGAAATAAAATAAAATTAAGCTTTTTTCCATAAGCTTTGTTGTTATATCCCTCCACAAGGTTCTCCCCAGAAATGTGTAGTGTAGTGGCGCACGGTCAGCGGGGCGGTGGGGGGGAGAGAGATCGCTCGGCGGGGTGGAGATTGCTCCTCATGGGCTGCCGTAGTTCATAAAACGGCACTGTCTCGTTAGTAGCTTGGTTTTGTGGCGTCGGACCTCGTTGAACACTTGTTCACTACGAGAAGACCGCAGCAGCCCACAAACACCTGCTATAAAGCAGCTAACATTAAAAATGAGTATAGCGGCGCAGCGCCGCTATTCCACCGTCTGGGGAGAACCCTGCTCCACCTTTTACTGTCCCTGCTGTGAGGCTCCGGACGTCTAAACGTTTCACTTACAGTGAGCTGAGTGACGGGTGTCTTTGGGATTTGTTGTGCCCGGGCCTGTTTCTTATACTCGCCGTATTCTGTTGTGTGGCGCGTTCTAAAATGCCGTCTCGGGTAAAATTTTTAAAAAATATATATATTTATATGCGATCGGCTTTTCTGATCGGCACTTTCAGAGCCCACCGATCAACTTGTTTAGGGTCCATATCGGCCGATGTCGATCAGTGGCCGATTGATCGGAGCATCCCTAGATAAAATTATTACATAGCTCACAAACTGTTTTCAGAAAGCAGCACTGCACAAAGGGAAGGGGGAGAGGAGTATGACTGTATTGGAGAATACAATCTAATGGTATTTCTACAATTTCAGCGATTGATAACATTTCTTTCGCAGCTACCAAAGTATTCTCTACAGAGGGAAACCACTGTATGTACTTACAAAAGCTAGTATTACCTTCTGGATCAATGTTGATCTCACCAAGATTCCTTCCTTTAAATTCAGCCAGCTGTCCTCGTTCCAGGGCCATCAGGACTTTGCTTATCTTCTCCAGCTGTAACGCGCCTTCGGGCAGCCTATAATACTGCCGATGCACTCTGATGTCATGGCCAAGGAAGTCAGCAAGGTCGTCCATTTCATTGTCTTTTAAGTTGAGGACTTTTGACATAGTAGCCATGTGCTTGCGCAATTTGGTGGAGGACAATGCTTCTGGGTGGTTTGCCCCACAGCTTCGAGCAACCTGACGAATAACATCTGATCCTCTGAAGTAAGTGAGTGCTTGTGGTCTCCCAAACATGAACTGATTATCATCGGACACATCACAGATCCGGCGAGTTTTGACAAGTAACTCCATCGCTGCCAGCATATCAGGTGTGAGGAGAATGGGCACCTTCCGTCCACGTTTGCCTCTCATCTCTATTCGCTCGAGGTGCTTACAAAGCTTCTTCTCAAGGTCAGACAAAGCAAGCTCTACATCTGGATGAGTCGAGGAGGTATCTCTCAATGTAAAAGCATTCAGTGACATCTTGGATACTTCTCCTTCTCTTCTTCGGTTTAAAAGGATTACCTCACAAAGTGTAATTTTCGCAAGTTCTGCCCAGGGCTTCTTGCTAGGTTCTTCTTCGAGCTTCCTATGCCATCCTTCGAGCTTCCTATGCCCTTCTTCGAGCTTCATATGCCCTTCTTCGAGCTTCATATGCCCCTCGGTTCTCTGTACACTGAGAAACTGGTGCATTTTTCTCACATCTTCAGCAAAGGGAAGAAGTTGTGGAACATTCCACTTTGCCTCACACATATTCCTCAGGGCCTGGGAAGACACACACTCATTCCATTTAGCGTCACAGATTTGTTTAAACACCCGCACATTGTTAGTGAGATTCTCATCACCTGAGATCATTGCTTCACATTCAACAATACTTGCTATTTTCTTGAGGTTGTGGCCTAACTTCAAGGCCAAAGATGGTGTTTTGTATGTGTTTGTTTCCTCATTGAAGCCAGCCACATTCTTAACTGCCTCTATGACATGAGGGAAATTAGCCGGTACAAAGAAATCTGAATACATCTTCAACTACCATTTTCTTGTCCTTGGAGAAGAAGGCGGCCTGTCTCACGCATCTTTTGTCTCACATATTCATGTTTTGTGACATCATGTCCATGCTTATTGAAGAGGTGCTCCCCTATTTTCAGTATGCTTCTCTCTTTGCGTACAACATCAGTTACGTTATCTTCATCCTCGTCACTTCCGGTTTATCTTTGTGTTTTGATTCTAAATGGCGTGCCATTTTGCTGAACGGCTTAGAGCAAAACATGCAGTAGAATTTTTTGTCGTACAGTCTCTTGCCATTTGGTTTCTTCTTTAGTGTCTTCACCATAACATCAGGACTTTCAGCCGAAAGGCTTTCTTTATCATTTCCAGCCAGGGAACAGGAACGTGCCATACGTCTTGTCTTGCGTGGTTGGACATCTGATCCCTCAGAGTTAGCTGAAGTTGTTTACTGTACTTTTCTCTTCTTACCCTTGTGCTGTTTCACTTTTTCTGCTGAACTATCACTTTCTGTCTCTCCAACAGATTGAGGAATATAGTCATCGTCGCTGACATCAGGGCTTGATAGAGATTCTTCTGTTTTATATCCACGCATTTGTCTGTTCAGCTAAAAAAACAAAAAGCTTAGTGTTAGAACAAAGAGAAATTAACAGAGAAATCTACATTTAAGAAGAAATTGTGAGATCTTGCCTCAAGTACAATGTTAAACTGGATAAATAGTATAACCATAATGGTACATTAATTAACTGCCATGCACCCAACTGTGCCCAGACTTCTCAAAGTTGGTTTCTCAAGTGTTCGTTCTACTGCATTAATGTAATGGTATTTTTCAACACCAGTTACACCTCTGTTAAGCTGGCAAACATCTGGCTGTTACTCTGTGTTCATTCTGTCATCTATATATCAAAACCTGTGATAGCAGTCAGCTGATAGAGGCCATGACACTTATGTTAACATGTTAAGTTTTGCAAATAAACTTACAATTACACTGTCTGTTCTTCTGAGCAGAGGTACACTGGCGTCCTTTTCATCCTCTGCTGGCGTGGGGTCAAGGATAACAGAACTGTCACTGTCGCTGTCACTGTCGCACTGTAACACCCTCTGAAAAAGAAACTCAGTTTTACTAGAGAAAACATTTCAAGTCCAATCTAAATTAAAACAGCATTTTCTTTGCTACAATACAGATCTGCAAAGATCTGTGCTGTAGTGATTTGCTGTGTTGGCCTTAAGCAGTTGCTTTAACAATATCACAATCGTGCTCCATTCGGCCAACAAAAATTGATGCATCGCTAGTAAAGATGCAATTCAAAGGCAAGAGAGGGCAGCGGTGGTCAAGCAACCTGACACCATACTTACTACTGATTAAAATAGCTTTACTTATGAGAAACAGAGAAAAGTAATGACAGGGAAACAGTTCTTCTCTTCTGTCAGTCTAATGTACATCATAAAACAGTGTGGTACAACTAACCGTTGTATTCAGCTTGTCAATTAAGGACAAGATCCTCTCCCTCTCGTCGTTTAACCTCTTTGCCTTCTCGTACCGTTTCTCACAACTATCACGGTGCGCTTTCAGTTTCTGGAGGCGATGCAAATGACGACTTTGAGCCTGCAAAACATTTTTTTGTTTGTTTTTGAAAATGTTTAACATTGTGCTGTTAATCCCTGAACCAAGTGTTTCCTCTACGTTCATTTAGGAGTGGCGGCCCGTCATTCCTAAATCCTAGCCGCCGCTCCTTCAAATTTCTGTTTTTAATTTTTTCTTCTTTTTTTTTTTTTTATTGTCGCAAATACACCACCGCCGCATGTCTCCACCTTCACAGCAGAGTCCTGCACTGGGTAGGATACTCTCGAGTAAGGTAAACTACAGATAACTATCTTGCTCAGTATCTACTCTTTGCACCTCGTCTGCACCTCGATGACGGACCACAGCGTGTTTTAAATCAGGAGACAGTCTCAGTAGGCTACAGATCAGTGGCCGCTGTTGCCAGTGTGTTTTTTAAAATTAGCGGGTTTGATTCTCGTGTCGGACGTCGCGCTCGAGTGCAAGTGGAAAAGAAAAAAAACTGAGTGTCGCTGGGCTTATAAATAATCAACACTGATGATCATTCAGGACATTTGCGCCGTAACGTGCGGGGCCCTGTGTCGCGGGTGGCGGGGGGTGACGGCGGCGACACAGCAGAACGATCCTGTGTAGGAGCTGTCCATGGTTACTTAACCAAAAGTCTCTTGAAGTAGGCTGTCAAACAAAGACAACCATGGACTGAGGAAGTTTGAATAGGTGGTTAGATACAGAAGTTATCATGACGTGGACCGTAGCCTATGTTGCAGAAAAAAAAAGGTTAAAAAGATGTTGATTCGGTGGGAACCGGGGGGGGGTTCCCCCCCGCCACTCCTTAAAAAAATCCTAGAGGAAACACTGTGAACCGTTTAAAGATACATTTTTTATTGGAGTGTAGAGAGAGACAAAGCACAGAGCAATGAGAGTAAATGACATGCAGCAAAGGGCCGCTGTAACAAGCATGAACCCTCATCCGATATGTACACACTCTACCAGGTAAGCCACTTTTGCCATGTTATCCACTGAACAACTTAAAGAGCAACTAAACCCCCAAACCACTTTTTTCTGCTGAAAACCAATGTATTTGGGTATGAAGTAGTGTTGCCGAGTGATTCTGGTCCAACTCTTGACATTTTAGTCGAAGTATTTCAATTTGGTGTATTTTGTAGTAAAAATGTAAGTGTGACTGCCCTCTATGGGTTGAAACCCGGTTATTACAATCGAATTTTCCTATTGGCTGAGATGGAGGCAGATGACGTTTTGGAGGCAGCTTTCGTCACGGTCCACCACGGTTAGCTCCGCCCCCTCCTATAAAAACAAACTAAAAAAAAAAAAAAAAAAAAAACTTTTTTTTTCTGCGAGTGTGAGTGTGGTGACGGTTAGGGGGGAGGGGGAGGGGGGAATTGGAGAGTACTCCTGGAGCCCCGCCCTTGATCAAGGCATTTTTTGAATTTCCAGCTTAGACCACGTCATCCAAAACTGAGGGGTGTAGTTGCTCTTTAAGTTAACTAAAGACTGGGATGTCATGGTATAATAAGCTGTATACTGTCAAACATTATATGTTCTGATTTCTGGTCGTGCATATACAAGACATATTTCACTGTAGACTTTAACAACCAAAGAAGATGATGTATCCTACCTTTCTTTTCTGTTCAGAGGCAAAGCTCTTTGTTCCACCAGCAACTGCAAATAAATGACAAGATGTAAATGTTCATTTGGTTCAAGATGAACTAACAATGCCAAATTTAGGCTCTTCAATATTTTTGTTCATTTAGGTTTGGTTTCCTCCTAAAATAGTTCTAGGCCTATATCTAGAAACAATGCCTGATTTGGTAAAAACCAAACCAATACTGGCTGAAGTACGACAATCATACTTCAAGCAGTTAGACTTGATTATTATACCCTTCATTTGGAGCTATAAAACAGTTAGAATCTCTAAAAAACACCTATCACAGGGTTTCTGCCGGTTTGTCAAAGTCAAATTTAAGACCTTTTTAAGACCATTTGAACTACATTTAAGACCTACACGAAGTACGAAAAAGTAAGGAAAAATGCGGTTCCAGAATAACTTTAAAAAAACAAACAAAACACATTTATTGCCATTCACAGAGCAGCTCAAACAATGAAGTATGGAGTGAATGAGTGTGTGTCAGGGCTATTATAGTTTTAAAATTTTCATTAGATTTTATTTTAATTTAGTTTTTCAGTTTGTGTTTTCATTTTAGTTTAGTTTTAATTAGTTTAACAAGTGATCTAAGTAGTTGAAGTACAGTTTTTATCTAGGAATTTAATTTTAGTTCATTATAATAACCCTGCTGCGCGCGCACACACACACACACACACACACACACACACAGTGTTCAAAATCGAAAGCACCTCCACTTTCAACGTCGGACTTGGGCCAAAGATGGTTTGAATGTCGCTTGAGGCAGGCGGCAGAGGCAGCGCAGAGTTCAGGTCGAGCAGAACTGGATGAAATTGGACCGGGAACTGATGACAAAGGCGTACAGAAGTGTGCAGGGCTCCAGAGTGCGACCATTTTGGTCGCATATGTGACCAAAAATTTAAGAGTGCACCGAAGGATTTTTCTAGGTCGCACAGGTGCATCTAAAAAATATAAATGTACTTTGCAAGCACATCATCTCTATGTGTTCTCCTGTGACTGAACTGACAGTCATGGTAGATCATTATCTTGGTCTAAAAAGATAAGAGACAGAGTTTGGGCGGAACTTTGCCTCAGATTGGCTGTGGTCACTGCTCTCCGTTGTGTGTATTTAAAATTTGCGAGTGGCAAAACAAAAACAAAAAAATGCGAGCGACCTGAGCGCCACAGCAGCGGAAGGGGAAAAGAAAAGAAACAAAACGAGGCAAAATGAAGAGGGGCAGAAGTATTGAAAGTTTTTTCACTAAACAATCTAAGCCGACAACCACCCCTGCTGCCATTCCCTCGGTTCCTGCTGAAATGCCAAGCCCTGGTCCTTCGGCGGCATCAGACTCGGAACCAGAGGAGACAACAGAGTCAGACAACAGAGTCAGAAGCCCTTTTTAGATAGAAAAGGCGGCACATTTGCTCCAAGGTAAGGGCGGCAATTTGCCGACCTGTCTTTCTAAAACCGAGGCGTAATATTCCTCCTTTTCCAAAAGCCGCCTCTGAGGTAGGCGTAAACATGTGACGTGACGTGAAGCTGGAAGTTGGGCTGTGAACGGTGACATAGAATTTGCCTTCAAAATAAGAGCTTTACATTGTACCCCACTGGAGTTTAGAACTGGGTTCTTAGTGGGGGGCTTTTAATTTGGAAGTAGCTTTCCAACATAACATCAAGCTAACACAACAAAACAGCTACAGAAACCGAGGCTCCTGGATCTCAGCGGCTGTTCAGTTGTTCATCTTAATGTCTGTGGATGAAGTAATGGACGGACTGCTGTGACCAGCTGTTTCCTGGTTTTAAAACTCCCCGGTTGTGGGTCGCACAACAGTACAGGTCATTGACACCTCCGCCCAGCTCACCCACGGGCCGGCACATTTCCGCCTCGGTTTTAGATAGCAGTCGAGGTGGAAATAAATGTTCCCTCCGAGGCGGAAAATCGGCGACCACAACAGACCCCCAATTTGCCGGCCTGTGTCTAAAACCGCGGACCGAGCCGAACCGAGACTCAAAGTAAAAACCTGAAAACTTATTCTTTCAGGCAGGACTGGTTGAAACAGTTTCCCTGGTTACGGTACGATAAAGGACGTAATATAACGCACTGTGTACTGTCATGAGTGCGGTCAGACTATGGCCGGTAATAGTGCATTTGTAAGCGGGTCAACAACGTTTCGTATCGAAACTTTAAAAAAACACAGCATGTCAAAAAAACACACTACATGCCGGGACCGGTGTGTGGAGAAAGTGGCCCCTCTCCCAGCTGCATTTCAGCGGCAGGCAGCAGCAATCAGGTCCTCTCAGGAATCAGAAATTATTATAAAATTTAATGTTGCATACAACGTTGCCAAAGAGGAGCTGCCTAATAGTGAAACACCTTATTTTTCTTATGTCAATGTCCTTCAAATAAAGACAAGGATTTCTCAATATCTTAGTCTTGTTTGGAAATCATTCACGTTATATTAAAGTTGTGGAGCCAGAAAGGTCTCCTTATGGCGTTAAAATTCGAGTGCACCTAAATTTTGTGCCAGTGCACCTAAAAAAAAAAAGTTGGGCGCACCAGTGCAACCAATGCAAAAAGTTAGTCTGGAGCCCTGGTGTGTGATAGCGCGACTTCGCTAGCTAACTGGTGTTTTTTTTACGATTTTGTGTGTGACACCAGCGCTTTCACACCGAGTGTGCCCAATTTGAGGGTCCTCTGGCAGATTCCGCTGTAGAAGTCGTTCCGGAACTGGCGAAGTGTACGCCGATAAATTCCGACCGCGTTGTTGGCAAAATAAAACGTACATTCCTGGATGCTTCAGACAGAAGAACGCACGGAGCTGACTGTGAATCTCACCAACACATTTCCTGCCCCCCCCCCAAAAAAAAGGCGATGACGGAAGCGGTAAATGAACGTACATATTTAAGACCTGACTACATGTAATTTAAGACCTATATGCAAAATATGGACGTATTTAAGACTTTTTAAGGCCTAAAATTGAGATTGTCAAATTTAAGACTTTTTAAGACTTTTTAAGAATCCGCGGAAACCCTGTATCAAAACCAAAGGATATGGGAGGTTTCGCTTTACCGAATTTTAAGTTGTATTAATGGGCTGCACACTTAGCTATTCTTGCATGGTGGAAGAAGGGCCCTCCATCTGAGGCAGATGCCCTGCATGGTTGTGTACGGAACGAATGTTTTGCAAAAGAACTTCATTATCTGCTCTTCTTAACAGTCCCACAGCTGTTAAAAAGACATGCTTCAATAACAGTTTCGTAATTGGCAACACCATAAGAATCTGGAAGCAGATAAAGCACTGCATCGAGGCCCCAAAAACCTACTTGGAAACCCCAATATGTGAAAACCATTCCCTTTTACCAGGCCTGACTGATGGTGTTTTTCTCCTCTGGAAGCGGAAAGGTATTTGCAACATAGGTGATTTATATATGAACGGCATTTTTGCCTCATATTCACAACTTGTAGCTAAGTATGACATTCCTAAATCTGGCCTTTTTCGATTCTTTCAAATTCGAAAGGCGAATTTGGTCACATTTTCAGTAGACCCATAATAAATTCATAAAAGAACCAAACTTCATGAATGTTTTTTGTGACAAACAAGTATGTGCTCCAATCACTCTATCACAAAAAAATAAGAGTTGTAGAAATTATTGGAAACTCAAGACAGCCATGACATTATCTCCTTTACAAGTGTATGTAAACTTTTGACCACAACTGTATATATATATTTTTACTGAGGAAAATGACAAAAATAATAGTAACACACAGTGACTTGAATAAGTAACTTTAATCTGATAACTGGTTTTAAATATTAACGTGGTAGATTACTCATTACTGAGGCCGGGCTGGGCCGGGCCGGGCCGGGCCGGGCCAGGACTCAACGCGCACGGGGTCGCGTCAGGTTTGATGTTTCTGGGCTCGATCTAACCTCTACTACAGAGTCAAATGTAAATTTAATACCACATATTGAAGATGGGAGCTTACCGCCCGAAAATGTTCCCAAACTTTGGACATGTTTGGTTTCGCTTTCCTGCTCTCCTCAACATGTTCTGCCATCATTCATATTCTTCCTCTCCGGAACCGTCCTCTTCTTCTATGCCACACTGTGGTGTGCATTCTAGTAGCGTTGCTAAAGCGATTTGCTCCGGCTCAAATCTCTTCTTTTTTTTTTTTAAATGATAAATAACAATAAATACGACGCGTCGACGCACAAATTTTGTGTCGACAAATTTTTATTGTCAATGTAATCGATTACGTCTACTAACCATTGCACCCCTAATCCCGATATATTACCGATAAACTTGTCACTGATTTTTCCTTGTTTTGGAAAGATTTTCTGTTTGGTTTCCTTGACAACAAAAGTAAGAAGCAGAAAGAAACATACCTAATAAATTTTTCGATCATTTTAGGGAAATATCATATTCACAAAGCCAAATTCAGTAACTCTAAACCTTCTTTTATTTCTTTTGATAAGGAAACGGAATAGTACATCAAAACCATCTATGATTTACAAAATAAGAAAGCTGCTAAAACCATTCAGTTATGCTCTATTTTTAATGTATTCATTTGAAACTTCCCCTGGCTCTGCTCTTGACTAATATATTTTCTGTATTAATGACTCTACTTGCTTGTTTTTACTGTTTGTATTGTAAAGATTTAATAAAAATAAATAATATATATATATATATATATATATATATATTTTTTTAACAGCGGTGGAGATGCACATCCATGGAGCTGTGCCACCTAACATGGCCCGCTATGGAGGCGACGTGAGTCTACAAAGCCCCCATGAACGCACACACATTAGTCGAGCATTTGACCCAAGCGGTCCAGTTTAGCAGTAGTGAAAACCCTGCGCACACACCAATGAGCGAACAACCACCACGGGGAAAAGGCACACTTCAGCTGAGCTCTTATGTCACTTAAACAGTTGTCTCAATGCGGCTGTTATTCCCCGTCACCGGCCGGTGTAGCGGTTTAACTGGCGACGTTTGCCTTGTGTACCCCTACCTCACCTCTGATAAATGTCTGAGTTACGGTAACCGCAACTCATACGCCTCCCGTAACGTAATGAAATGTGATAAAGTCACCAATTAACACGACCACCACTTGAACCTAGGGCTGCAGCTATCGATTCTTTTTGTAATCGATTAATCTAGCACTTTATCGATCGATTAATCGAGTAATCAGATTATTTTTTAATTTTTTTTGCGTTTTTAAACAACCAAAACAAATAATGCATAATGAAAATGATGTGGCTGTAAAATGATCAAAGAATTTCTCAAAAAAACAGAGGTATTCATTCCAACTCCAACATTTGGCTCCAAAACTAAGCCCATTTATTAAGTGCCAGTGCCAATAATTAAACAGCAATACAGTTAAATATACCTACTGTAAAACATGTATAACATGTAAAACAGTGAATACAAACTTAAATAGTAAAGGCCATTTGTCCTTGGTTTTGTTTTCTTAATACAACATTACAAAAAAAGGATTGTGCCTTCTGCAAATTACCCACCTGAGAACAAAGAATGAATATAAAATATCAAGCCAAACAGGTACACAATGTGTACAATTTATAAAAAATAAATGTAAATAAAACAATTATAAATAAGACTTTTTCAGTCTTCAGTCCCCAAATCCATGATAACCACACTAATCCACCAATCACAAGGAGGCAAATACACTGTGTGGGAAGACTAGGGTCCTACCTACTCCACACTATACGTGTCCTCCTGGAACCGAAACTTATCCTGAACTGTCAGGAATCATTTCAAAGTGACACAGACACATTGGATTAGCCGGTGGAGGCGGTGTAATGCACTCAAACAGAGTTTATAATCACAAAACAGCCAATGTAGCACGTAATTCATGATCATGACTGTATAAAGTGATGTTTAGTTTTGCTCTTCTTCGGCGGCTGTTTCAGTGAGTTTTGGGCGCAGAGTGATGAGACATATACCGGTGAAATTTGTAGAGTCCCAGCTTTTATATGACATGCTGTATGTAGCATTAGCATGAAGTAGCGTAATCGCTAACGCTTTTTTTCAGACATGCGCCATTAGCGTGTTTTTTCTACGTGCCCGTTCAGTTGCTTGGTGTCGGAATTGAGTTTCGATTAGGTGAAAATGATTATCATGAGCGTTTAGCCGAGCTTCTTCCCGTTAAGTTGGTGTGCTGCATTAATATGTTGCTCCATGGTTAACTTGGCATGCTCTTACAGGGTGTATAATGCAACATGCGCAGCTCGGGTTGAAGAGGTTAAAAACATCACAGCTAAACATCATATCTAGTCAAACCGCATCACGACATCACTACAAATACAGAGATAAATTGTGCCAGCCAGCTAAATTTAAAATGTATGACGCGCTGGTGTGCTTCCTGAACAATGGTCCGTGTGGAACAATCAGATCCCTGCGTGCATAGTGCGCGTCCTAGGAATTTAATGAGGCTTCGAGGCAGAGTTTTTGCCTCAAGGAATTTTTATAATCGAGTTAATCGAGTAACTCGATGAATCGTTTCAGCCCTACTTGAACCAAAACGCCTGAGCAGCTGAACAAGGAGTACAGAATTCCGAAACGAAGCTAACACACATCAAACCGAATAGTTAGCTAGCTAACAACTCACGGGCGTTACATCATCCACATTGCATAAAAAGCCTAATTAATGTAGAACATTTACACAAATGGCAGCCAGTGACCATGCAAAATTAGTTAGGATGGACAGTGACTTCATATTACAATCGAATGAGGAAACTACCAAACATAACCATCTTTAAGCTAACGTTACTTAAAGAGCAACTAAACCCCCAAACCACTTTTTTCTGCTGAAAACCAATGTATTTGGGTATGAAGTGGTGCTGCTGACATTTTAGTCGAAGTATTTCAATTTGGTGTATTTTGTAGTAAAAATGTAAGTGTGACTGCCCTCTATGGGTTGAAACCCGGTTATTACAATCGAATTTTCCTATTGGCTGAGATGGAGGCAGATGACGTTTTGGAGGCAGCTTTCGTCACGGTCCACCATGGTTAGCTCCGCCCCCTCCTATAAAAACAAACTAAAAAAAAAACTAAAAAAGGGGGGAGGGGGAATTGGAGCGTACTCCTGGAGCCGCCCTTGATCAAGGCATTTTTTGAATTTCCAGCTTAGAGCACGTGATCCAAAACTGAGGGGTGTAGTTGCTCTTTAAGCAGCGCTTACAACATGCTGACTCACTGAGATGCCATGCCTCACTTCGACTGTGGAGGGGAAAAAAGGGGTGCACTCCCCAAGTCTGCAGGGGCTCCGTACGTGAGCGGGAAAAAAGACAAAGAGTGGAGAGAAAAAAAGGGGCTGCCTACCCAAGTCTGCAGGGACTCAATGAAGTAGTGATGTGTCGGTCGCGAACAAAACAGCTCTCAGAGCCGGCTCTTTGAAGTGAACGGTCAGAGCCAGCTCATGTCTGGGAGCCGGAGCTGCTTCTTTTTTCTCCTCTATTTCTTTTTCTGTTCAAGCTGCATGTGATTGGTCAACTACATGATGTGTGGTGCAGTGCCATAGAGAGAAAGAGTTGTGACACTCTATGATGTTGCCGCCGGGGCAGTCACGTGGTTCATGTAAGCCCCAATAGTTCCAAAGCGCAGGCTGGCTGTCATGCTCTTCTATGGGACAGACAGCAGCGATTGCGTTTTTGAACGGTAAATATTAAAAAAAGAACACACACCCAAGTACTTTTTCACCTGGTTTTGCATTATTGCATTTTTGTTAATGTCAGTTTTGCATTTGGAGAGGCAGGGTGACAACAAAAAGCTGTGTATTACTTAGATAAGTTTGACATTTTTGGAGGGAAACGCTCAGTGTGCTTTTTTTTTTTTTGTTTTCTCTTTCATATCATTCATCTGATGATAGACGTGTAATGATTTTCGTTTTAGCGCAACTTGCCTGTATTATTGATTCCCGTGATCTTGCTCAGAAATTCCGATTCAGCCATTACCTTACCTTCGTGGTAGGAGAGGGGTGTCATCGTCCGTTCAGCGTTCGGCTGGCAGCTAGCATACTTCTTCTATGTGGCCACCCCCAGGACCACATCGTTTAACATGATCACGTTAAGACTAAGAATATAATTTTAAGATTAAATCATACACATATTATCAAAACTAATACCGAATAAAAACAAATGTACACCTCTATGTTTGGGTCTATAGGTAAGTGCAGAGCTATTAAGATTTAACTCAACATTAACTCAACCCAAGAAACTTATGC
>CAEMYA010000147.1:74747-91115 GCA_903131615.1 Diplodus sargus | reverse complement strand
ACAATGCAAAATAGGTCGACAGTTCAGCAACTTACCTCTGGAACTATTCGATGCGCCGCAATGTAAGTAAACGAGGTCCAGCGCCCAAATGACACTGTTTGGAACTATTCTGAGCTCCATAACCCGCAAGTAGGCGGTACTAAGGGCCGCCATTTTTTACAACGGCTGTCTATGGGAGTGTCGCCACTCTGTTAACTCTATCACTCTGGTGTGGTGGTGTCTGTATGTCCTCACTGAGCAGGAGGGGCGGGGCTTACAGACACAGCACACACACACACATAGAGAGAGAGAGAGACAGCGCTACAGCCAGAGACGTTCTATTATTGTAGAGACAGACCACTCTGATCATTTTGAATGGGGAAATCTGCGACGCCAAAGATGGCGCATATCCCGCACCTTTCACCAACAGCCAATCACCTGCGTTGTCACAGCCGAACCGGGAAACTTATAGCCCAATTATGTTGCTTCACCAGTGCATGCGCACAAGTAGTTTTTTACGACAGAGACCATCAGAGACGTTCGACTATTGTAAAACATTTACTGCGTTCAGATCTTTATCTAATTTATAGAGTGAATGATAAGAAAGGATGTATTAGACATTATCTGGTCCATACATCAATGGTCAGGCAGAGTAGAGCCAGAGCACAGCAGCCGGCACAGATTCAGCCGTACGATGGACGTCGGTGTCGTAAATCCGCACGCATGCGCAGTGGAGTTCTCCCGGTAGGAAAAGAGCGTTTTAAACATCATTTCTACGGTAAAGTCGTTATTTTTTGGTTTTTATTTGTATCTTATTTCACTGGCGAGCATGTCTGTATGTTTTTTCCGTCCTGCTATCACGTTAAAGGTGGATTTGACCATGCCTCCATTCATTTAGATAGGGGTCTGGTCTCTTTGGGCTTTTCGAGGCGTCGCCAAGATGGCCGCCGAGTGGCCTGACTTGCCTAGAAGGACTTTGCCACAGCGACAACACGCTAGAAAGTTGAGAAAATGAGTGACGGCAGGAAACGCAGTAAAATTGCGTGTAGAGCATAGAGTTTAGATCGGGCCCAAAAAATCATGCCCGACCCGACCCGAGCCCGTGCACGTTGTGTCCGAGCCCGGCCCGACCCGACACATTAACTGTAATTATGAGCCCGAACCCGATTTAAACCCGACATTTTTTTAATATGCGGGCTGTTATAACTGACGTTCTCAACTACAATTCCGAGTTGTTTGAACAGCAGAAATCTGTTTAGAATTATCTTAATGAATAATGCAACAAGTGCAGCACTTAATGCACTCACAAAAGCCGACACATGTTGTCACGGCCCACGATTTGTTAAAATGGGTCCATACCTCCGATCTTTCTCCAAACTTGCTCACAGTTAATTCTCCTGTTTTTCTTTTTTTCTTTACATCTTCAAGCTCCCTGTTGCTCTAAACTACACAATCAGTGATGCCGGTAACGTGTCACTCTAATCTGACCACTTTTGCCAGTAACGAGTAATCTAACACGTTAATATTTCCAAACCAGTAATCAGATTAAAGTTACTTATTCAATTGACTGTGCATTACTATCATTTTTGTAATTTTCCTTAGTAAAATATATATGTTCTCTTTATTCTTGTGTCATGGGGAGTGATGTCACGTGCACGAGAAGTCACGTTTCCAGCACGAGCAAAACTCACTCTTGTAGGGCCCTATAAAATCCGTTTTATTTTTTCTCAAATTCCGTTTTATTTTTTCCCAAATTCCGTTTTTTCCGTTTTAATTTTTGGGAATTCCGTTTTTTCCGTTATAATTTTTGGGAATCCCGATTTTTTTACCTTTTACTCTTATTATACTACCAAAAACAGTGTTTTTTAATGTAAATGACTAAAATGTACACAAAATAAATAGAAATTACCTTAAATTTATTGAGGTGACAAACATACTTCCTCAATACTGTACCATACAGTACAGTAAGGGGCATCAAAAACATTTTGACTTCATCATGTCTTCATACAGTAGTATATTTTGTGTTTTTATGGGTTTCATTTGGGTTTTATTGAATAAAAACATGGTCAGCTTTCAGGCAGCTCCAGGACATGTTTGCATACCAAAATTGTTCTGAAAATTTAAGTTGTAAATATTAAAAAAATTTGCAAAGATGACCGACAAAATGAGAAATTATACTCGTAACGTTATGTCAACTTAGCATACTAACCAGCTAGCAGTGAAAACACCATCCCTCCTGCTGTCCTCTGGGCTCCCAGCCCAGGCAGAGTCAGCTAAGAGGGCTGCGGCTAACGGGGCTAACTAGCTAACAGCAGCTACTGTTAGCAGTCACTCTGGTATTATATGCCGATAATATGAATCGGACAGGTGGCTAACTCACGATTACCTTTAATTATGATTTCTCAGGTCTGCTTCTTTGCAAAACAACAGTTCAACTGACACATAAAAGTCGTTCGGGAACTGCTCGGCTCTGACTGTTTCTCAGTTTTTTCGCCGACGAAGACGGAGCCGTGGGCAGCCACTTCACCATGCTTACAATGTTTTGACGGGGGAGCTCAATGTGTGGGGACTGAGGGGGGCGGACGCGGCTTGTTGTGCCACCCAGATTTGCTTCCCCCTCTGTGCAGTTTACCCCAGACATACGTTCCTCTTCCACATGAAAACAGCATTTCAGTGAAATTATGTCAAATTCCGCGATATTCCGCGTTAAAAAGTAGATTCCGTTTTAATCGGCCAATTCCGCGATTCCGTCCGCGATTCCGTGATCGCGGAAATCATAGGGCCCTACTCTTGTGTTAGACCATGCAGCGACACAAACAACGTGGAGGGAGGAGAGAGATGCGCGTTTTGTAGCTGGAAATTACAGTCATTATTTTGAGTTATTAAAAAATACAAAACACAAATGCTTGATCAAGGGCCCGACCCGACCCGGCCCGAGGATAGTGACGGGAAATGTCGGCCCGACCCGACCCGCGGGCCTGTTCGGGTCAGGGTCGGGCTCGGGTTCGGGCAGAGAATCTAAACTCTAGTAGAGCAGTGTTTCTCAAATGGTGGGGCGTGGTGAAGTGTCGGGGGGGGGGGGCGTAAGAGGCAGGGCAGGACTTTTAGTATTAGCAAAGTCCTTTACGACACCGACGTCCATCGTACGGCTGAATCTGTGCCGGCTGCTGTGCTCTGGCTCTACTCTGCCTGACCATTGATGTATGGACCAGATAATGGCTAATACATCATTTCTTATCATTCACTCTATAAATTAGATAAAGATCTGAACGCAGTAAATGTTTTACAATAGTCGAACGTCTCTGATGGTCTCTGTCGTAAAAAACTACTTGAGCGCATGCGCTGGTGAAACAACATGATTGGGCTATAAGTTTCCCGGTTCGGCTGTGACAACGCAGGTGATTGGCTGTTGGTGAAAGGGGCGGGATATGCACCATCTTTGGCGTCGCAGATTTCCCCATTCAAAATGATCAGAGTGGTCTGTCTCTACAATAATAGAACGTCTCTGGTATTAGTGTCTTTGCTCATGCTTGAACGAAAAAAGAAAGCTTCCCGCCACTAGTTGGCAGCAGTGCTCAAACTAATCAACAGGCTGCCTGCTCAACCCAGTAGAGTAGAAGAAGTACACACGAACACCAGTGAAAACAGCTGCGGAGGAGGAGCGATGGAGAAGTTTTTGACAGGAGTGAAAAGAAAAAGGGAGGAGGCGGAGGAGGAAAAAAAAAAACAAGCGACGGAAACCGGCATAAACCCAGTAAGAGCAGGAAATATGATGATGCCTACATAGCCCTTGGGTTTACCGTGAACACGGTTGGAAATGAGGAGAGACCCGTTTGTGTATTATGCCTGAAAGCTCTGGCAGCGGACAACATGAAACCAAATAAATTAAGACGGCACCTGGAGACCTTACACCCCACTTATGTCAGTAAGCCACTGGAGTTTTTTCATCATAAACTTGATGAATATCGCAAACAGGCCAGTCATTTTGTCAGCGCGGCATCAGTAAACAAAAAAGCACTGTTAGCCTCCTACAAAGTTGCCCACCACATCGCAAAGTGCAAAAAACCTCACACCATAGGAGAGGAGCTAATACTCCCGGCAGCATTGGATATGGTGACAATCATGCTGGGTGAGAAAAGTGCCGAGGCACTGAATACTGTCCCTCTGTCAAATGATACGGTCGGGAGACGTATTTCTGACATTTCTGATGACCTCCAAGAACAACTGGCAGAACATTTAACAGACAGACGTTTTGCTTTACAAATGGACGAGGCCACTGACAGCAATAAAGACTGTTTGTTTATTGCTTATGTCCGTTTTGACATGTCAGGGTCACTGTGTGAAGACCTGCTCTTTTGTAAATATGTACGGACGAGGGCAACAGCTGATGAGCTCTTCAAGCTGCTGGATGGTCACCTATATGAGCTCGGACTGAAGTGGGAGAACTGTGTAGGTGTTTGCAGTGATGGAGCGCAGACCATGGCGGGGACGAAGAACGGGCTGCAAGCCCTCATCAGGAGGGTCGCGCCAAATGCGAAGTGGACCCACTGTATCATCCACAGGGAAGCACTTGCATCATGGCAGCTCAGCCCCGAACTGAATGAGGTTTTAACTGACGTCATCAGCGTTGTCAACTTCATTAAAACAAGACCACTGAAAGCACGGCTCTTCTCTGCTCTCTGTGAGAAAAAGAAGGTTTTTGAACTACTCACGTTAGCTGCTGCATCTCCAGCTAACGTGAGTAGTTCAAAAACCTTCTTTTTCATAAACTCTGTGTACACAAACAACTTTCCCAATGCTCGTGTTCATGAATAGAGACCCTGGTGGTGCTACGAGCAAAGTTTCATGTTGTGTCGAACCTTAGTGTTTTAAAAATAGCGATGTTGATGCTAGCGTGTCATGCCCCGAGCACTCATGTTCAAAATGAACGTGTCCAAAACCGAGACTACGGTAAATCTTAAAAGTGCACTTTTAAGATTTATTTATTTTGGTAATAAATTAATTTAAGCAACAAAAAAATCTGAGGAGCCACTTGGGAGCCGAAAGAGCGGGTTCTTTTTAGTGAGCCGAGCCATAAGAACCGGCTTTCTTAAAAGAGCCAGAATTCCCATCACTACAATGAAGGAGTGCATGCAAAGGGAAAAAAAACGTGAAAGTAATAAAATATGACGAAATGACACACAAACTAATGTTAATGGCAGGTGGAAGTAATTTCACTGTCCTGCATTGACAGTCACTTGACCAAACTCACTCCGAAATAAGAGAAACGAGAAATAGCATGCAGTTAGCTCACATTAAGTTACATTGCCTGAGTTAGGCTCGCTAAAGTTAATTACCGACAGTGTTATGGACAGAAAAGTTACTTACCCCTGAATTTCCTTGCTTCCTCTTCATTTATTTGTATTCCAGCTTCAGTTACTTTTTGAATTAGCTCGTCTGTGGACAAGCTTGATAGAGAAGCAGTGGCCGACATGTCCGCCGCCCGCCGTCTCAAATTCTATTGCATTGTGGGAATCCACTCCAGAGGCCGAGGATTCTGGGACACCGACCCCTGTTGGTCTTTCGAAGTAATGACGGGGGGTTAGCTAGCTAGCCAACTGGCTGTCTCGACAGCCATTATTATGCCGTAAAATCGGATTTTGCACTAAAACATGATCAACAATAACAAATGAAAACACTCACCCGAATGAAAATCTCTGGGGTAATGTCTATCGATCTATGTATCTACCAGCTGGTAGAGAGCTAGAGACAGCCAGTTAGCCAGCCAGTTGGCTAGCTAGCTGGCTAACTGGCCGTCTCGGTAGCTATTATTATGGAGTAAATTCGGATTTTACGCTAAAGCATGACCAATAGTAAACAATCAAAACACTCACCCGAATGAAAATGTCTGGAACACACTTTCATATATCTTTGGATGCTGGCAAACATGATCTCCGGGCGTCTTACAGCTGCTAGCCGAGCCACCCGTCTCTTCTTTGTAATGTCGGACACAATGCTTCCCTGAAGGAAAACCATAAAATGATAGTCCGTTGTCGAGCTTTTGTCCCTTATGGTCGTGAGACCGTGCATTGCAGCTGACAACGCAACAGGTCCTTCCCATCACTGCATGAAAAGTGAGATTTTCGGCCCCGTAAACGCCGGAAATCTCCCTAATTTTCGGCAGTTAACGACAATTTACAGGCTGTGAACGTGGCGTTCGTCTGTGCCAGGCTTCTTCTTCTTCTTCTTCTTCTTCTTCTTCTTCTTCTTCTTTAGTTAGGCAGACTAGACACAGCTATGGTGTATTGCTGCCCCTACTGTTTGCTATCGAGACCTACATCAAATCCTTTTGTACACTCCTATTTTGAGTAGATAGTCCATCAACTTCTTTGTCTTATCCCAAGAATCCAGATGTAAAAGTGTGCGCATATTAAAAACAATTCCACCATTTTGTTCCAAGTTTCCTGAACAGAGTCCTTCTTTGATTGGAGTATATTTTGCACTGGAGTAGCACATGTTTTACTGTCTCGCTATCTCCACATTCCCATTTGCCATCAGGATGCTTACTAATCAGAGCCAGCCCACTGCTCAGTCCACAGTGTCCCAGCCTCAGTCTTGAGAGTACTGCAGACTCTGTAGTACAGACTCAAAAAATAACTCTTTGAATGAACTTTAAAAAATCATGGAACGTTTTTCCATTAAATGCCTTTCTTTCAGCATTGAGCAATTGTGTTAGTCCAATTTGATGCACTTGCATCGGTTCAACTTCATTTATAAGGGTTGATTGATAATGCCCGTGAAAGTTAGCATGTAGACAGACCTGGATCTGGACAAGTAGAACAGGGAGCTAGCTCACAGACAGACTAGGAATTGATCAATCAATTAGATATGATTAATAAGTTAAAAACATATACAGCAGGATATTTGCGTGATTGTGTGAAGCAGGTGTATGCTGGTATGATCATGTCAATATGACTATCAAGGGCTAATTTTCACTATGCATTTTTTTGCATAGCTCACGCTGGGGTTGTCACAAGAACCGATACTTCGATACCAATTCGATGCGGACCAGAAAAAATAATTCGATACTTGCTTTTTTCTGGTTCCGTCAGAACCGAATATACAACTTTTCACTTGGCGAGCCGTGTCAATTCTTGGCGGAACTGACGGGGGCAGTATACGCGTGTGAGCAGCACAGAGCAGTCAGCGGCGCTGAAGAAGAAAACCTGCCGTCTTAGAAAAAAATGGCTTTAGCAAGTGAGAGTGAAAGCACAACACGTCGGCTCGTCAGCAAGACAGGTCCTAAGTGTCACGTGTGGAAATATTTTGCATTCGAGGCAGATGAATACGGAGCAATTCTAGACTCAAAAAAGCCGACATGCAAACAGTGCCTCAGAAGTTTCCAAACGAAAGGAGAAAGTCAGACCTCGCCAAACACCTCAAAGACAGGCATCCCAACTTGTTTAGAGAATTCAATTCAAGGTATCGAATTAGTATCGAGAATCGTGGAAATTCACAGGTATTGGTATCGATTACTGAAATTCTGGTATCGTGACAACCCTAGCTCATGCAGGATGTGTGAATAGAAATACTCTGTCACAAGTAAAAGTCCTGCACTGAAAACATTATTTAAAGGACAAAAAAGCAGCAACCCCCTGACCCCCAACACACACATACTTCATACCTTTTTCAGAAAAGATGCAGGCACCAATGCAATTGAACGGCAGACACAGGTGTGGTCGGACAGCACACTATTGCAGTCGGATGGAGGACACAGGACACTTTTGTGACAAATTGCTGTGATAAATTGAGAGAGATTAATTAATGTCCATGAAGGTCAAGTTAGCAAGTAATCACTGACAGACATGCAAACTCAAGTAGTGAAGAAGGTGCTTTTTGAGATTAGAATATGAGAAAAATGTAAATGTAAATGTGTTTGTATTAAATGTTTAATTTGCAGACATACACAGTAAAAAGTGAAACTAGTTTTTGTATGACTATAACACAAAAAAATCAAGTTACATTGTGCTTTTTTAAACAAAAGACAACAAATAACACCATCCATACAGCCAGGCAACTATCCATGTAACGCAGCTTCAACAGAACAGAAGCTATGTATTAGTTAAAACTAGGCTACCTGCAGTGAGTGGGATTAGGCAGCCTTACATCTACATCTGTCATCATGATAAAATCAGATCTCCTTCTATGGTTCTTTATGAATATTTTGCTTTTTTACTTTTAAAGTTTTATTGTTCTGACTCACGGTTCACGTCAGCTCAGGTGACCTGCAGGTTGTTGGTTCACTTCACTGCTCCGACGCTGCACCCCGTGTGTGCTTGTGTGTCTGTGTGCATACACCACTGACACACACAGACACACATCGTCACGTATGAGATGCGTTACGGCAGAATAAACGACAGTCGGAGTTTTCCAGAGGGTGCTCGCTGCAGAACCAAAGGCGGAGCTGCACCAGAGTCAGCCCCGCCCCTCGTCGGTGCAGGCCCGCCCGTTGATAGACTTCCACAGCCAACCTGCCCCAAGTGGAGGCAAGTGGTAGTAGTCGCTGGATTGAAGAGTTGTGAGCAAGTGATTGGACTTCAACTTAATGGCTGTAAGTAACCCAACGTGACAAAAACATAATTATTAAGTGTTTAAAATGTTTTCCAAGACATATGTCATTATGTCGACATAAGCATTAAGTTAATTTTTAAACGTTTATCTTGCAATGTGCGGTAAATTCGGCGGTAATTACACTCGGTAATTACGGTACATGCTAACGTAGCTAGTATGGTAGACTTTCCCAGTGCACTTGATTAGCACTAAAATAAAATAAATAAAAATGTGCTCAGTGTGTGTATTATGAGAACTTATAGTAACTTTCATATTGAAAAATGTGTGCTTGTATGTGATTGACCTGCACAGATGCATCAGACAATACTGAGGAGAGGGCAGGACCCCCTTCAGTCTCTCAAGCGATGCAGCGAGTGTTGCAGCCGCTTTCACTGCACTTTTTGTAAAACGGCATTTGTTATTGTTGGTTGTAAACCTTTTTGGCCAGAAAATGTGAGGTACATCTTTGTAGCCCAGGAGCCAGTTTTTTGTTGATAATTATTTTCATTTGCATTATGTTCATTATTTTATCTTCTCTGTTCAATTTTGCTGTTTGGTTTAGTTTACCAATCTATGTGTCATCAATAACATGTAAAATAAAATCATCAACATTGATGTATATCTTAAACTCTCAGTCATTCATTAATCTTCAGTATCACTTATCGTCACTAGGGCTATGGGGGAGCTGGAGTATGTCTCAGCAGACTTACTCGGAAAGGCAGGGTACACCTTGGGCTAGTCACCATTCAATAACAGAGCAGAGAATATACAAACAGAGAAACATTCACACTCCCTTTCACACCTACAGGCCATTCAGCAATTATCCTAACCTGTATATCTGTCTAAACATCCTCATAATCCATACAGCTATTCAATGCCACGAGATACAAGATTACAAAATAACTTGTCATTTCTCATTCACAAAGTAATACTGTTACCAGAACAAGACTGGTACCCGAGATATTTAATCAATAATGCATACTAAGAAAATAATAAATATAGTTATTATTATTAGTTCAATAATAATATTGATTGCCTGAAACTGTGTCAGCAGTCTACTGTATCTTGAGCCGAGGTTATGTTTTTTCCAGACATCAGAAGGGGAAACAGGCCATGGGACGGGTGATTAAGGTCTTTTATGACGTTAGCGGCCCTGCGAGAATAGAGATACTTTTTTGATCCCAAGCTGAGAAATTACAGTGGGTATCGCGAGAGTGGGCTGTGCGCTTTGCCCCGTGACCAACAAAAACTACGAAAGCTAAAGCAAAAGTTGAATCCCACATTGATAATTTGGACTTTTATCTACATTTTAAAGTTTTAATGGTGTGTCTCGGTCAAAGTATGCCAGAGATGTCGATGTTTGAATTCTTCCTTTCGATCTTTTCACCTGGTCTCATTCACTTTGAATGTGTGTGTGTGTGTGTGTGTGTGTGTGTGTCTCTCTGTCTCTGTCTCTCTGCGATTTTTTGATCTAGTCCCATTCTTTCTGATGGGAAAGTTTACGCAGGTTTTCGCGACTTGCGTCGCGAAAACATGAATGTTCTAGAAAACTGATTAATAATATGTATGTGTGTGTGTGCATTTATGCGATTTTTTTGACTTCGTCCCATTCATTACTCATGACCCGAAAACATGAATGTTCTAGAAAACTGATTAATAATCTGTGTGTGTGTGTGTGTGTGTGTGTCTACGACTTTTTTGACCCCGTCCCATTTATTCCTCATGGGAAAGCTAATGAAGGTTTTCGCGATTTACGTCGCGAAAACATGAGTGTCCTCTGTCGTGTGCATGTGTGTCTGTCTGTGTGTCTGTCTGTCACTCTCTCTGCTGGCCCAACTGATCTCGGTTGCTAGGTGACGGTTGGTGAGGGCCCGTAGCAACGGCCGCCCCAGGCTGATTTGAGACTGATTTCTGCCTCAAATCTAGAACGTCAAACTAGTGCTATTAAGTCAAAATCATACATGAAATCAGCGATTTTTTTTGACGATCGAGCCAGAAAGGCCTGAAAGAAGACACTCATGAAGTTTCATGGTCCTAGCTTCAGAAATGTGGAAATAAGAGCGAGTTAAAAAAGGGTGCAGTTTCGAAAATCCTCTCCCCGATTTGCATTGGAGTGAATGGGATTGTTGAGAGCTACTCTTGTCGGTTAGAGACAGTTAATTCAAAAACCGTAAATCCTGCCAATAAAGTAGACACATTGGGAGAAAGAAGACACGTGTGGCTACAACTCTGGAAAATATCACTGTTTTTGAGTGACATTTGTGGCCGGGAGCATGATGTAAACAGAAAATAGCAGAGGAAATTTGTGATTTTCTGTCACTCTGTCAGTTGGCTCTCTCACTCTGCTGCACGAACATTCCGCCATACACAATCATTGAAAACCCTGAATTCTTCCAAAATCACTCACCGTCATTAAGGGGTCAGAGTTCAAAAACTATACATCGTAGGAAAAAAGTTCAAATACAACTCAAATAGACAAGTCTTGTGCCTATATTTTAAAGTTTGAATGGTGTTTCTAGGTCAACGTATGCCAGAGCAGGAGATGTTTGATAAACGTCGCAGATTTGGGACTTTTTTGACCTCGTCCCATTCATTCCTTATGGGAAAATTTTTCGCAGTTTTTCGCGTCTTATGACACGAAAAATTAATGTTACGGGAAACTGAATAATAGCATACCGAGTCAGAACAAGCCGCACGTTTTGATATACAATTTGTTTGTGTGCGCTCAACAGTGCGGGGCAAGTTAGATGCCAAAAAAAGGCAGAGGAAAAATTAAAAATATGAAGAAGAGGCGCGAGCAATATCAATAGTGGGCTGGCGAGCACAGCCCACTAATAAACTATTCAATGTAATATATAAGAGAATATGCAACAAATGGTCTATGTTGATAATAGCGCAAAGTAGAAATGTGCAATGTGTGTAATGTGTAAAGTGCGGAGTGACTGTAAGTAATGACCAGACTTGTTCTTGTACAGTGTGATGGCATGTGGCAGGAAAGATCATAACCTGCAATCTTCGAGGACATCGTTGTAGATATCCATCAGGGAGGGGACAGGGGCATTAATCTTTTTGCTGTTTATGCTGATACGAATATTAAGTTATTCTTTTAGGATAAATATTATAAGGCTTATTTGTCTAAGAAATCTCTTCGTCCATCTGTCCTAGTGTGTTTATAGATAGTAAATGGAAAATGCAAAAGGCCCACTTGGACTCGAACCCTGGTCGCCTGCTCCATTGACTCGCAGACGTACCTACTATGCTATCATATCTGTTTCAGTTCATAGTTGTCTAATGAAATCCACAAAACTCGAGGGGAGGGTAAGGATAAATAATTATCTGCTTCATATATCAACATCTTTACCAAACTGTTTAATATTTGCGAACACTTAAATTTACTACTGTAAACTAAGCCCCCCGGCGTAGAATATGTGAAATGCATATTGATTTGTAAGCTTGTTTTGTCCTATGTGAAACAAAGTTCTAAAAAAAGAAAAAAAAAAACAAGGGTTGTTTGTGTTTGTGTTATTCATTGCGAGTCATAAACGCTACAGTGCTGTGTTGTAAGGTGTCTGCTGATGTTGAATAGCTTTTGGGGTGATATTTGGAGCATGTTAAGATGTTTAAAACACAGTGTAAAAGACGTGACCCCACGCTGTTAGCTGTCAATGCTAACTCTCCGTTCAAGGAGCCCTGTAAGGGGTGGGCCAAAAGTGTTCGCGTTTTCGGTACTGGCAAGTCAAGGGTAGCTTGAGCAATAAAGCTGATGTTGAAATTGACCGAAGTTCTCCTTTAAGTGCGACTCGAGTTCGAGTCACAGACTCGAGGCCCCATCTCTGCCGCAGACAGTTCAGTCCTTTTGAATTTTCATTCACATCTTTCTTTGACCTCATGACGCTTTCTAACAAGGTCAAGGTGTGGTTTGGTAAACACTATGAGGTGTATGCACGTTCCTCCCAAAACGGCGCTGACGTCCCCTGCAGAGTTTAATCTTGATATTTTCAACACGTCCTCTATATAAAATCACAATCGAGTGAGTCGACATTAAAAAAAAAAAAGCGTCGAGCATGGAAACGTAATTTGTTACATACTGGTTGAAATAAAATCCTTGGTGACTACAGCTGTGGCTAGTGGTTGTAGCTAACCTTGCATGCCACCATATGCACAAAGGATTGTGCCATGAGAACAGCTCATGGCAGTCTATCACAGATGTTAATCATTCAAATCTGAATCACTTTCACTATTTGTTTCAATCTCGTAATATATGTATTTTGTAACGTTACAATCGACCTAATACGGCTTGGCTTGGCTTTATTCGCAGACTTCATGCTACGAGGATAGGATAGACGATAGTAATTAAGGTTTCAAACATTTAGTAAATGGGGTAATTTGAATGTCGACAAGATAACATGCAAAAATTAATAAAAAGAAACAGTACCACAAACATACCTCCAGTCAGGGGCGGGCTGGGGTTGAAATTCAGCCCGGGAGCTTGGTTTAGAGAGGCCTTTTATCCGATTGCATGACGGTCACAAGTGGAACCGTAATACTAACATGAATACTTAATTTGCAGCATAAAAACAATCTAATGATATTAAACACAACACACAGATTAGTCCGTCAGTAGAGTATATTGAAGTACATAATGCTCTCACATACTATGCATACTCATATTCACACACTATGTTTTTTCAACAATCAAAACTACTGTGTGCGTGTGTTTAATGGTAAGTGTAAAAGAGCTGTATGATTTAATGATGTATGATGTGGAGGAGGATTGGATTAGAATTTCTAACTGGGGTGCACATTCAAACACTTAGGATCCAAAAAAGCCACTTAACCGTTTATTAGTTGGAGATGGTTGGTCAAATGGCAGGAAGGATGATTATCTGTACAACAAACATACATAAATCAATACACTGCCACACGTACCATAAACTAGAATTTTAAGCAAAGTATTTAGCAGGCTTACATTATTAATGCATCTGCTCAAAGTTAAGACATCTCAAGTCTTTGTCGACACCAAAACAATACAATATGATCTGTTCAAAAGAAATACAAAGAATTAGGATGCATGGCCTTTAGGTAAAACTCAAAGTACAAATCAAAACAATTTGAAACTAGAATATAACTACAATCATCAAACTTACTGATGTGGCAGCATGGCAGACAGGAACAAAAATAAAGAGGACCTGAACAAGACACACCGTGGTCCTTATATCACTTTGCCTGTGGTGCTAAACTCCCCTCATCTCAGACATAGATCATCTCCACCCACAAAAGTGATACAGAAGCTTAAGATTTTTAACAATAAGCAATAAAAAACAAGCAACTTATCAAAATCAAAGCAAATATTGAGAAACAGAAACCAACCTCCAAAGGTATACATCTCAAAACCCCCCAACAAAAGGAAACTGTCCTAACCTCATCATCACATCATCAGCAAGCGTTTGAGCAGTACACTGGTCTCTGCCACTCTCTCTATGACTGCATCGTTGTCTAAAGTCATCAGGGTCTCTTGCTCTGTTGACATGAGCATAAATGCCTCAAGATGCTCATGTGTCAGTGTGGCCCTCAGTCTGTTCTTAACAAACTTGAGTGTAGAGAAAGTCCTCTCACAGGCCACCTGACTGAAAGACAGCATCAGCAGGAACTTATAGGCTAGTCCGATGACATGATAGGCATCAGTCAGTAGGTTATATTTTTTCTTTTTTTTTGCGCCAGCGCTGAAAATCCCGCAGCAGAATGCGTATAGGGGAAACACTGACACATCAGATAACCTTCCACAACGATTGCAGGCTCTTAAGTGGAGCTCTGCTTTCAATGAAGCTCCGTTTTGACAAATGAATGAACTACTTGCGAAGTGACATGAAGAGATGAATCAGAGACACAAACAACGTTGACAGTGGTGACTGGTCATTATGTTTACCAACACCTGACCCGTGCCTCTCACACACATGACACCCCCCCCCCCCAAAAAAAAAACTCTCCGGTTCTACGCGATTCATGTGAATGACCCAACTGACCAAGTAAACGGCGATTGTCGCCGAAAAGTTTGCAGGTATGTCTTGCTCTGACATGTGCTTTCATTGACATATCCTCCACTATCCTTTTCAATGTGATGATCAAATCAACAAACAAGGCATGGTCTGGGTTACCAAAACAGCCAAATATCTTGCTCAGGGCTTGGTCCTTGGCCCACCACCTGGTCTCCCCGATGGGAGTAGCACCAGATTCTGATGACAGTAAAGTGGAGAACCCCTTGTACTGGCCTTGCATATTTGCTGCTCCTTCTGTTGAGTTACCAACACAGTTCCTGATATCAATATCAACCTTTGCCAGAGTCTCCTTAAGTAGCTGAACAAAATACTCTCCTGTTGATGACTCACATGAAACGACACCGATGAGCTTCTCATGGACTGTGTCAGTCACATACCTAAGGACAACAGCACACTGGTCTGTGGAGGTATATCCTGTGACGTATCAATCAGCACAGAAAACATTCCTCCCTCCCTTACTTCCCTCAAAATGTTTTCTTTGATCAAGTGGCCAATGATGTCAATTATTTTGTTGACAGATGTGTTAGAGAGCAGTGTAACAAGAGATCCTCTTCCTTTAGCCCCAGTTTCATTTAGGCTCTTGCTTTTCTTGATACACTCACTAACATGTTCTTGGAGAGAAACATCAAAACATTGCAAATTGCTTAACAGCAGGATCATTTCCAAGAAGTTTCCATGGTCAAGAGCCATGTTTTCCCAAGTGTATGCAGCCTTAAAATTAGTGCCCCTGTTGCTAAGACCACACTTTCCAATGACCTTTATCACGTCTATGATACGGCCCATGACTTGCTTTTTTTTTCTGACCTGTTCACGATAAAGTGACATTTGTTTTTTCTCCAAGTAGACTGACTATGTCTGCTTGGTTGGCCTTCATAAAATATGCTTCAGCACTATCTCAATGCACTTGGTTTCTTTCATGTTCTTCTATACGTTGGTGTACATGCTTCCATGCTTTCATTCCACCTTTAACAAATGCACTTTCACTTGCAGATGGCTTTGCATATGCCAAACATACTGTGCAGTACAGTGAGTTTTCTTTCTCACAGTAGGTAAGCCACTTTCTCTTAATACCATCATTGGTTTGATCGATCCACATCCCTTTTCTGGGGGGTTGTTGAGGATGGTAAGAAAAAAATAGATCTAAATCTTTGGAGGCTGGGCGTGCATAAAAATTAAAACCCTTATCTTCAACTGGTTGTATCCCTAGCTCAGTCTCCCCTGTGCTGGGCCCTGCCTTTTCCTGTGCATCCTGAACTGCTGTGTCTGCATGAAGAGAACATCAGTAATAACGAATATGAGCAAGAACTCATTAACACTGGAAAGAAAACAGATGTCTAGTTCAGAAAGTCACTGACATAATTGCAGGGGTGGATGGTAGGGGTGGGTAAAAATATCGATTCATCAGTGCATTGCAATATATTTTTTCCCAATTCAATATTGATTCATAAAATCCTCTGAATCGATTCCTGCAAGCAGTGGCCCCCGACCACCTGCTGTCCCTCCCTCACTACACCTGTACCTGACACTGTTTTTTTGGTGGTTCCTGCTTCACTTTCCTCCTCCTCCTCCTTCTCTTCCTCCTTCTTCTCCTCCTCCTCCTTCTCCTGTCCCTCCTCCTCAGGCATGGACTGGCCATCTGGCGTACCGGGCAATGCCCGGTGGGCCGACGCACATTTTTGGGCCGGGCTGTCATAATTTCAGCAAAAAGGTATGTTATAAATCATTTTTATCGAACGCGACGGCC
>CAEMYA010000147.1:30850-66274 GCA_903131615.1 Diplodus sargus | reverse complement strand
AATCATTGTGAAAGAAGGGCCTATATGTCTCACTCGGGAAGATTTCTGGAGCCTGGGGTTGCAAAGAGACATGGACTCTATAGTGAGTAGCATGTGATGGTAAACAAAAGGAGGGCAACAACATGACGTTTTTGCTTTTGTTCGTTCATGATGAGTTTTAATTTTTTTCTTGCAGATCGGGAATGCCTGCCTGAAACTGATTCATGAAGCAGCTCAGCAACTTGTATGTAACTAAAGCTTAAACTGTGCAGAAAAAAAGCATTCTATATAATTAATGGATTTAGTTTTACTTTTATTTTGAAATGTTTTCCCCTATAGGGAAAAGACATTTATATAGAGGACATGTACATTGTTCCTACATAGAAGGGTAAAGAAGGTGACATTCTCACCAGCTTTTCAGTGAGTGTAAATCACAAAATGTATATAATTGTATATACATATAGTCACAAAATTTAGATTTGCATAAAGGTTTTGTTTCATACATGTTAGGAGGATGTCGAAATGAAGGACTGCTTAGTCTTTCCAGTATGGACCAACGCAAACGGACCCGGACACTTTGTTCTCTGTGTAAGGGAACGCAACAGTTACTAGATTCTACATTAAGTGCCTTTTGAGTTGTTTTATACATTTAAAAGTATATTTCTGTATACTCCAGCTCTGTCCTAATGACTTTTAAATTCTAATTCTTGTGCATCTCTTAACCTATTACATTACATTATAGACCATGAAGCCACTCCTGAGAGAGATGATCCTTTTAGACTCACAGTACTCCATGCATGAGTCTGGGTTTGGTGATGCTGAGTACAGAACCATATTTAGGTCCAAAAATGAGACATACTATGTGCCACGTTCATATAGCTTGTTATAATTTGCCCACATTCCTTCAGCCTGTACTGGTATATTTTGGCTACGTTCCTATAGCCTGTACTGGTATATTTTGGCTACGTTCCTATAACCTGTACTGGTATATTTTGGCTACGTTCCTATAGCCTGTACTGGTATATTTTGGCTACGTTCCTATAGCCTGTACTGGTATATTTTGGCTACGTTCCTATTGCCTGTGCTGGTATATTCCTTTTGTTGCATGTCTAAGTGGTTGTCACTTTTATCTTTTACAAATTACTTCTACTATTTTCATCTAATGGGTGATGTTCTCTGTGTTTAGTCTTTTTTTCTTACTGGTCAACCCAACTAGGATCCCTTATTCTGTGAACTGAATTTGACACAAGCATGTGGCAGCCACTCTAGACTTATGCACCGTAATATCATAGAAATGCAACTTAATGCTAAATGTCACAATATCTTTTTATTTTTATTTTTCTCTCCAGAAACATTGCTCAACAAATTCGTCCTGGGATCTGGACTGAGAAGACTGGGCATGATATTCCAGTAAATATAAATGCATAATTAACTACACCCAAAAATTTAACTGTTGCCTGCAGTGTGTACTTTAAGTAGAAGAACCATGTGCCAAAAAAGACATCTTCTATCAGTCATATATTATATTCTTACCTATGCCTTTTTGGTTGATTTTAGTGCTTGCCATGCCAGAACTGTGGAAATGACTGTGGGTTTTTCATGCTTATGGTGTAGTTTCTGGGCTTTCTTCATCAAAGATGTCGGTGTGTAGTATGTTGATAAAAGAATTCTGCGGAGGCAAGGCTGTGTGGAAAAATAGAGCAATCTTTATTGAAAAAAGATTTCAATGCCAGCGTCCGTCCAGGCATGGCCGTTACCCGGGTTTCTCAAATTTATGACAAAATTCTGCCCAATGCTTTGCCCTCTGCTCTATTAGAAAATCCTTCGATCTAGGAAAATCTACAAAGTGCCACCACACCTTTCTGCTTGTGCGGGCCTTTTTTAAAGTCTAATTCTTTGCATCGTCCCACTTCTTCCAATTGGTCACTTTGGTGGATTGACGGTCCATCTATCCAATAGTAGAAAGAGAAGTTAACCTGCCTCTTTCTGTACATTACCTAACCTCCGCTGAGGTCACTTCTTGGAACTTACAGCCTAAAATGGACCGGATTTTCTCTTCATGCTTATATGGAAATGTGTACCTTAAGTCAGCTCTAAACAACTAGTATGGGAGATAGATTCAGCTTTATGGCTCCATATGGATCTGTCCTCCAGCTAAACTTTAACGCACACACACAGAGAGCTGTTTAATTGCTCCGGGGCCCCTAGATATGTAAACATCGCATCGGCCACCTCTCTTACCTCACAGTAAAGGAAAACAATCACTATTAAAACTCTGAATGTGTAACTGTGCAGATACCTCAATGGTAAGGTCTCAATTTATTGGGAAAGTATATGTAGGGCTTTGACAGGATGATTAATACAATACTTTGTTTTCTATCTTCTTTGTTCCAGTATGCCCTTTACTTTGCTATAAGTATGGGATTTGACTTCCAGGAGGTTAGTTTATTATTGCCTACTTAAAATGTTGCTTATGTTGCAACATCTTGATGAGAGAGGATGAATTATATACATGAACTGCAAATTATCTTTGCCACTATCACAATTCTTTCAGATGGACATGCCTTTGATTCAGGAGTGGTGGTGTCTTCTGCTCATGCAGCGTTTTGAAATACAAGGGTACGACCGCTCTAAATATTATGTGTATATTAATTTTTGTAACACTTTGTTTTGGGGGTCACTAGTATCTGATCTAAAACTCTCAAATCTATCAGCCACATGTCAACAGAACATCTGTTGACTACATTAGAGTAGACCATCAGTAACAAGAGATGGAAAGACTCTTGATGGCGGTCTTTTTTGAGAGTAATTATGGTTGTCAGTTGTGCACCAATGTCTTAGCTTTTTCATATGCAATATTTCATATTAATCTCATTGCTATTGTTTGAAAGGCATGGCAAGAGGTTTGCCTTCTGGACTGATGAGGCCCGAAGCCTGCTCCAAGGAACCCTTCAGCCAGTGTACAGAGTGCCAAGACAGAGGGCCATTGCTGAAGAAGTTCCAGACCACATGCCAGCTGTGATCAACCGCACTGCAGAGGAAACGAGACTGGTGGACGTCATTGTACAGTCACAGGGAGCTGAGCAGCATTCGGTGGTACTTTGAGAATGTTCACATTTTCTCATTACAGACTTACTCACAGAAGCAATTCACCCAGGGCCTTTGTGAGGAATACCAACAGACATATCATTTAACTATGCAGAACATTTATTGTATCTTTATCTTAAATGTATGCATGTATTTAATCTAACTGACATTTACTGTCTGTTTAGTGATTAACAACTATCATACAATAGACTCAATAGAGATCCTATTCCCACAAAGTAATTGTTTCTGTGCCTTAGTTTACCAATAGGGTGTACTCAACAGGAAGCCTTCTAAGTGGTTTCTTCATAAGTCCTCATTCCAGGTGCCTGTCTACCTTGACAGTGAGCAACAACAGGACACCCTTTTTGCCTTTCTGAAGGCAGTTTTGCACAAAACACCAACACAACTGCACTTCACGGATGAAGTCCAGTTCATTTTAGGTGTTCTGTTTCCAGAGGTAGGTCTAACCATGTAATGTACTCGTGTGAGTTCCTGCACTTGTGTATGGACCCGTGTATAATGGCTTGCTGTTCAGCAATGGTATGATGGTGTTTTAAATTGTATATATTCTTTAAAGTAACCTTTCTCTTTTGAAAGGCCATCATATACGGCCTGTCTGTGCTGCAAAATCTGTCCTTGGAGGAGGTTGAGCAGATCTTCCTCACTGGTCAGCTTTATCGTCAGAGGTAAGAATGTAATTTTTTAACACAAATCTTGATCAACTATTTGGTAATATTAATACCTTAATTAAGAAGTAGCTATGTTAATTAATGTGCCTTAAGTGTTTCCAATATTTTCTGTTAAGAAAAGTAGCAGTGATTATGTTGTCCATGTACTATTTCAGTGAAGTCGAGGAGTTCAGTAGAGGGATAGAGCGACAACTACAGAAAGAAGGGAAACGATTCAAATGGTATGTAGGGCAGTTGCCTACTTCACAGTCTGTGGATTGAATATGTCAGTTACATGTAATTACATGTTATTTCTTCTCTGTTTTCTTGCATCTCTCTATAGAGGCCTTTGGGGATTCTCCGGGTCATCTGTCACACTGTGGTCCCAGAACTGTGGGTCTGAATCTGCAGCCTCCGTGTCTGCAGAGACATACTATTGCATTTAATAATGAATCACAATTATTTTAACATTTGGGTGGAATTCACCTTTAATAAAACAGTTATTTTGGCATTTGGGTCGAATTAACCTTTAATAATAAATCACAATTATTTAAAAATTTGGGTGGAATTAACCTTTAATAACACAGTTATTTTGGCATTTGGGTGGAATAAACCTTCAATAATGAATCACAAGTATTTTAACATTTGGGTGGAATTAACCTTTAATAAAAAAAAAACAGTTATTTTGGCATTTGGGTGGAATTAACCTTTAATAATAAAACAGTTATTTTGGCATTTGGGTGGAATTAAACTTTAGTTAAACAGTTATTTTGGCATTTGGGTGGAATAAACCTTTAATAATAATCACAATTATTTTAAAATTTGGGTGGAATTAAACTTTAACAATAAAACAGTTATTTTAACATTTGGGTGGAATTAACCTTTAATAATAAAAAAGTTATTTTGGCATTTGGGTGGCATAAACCTTTAACAAAGTCCTTCTAGGCAAGTCAGGCCACTCGGCGGCCATCTTGGCGACGCCTCGAAAAACCCAAAGAGACCAGACCCCTATCTAAACTAGAAACATTTGTATTTCCTACGAAAATACAGTGTGAATGCTGAAGGCTTAAGCGAAATCTGCTGAATGTACTTCCGAAAAGCTGAAAAAGTCGAAAAGCTGAAAAGTTGAAAAGTTGAAAAGGTCAAGGCCGAAAGAGCTTAAAATGTTGGACATGTTGATAGCTGAACAGTTTCTGTAGCTGAACATGAAGCTGAATGTATAAAGAAGCTGAAAAGGCAGAAAGATGAATATTTTAAAAAAGATGAAGAGACAGAAAAGTTGAAAAGGGTTGAAAGAGTTTAAAAAGTTGAACATTTTCATAGGTGAACATGAAGCGGAATGTTTGAGGGAGTTGAAAAGGCAGAAAGATGAATATCTGAAAAGGCTAAAAAGCTGTAGATGAAGAGGGCTGAAAGAGGTTAAAAAGGTGGAAAAAGACTGAAAAAGGCCGAAAAGTTGTGGAGTAACAGAGTTGAAAGAGCTTAAAAAGGTGAAAAAAGACGAAAGAGGTGGAAAGTTTAAAGCAGGAAGAGCTTAAAATGGTGAAAAAAGACTGAATAGGTGGAAAGTTAAAGGCAGAAAGAGCTTAAAAAGTGAAAAAAGACTGAAAAAGGCCGGAGAGTTGCAGAGTAAGGGGGCAGAAAGAGATTAAAAAGGTGAAAAAAGACTGAAAAGGTGAAAAGTTAAAGGCAGAAAGAGCTTAAAAAGGTGAAAAAAGACTGGAAAGGTGAAAAGTTAAAGGCAGAAAGAGATTAAAAAGGTGACAAAAAGACTGAAAAGACCGAAAAGTTTCTCGAGTGAGAGGGCAGAAAGAGCTTTAAAAGGTGAAAAAAGACTGAAAAGGAGAAAATTTGCCGAGTAAGAGGGCAGAAAGAGCTTGAAGAGGCTTGCAGCATTCACACTAATAAACTCCAGAAGGACAATAATAAACTCCAGAAGGACAATAGTGTGAATGCTTGCAGCATATAAAGCACACTAATAATAATAAACCCCAGAAGGACAATAACTGTAATAAATATTCAATAGAAAAGTACTGTAAATATCTGTATGAACTGTGCAAATACGCAATGTGCAAAAAGTACTGAGCAAACTTTGGCAAATAAAGTGCTATCGTGACTAAAGTACTAAGTGCTGTTATTATTGTACCTTTCAAGTTATTGTGCAATATGCGTAATGCATAATGACCCCCATAATACATAATGACCCCCATGTGCAAAATGTACAAGTAACGAAATGCGCTTTGTTATACCCTTTCTTATTCTTCTGCCACCCTCTGGATCAAGACTACAGGTGCCACCGACGGCCGTAAATCATACAATGTGCGTTTCTTTGTTTTTATATACCGAGAGTTAATCGCGCATTAATAAAAATTAACGGTGTTAAGAGGATGTTGCGTTAACGTTTTATTAACGCGTTAACTTTGACAGCCCTAATATAGGGAGTACTGGCTCCGGGCAAAAAAAACCTGCAACCCCATAAAAGGGATAAAGCAGTTACAGACAATGGATGTACTCTATATATAGAATCTTATCAAACATGCAAATTTTGTCCAGATCGAAATGAGAAATGAGAACTCCCTGCAATCTACATAAAGAACAAATAATGAGAGGACTAAACAGTGTTAACCTACAGACTCTTAAACAAAGGTTTGTATCCATTAGCAAGGCAGCACTGCCCTCTGGTGGAGAAAGCCTGAATGTAGGCCATTGGAAAAATTGTAAACCGTGAATCAAGTGAGAATCCTGAATAAGGAGGCTTTTGTAGTGGGTAATGTGTCTCTTTTGTTTCATACAAACTTGCTAACAGAGAGAACACCACCCCAGCTAGTTTCTCACTACTTTGGCATTTTTTTGCGATTTTTTGCTAGTCACTAAAAGTGACCATTCAATTGACAATAACTGACCTCCTGTTGGGTTTGGGGTATTGGTCCTTGGTGATCTGGTCATGATATACGTGCTCATTGATTTTCTTACATTTTGGTGAAACATGCCAGCGAAGTGGTTTTTTTGTGTGTGGTTATTTTGTGATAAAAGTGCCCCCTTGAGGCTGAGTTGAACAGAATTTTGCACAGAGCCTTAGGGGCTCATGGAGAGGTAGGAACCCGAGTTTCATGTCAGACACACCAATGTGGAGATATGCAACACTTCCTGTTGTGACCAAAATCTACAGGAAGTTGTTTTTCCATAACTTGAGCATTCTTTGGGATATCAAAAAGCCGATTTTTAGATATAAAAATCTTTAAGTGTAAGAGCGCCATCTAGTGGTCATGCCCCCAAATTTTGCACAAAGCCTAAAGGGAATGTGTTGAAGTACTGACCCAAGTTTCATGATAATCGGACACACAAATGCGGAGATATGCATCACTTCCCGTTTTTGCAATTTTAGTAAAAACAATATCAATTCATAACGTTTGGTATCATGTTGAATCAGGACTTTCTTCGCGTACCGTTCTGTCAGGAAACAGTCCAGAGATGCTGTGGGCAAATTTTGGTGCAAATCGGTGAAATCGCCTGGGAGGAGTTCGCAAAAGTATGTTTTTGACATTTCGCACATTTGTGAAAAAAAGCGGTAGTCAGAAATGGGCGAGGCCTATATCACAAGATTCAGCACAATTCAGAGAACGTGTGGATGTAAGGTTTTTGAATGTGCGACAAAGTATATAGGGGTTATTAGCCAAAACACACTTTCCTTGGTTATAGCGCCACCTAGTGGTGAAAATTCACGATGACAATAGGTTATAACCTTTTTCAGCCACTTCTGAAAAGTTGACCGATTTCTATGCATTTTCTGCAATGTTCAGACCTCCAAAAATGCATTTGTTTCGGCCCAAGAAAAATGATAATAATTGGGGCTGCATGATATTGGAAAAAACTGATATTTTTTCAACCCTACGATATATATTGCGATATGAAAAAATACAGGAATTTTCTTTAGATGACCTGAATAGCACTTTATGTTATGCTACACTGCTGCTATCTTGTGGACAATTAACCTGCACTGATCTTACCTCTTTTTGTCGTACTGAGCTGTGTGGTACCAACGAAAATGGTCTAACAAATACCTCTTGTTGTGGCAACAGATGCAAGGCACTGTTGACACAGAACACGTGTTTGGTCAATATCATCCTTCTTCTAGCTGAAATAATTCCAGATAACTGACGTTGCTGTTCTTTTTGGCACCAAGTCTTCATTTTCAGCAATTTTCTCTTGTTCGTTGCTCATTTTTCAATGTTGTTACCAGCAACTCACTCCATGTGCAGGGGCGTGGTCTGCTACGGCACACTGAATAAGAATTAATATGATTGGTGGCTCGCTGCGCATGCAGAGTTTGCATGCGCAGATCGTGCGCACCGACATCCACAGGCAAAGTGGCACCTCAGCCTGCGCATTCCTTTCCAGCTAAAGGTAGCACACCGCAGACAGTGCTAAATACGCCACCACTACAGGTCTCATTAAATGAACAAATAAAAATTAAAAACCAACCTTCCCCTGAATTGCCATCCTTACCTGCAATAACAAGCACACGTGTCCTCCCGCGTGCTCACAATAAAATACAGCGCACCGAGCCCACAGTGCACCCACACACCCACCGCAAGGTACAGGATTGGCAGCTACAAATTGAAAAAGCAAACGTCATCAACAGTGACTCCAACCTGGTATCAGTGTTGTTTTTGGCAGCCATTTTAGATTTAGTCTTAGTCTTAGTCTTTTGGACTAAAATGCTTTTTAGTTTTAGTCAAATTTTAGTCATTTCTGTATGTGATAGTTTTAGTCCAGTTCTAGTCGACGAAAACTCAAACAGGTTTTAGTCTAGTTTTAGTCAGTTTAAGTAAAAAAAAAAAAAAAAAAAGAAGAATATTGTCTTTTATCAAATTAATTTAGGTCAATAAAAAGAAAATTTGACTTCAAAATAAGAGCTTTACATTGCACCCTATTTGAGTTTAGAACTGGGTTCTTAGTGGGGGGCTTTTAATTTGAAAGTAGCGACCTTTCCTATCCTGCTGCTACAACAGCAAGCGGACAACGAAGACAGAGACCGAGGAGACGCTGCTGTTGATGAAAACAACACTGCCTGGCATGCATTTCGGTTTTCACTGACTCCAAATAGACAGCTTCCCTGGAGCCACCTGTAATGCACATTCACAGGTGGAAAGAATCATCCTCTCAGTGTGCTTAAATAACTGCCTGCGAGAACAAACACAATTATCCACGTTTAAACAAATGCAACAACTGGTGGCAACAGCCACAACAATTTTCCCGCTGGCAACAATTCTGGTCCCTCTCATTCACTTTTCAGAGCGACAACCAGGTAAATATAAAAAAAACTATACATAACATAAAAATCCAGACCAATACCCACAACGCATCGAGAGGACAGACTACGAAGCTCATCCCAGAGATCCAGTCGGTTTGACAAAGGAGATGGCAGACAAAATACTAAAACAACACAGTTAAACATGTAAAGGGGGATTACAGTCCAGACACACTCCCCCCATTATCAAACATCATTAACCTAAGCACGTCATTTAAATTAGACAGAGCTGAAGCCAACATACTGGAGACAGGACTCACCTTCATTCCAACGCCAAAGATTCCTTGCCACAATGACCTCCGTTGTGACATGCACATGTACCATCGGAGCCTTAAATTATTCGATTATTTTGGTTATGACAGCAGGCACCTCTGCCGTTTATCACATCCTCCAACTGGGAACCTAATTCACAGGCTGTATCAGTTGAAATCCAGAACCTAATCAAAGGAGATATTCAATCATTCCACAGCTTTAAATTAAAACCGAATAATAACAGTAACATCAGCAGGGAGGAAAGAATGGCAGTCACAAATTTGACAAAAAATTGTGACATCATCATCAAGAGCGCAGCTAAAGGAGGCCAGATTTGCATCCAGGATAAAGATAATTACCTACAGGAGGCATATAGACAACTCAATGACACCAATTACTATAAACCGTTGTCACACCTACTCCAACCGGAAACGCTAAAAATAGTTAGAGTGAAGGTGTAAGAGCTACTTAACAGACGGTTTATTACCAATAGACAAAAAACCTACCTGATTGGTCCTGACTCCCTGTGTCCATGTCTCTTTTACCTACTGCCAAACATCCATACATCTCCCGCCACGTGGCCTGTCCCCTCTTTCATCTCGAGCAGTCGCTCCCATGTGGGTCAGAGTCTTACAATATCATGGAGGATATCAAATATTTTTTGAATCCACTAGTTTACATTTTTATAGCTAGCTACAAAAATGTGTTTGTTAATAATTTGCGCATTTTTTGACCGAGCAAAATTCTTTTGATAACTTTAGATCAGGTCCAGCTGAAGAATGTACGTGCCACTCATGCAGTGTTTCATGCAGATTGGACAAAGTCCCACGGAGGAGTTCGAAAAAGTAGGTTTTGCATATGTGGCGATTTAGCGAAGGAAATGTGCAACAGAATTGGTCGTGTCCTATGTCAGAAAACCCAGCTGTGTTCAGGGAACATATGGATATAAGGTTTGCAAATGTGTTATTTGAAATGTGGAAGTTACAGGCAAAAATGCGATTGCATCCATTGTAGCACCACCTATTGGAGTACATGTGCAATTTTTGGTATGGAAGAACTGTGTCCTATTCTTTATGTACCATATACATTTTGAAGCTGTCAGCATAATAGCTTGGTTGAAATTAATGTTTGTTGTTTATCTTGTAATAAGCCACGGCCACATTGACCAGTAATGACCACCTTCAATATATGGCCTCAGGATTGGCCCTACATCATACTGACCAAATTTCTTCAAAATCGGTGTAGCCGTTCAAGAGATATAAACTTCCCATATTTTTACAGCCGCCTAGTGGCCAAAATTCGCCAAATTCGGCTCATCCCTTCCCAGTCTCATGGCAACCAAGGATCTCAAATTTGGTGTTAATAGCATTTAGTTTGACCAAGATATCAAACAGTTTCCATTTTTATAGCTAGCTACAGAAATTTGTTCGTTAATAATTTGCGCATTTTTTGGCCGAGCAAAATTCGTTTGATAACTTTACACCAGGTCCAGCTAAAGAGTGTATATGCCAAGTTTCACGCAGATCGGACAAAATCCCAAGGAGGATTTCGAAAAAGTAGGTTTTCCAGTTTTTCGATTTTGCCAAAAAAACTTTCTCGGCGGAAGTGGGCGTGGCCAATCGCAAAGAGATTCAGCTCCATTCAGGGAATCTGGGGACACGAAGTTTTTGAATGTGCGACATACGGTGTGGGAGTTATAGGCAAAAAACGTGTTGGCCTAGGTTATAGCGCCCCCTGCAGGCGGATATATGTAGGTTTTTGTGTCTGAGATATTTGCAGGAGTCTGGACCAACCCTCCAAATTGCACCGCCCTCCCTTGCACGGTTTAGCCTGCAGCACCACTTTTAGTCTGAGAAAAATAAAAATAAAAATCTTTACAATTACAATGGTGTTCCTAGCATTGTTCCTGGTGGCTTGGCCACCAAATAATCTGTAAATAGTTATTGTGAGCTTCATCACTCACGGCTCGGTTAAAGATGGAAGGCAAGACTGCTTTTCATGGGGTAAATGGCCTTTATTGGCAGACAGGTGGCTCAACGTAAACAAAACAAATGCAAAAGAACAGGCTGAGGCTCGATCCCTCTCTGCTGCCCAATCTGCTGCTCCAGCCCTGCTCCTGGACCCAGCCTACTGCAAGAGATCAGAACCAGGTTACAAATGTGCTTGCATAGCTGAGTGATTACCTGATTCTGTCCAGCTGTCTGATCACCGGCTGAGCCACTCCTCCCTCTCCTCCAGCAGCCGGCGCCTTAACCACACCTCACTGCCACAGTCATTTATGCTGTAATTTTGTAAATAGTTGTAAATGTTAAGACCTTAATAATAAAAGAAAACAGTCAATCCCTTGTTATCCCTGAAAAGTAGCACTTGATGCTGTTTGCCGTTTATAAATTGTACGCAAGCTGTAACTGAATAATATTTCATTTCATGAATTATATAAAATGAACAATTATGAACAAATAATTTAAAAAGAACTCATACATTAACTAAATTGCAGAAATAATTTAACAATTGTTCTCTGGAGCAGGGAGAAGAGCCTCCTCCTCCGACCCCGAGGCAGTTGGGACGAACCAGGTCCAAGTAGCAGCGCTGGTCTTCCCACTGACCCCCTCTCCTGTCCCTGGATATTAGCAATCCTAAGGCAGTGGAAATCAATCATGTCAGCAATTTTCAGCAAATTATTTATTAACTTGCATGGGTAAAACAAATATAATTTAGTTTCCACATCATTCAAACCTGCAGCTACAAACTACTATGCAGCCTTTCAACACACCTTTAACCTAAATATCTAAAATGCCATGATGGAGCCTAAAATGGACACTTGCTGCTCATCCAACACTTCTCGGCCTTGACCGTTTGCTATTTTAAAAAAATAAGGTACCGTGGCTGCCAGATTTTGGGATGCAGCACCAATTAATATTGATACTAATCAATCGCCATTGCTCATTGTAGGAAAGGGAAGTATAACATATATATGGGCCTTACATGGACGGCACCATAATATACAATATAGGAGACAATACCTTGATAATAAGAACACTTTAGACGGGGCACCACCTCCGATATTTGATTTACTGGAATAGGCCGGAGGGAACTATTCCAAACATCTAACTACCCAAATTGGCTTGGACAGTTAGAGTATCAATTTAATCAGCCTGTTAAATTTCAAATTTATATTTGATCTCCTATTCTGAAGCAGTGAATTCTTTGCACGTATCCATCGGTTCTCCACATTAAAATTAAGTTTCAGACAAAGACAAACCATTTTATATGTTTATTGACTAAATAATTAGGGTTAACATAAATAAACTGACAATTTTAGACAAACAACAGATAACAGAAAATGTAAAGATTGTAATTAGGAAAGTAATAAAGTTATGTGACCGTCGGCAGATGGTAAAGTTAAAGGGTTGGGTTTTCCTATATTAAATATTATGGGAGTAATTTTTAATACTAACGAGACCCTAATCTCAATTCTCTTAAGTTCGTAAGATAGAAGTCAGAACTTAGGCAGAATTCATAAACTAAACAGAAGTCAGAACTTTAGACACCACTCATTCTCACGTGTGTGGATCCAGCTGTATGAAGACGTTCAGCCTGTTTTGTCTGGGAGTTAGGAGGCACTGAAGCTTGGTTTCCTTGAGAGTTCTGGGTTGGACTACGGCACGGCGTGTCGGTTCGATAGCCAGAAAGAAGGCCGGTACTCTGTTGAGGAGCTCTTGGTCCGAAGGCCCAGCGGGGTTTCCGCCTTGGGAGCGCTGGGGGCAGAGTTGGTCTCGGCTGGGAGCACACAAAGGCCCTCATTTATCATACGAACGTACGGCAGAAAACCGTGCGTACGACCATTTCCACGCAAACTTCGGCATTTATCAATTTGGAAGTGAGCGGAAGCTACGATCAGATCTCACATCAGGTCTGAGCTCGTGTACGCAAATTTGAGTGTGTCGGATTTGCGGTGCAGCGCAGTAAAATCTGTCTGAGTCTGAAAATAATTATTAAACAAATCTCAGCTTTCATTAAGCATAAGCAGTCACATATTTAGAACTGATCAAAACTGATTTTTTTTTACGTTTTTACTGATACCACTTTTTTGTCAAATAAAATATGTAAATAGTCTAACATGACAACTAGTTAACGGAATACCTAATAACCCTGCTGGCAAACCTGCCGCAGAGCAGGAACGCAGATTCAATAGTGCGCACACGGTCACAGTGGAGCTGCTTCGGGGTGCTGAAGGGCAGGTGGCTCCGTCTCGGACCAGCAGGGGGAACTCTGCTGTATACCCCAGAGAAAGTGTGCCATATTATTTTGGCCTGTTCAGTTCTGCACAACATTTCATCAGTGAATGGAGCCTTTGATGTGCCGGCGCTGCCAGGATGCCGATCTCCATCTCGCAAAAGTTTCTCTTCTTGCCAGTGTTTCTTCTCTCCATGTTTGACCTCAGTGGGCGAGGCCTCCGAACCAGGAATATTTAAGGGCATAACATGTTAATGACGATCAAATTCAGCCGCCGCATTTATCAAGACCCGATCATTCGTACGCTGGAATTGGTCAGATACGAACGTTTCATAAATCACACGTGTGTCCTGTCGTAAGACCAATTCTGCGCTCAGATCTGCACCCGTTTTCACGCAAGATTGATAAATGAGGGCCAAAGTCTCCTTTGTTGGAGACTCCTTGCCAGGCTTCTGAAGCAGACAATGACTGCAGCGTTCTTCATCAGATGATCACAGTCTTGAAAAAGACTTTTTCTTTGTTGTTTCAAGTGGCGGATCTTAAGCTCTGATTCTGAAACTAATTCAACTTCTTCTGGATCAGGCGGTGATACTTTAACGGTATATTAAAATCAAAAATCAAAAAGAAAAGAATTTCGTTCTATTAAAACTTAGATAAAAGTAAAGCACTTAAAGTAGTGATTCTATTCGCTTTTCTTAGAGCTTGTTGCAAAAATAAAAGTAAAGATTACTTTAAAAAGAAAAAGAAAAGAAGAGGGAAGAGAAGAGAAGAAGGAGCAGAAGTGAAGAGTAAAGTGAGGAGAAAAAGTGAGGATGAGAGAGAGTGAGCAGAGCCTGTGTCTGTTTTATGGCCTGCAGCAGGCAGCCTGAAAACAGGGGTGGGGGCTGGCTGACAATCATTCCTTCTGTGTCCTGAGTTTAGGCTCACAGAAGTTTAATCTAACTAAACTATTGTTTTAATGTTTCAAAATCATGTTTAACCTTCCCAAAACTTTACCATCTTAAAAGTCGAATTTTTGTTTTCGTTAAAAGATGTAACACGAGTATGACCACTTATCATTCAAAAAGAATTAAAACATGATTAAGGCATAAAACAAAGTATACAACATAAAACAATAAAGTATACAATACACAGTAGGGCCAAGGACTTATACATATCCCTTGTAGTTCTATCTTAACAAACATATTAGACATTTAACAGGTAAATAACACAAGTATTACACAAAGAAGAATAAGGATCTGTAAGTCACCAAGGGGAGGGGCTGGTTTCTCCCAGACCTCAAACTCATTAAGCAATAAACTTCATTTGGGCTTACCAATAACATGGGAAAGATCTATTGTATGACCTTCTTAGGCCTTAGGGACAGAGAGAGATGTTGGATTGTCACAGACAGGGTCGTAAAACTTCGGCCCCTGGGGGGGGGGGACTGGGTCATCTTTACCATGACCAACATCTACCCCCACTTCCTGTCATCTGATGTGGAGAGAGAGGACTCTATTGTGCTTAGTCATTATAACTTAATAAAATAAGTTCTCTCGTGATATGCTTATAGCAAGAAAGCAACACATCGTCCCACTCTGTAGAAAAAGAAGACTTGTCCTTAACATGTTTGTCCTGAGGAAAAAGGAGTTAATGTTCTTTGGAGGGGGGGGAAGATGCGAATAGTCAGTCAAACAGATAGGCTTTGTTTAGGTTAATCTTGTCTTGTGGTTGAGAGGTGAGAGGTCAAAGGACGGGTATAGGAAGCAGAGACTTGTGATGGAGACATGAGGGCATGTGATCCTACATCATCATTCTCATGTAATTAGAGTTCTCAAAGGGCCTGAATTACAACCCAACCCGGCCCACGGGTTTTTAAGCCCGAACCCGACGCAGCGCGACACACCGGCATGAATTGTCTGCAGCGCCCCCACGTTAACCTGACTGGATCTGAGCCCGCGGGTCCGGTCGGGTTTGTCGGGCCGGCCCGACCCGCTGATAACTCTACATGTAGGCTAATAGAGCTAACGTTACCTCCATCACCTCACAGTCCCTGTATTAACGTTACTACCTGCTTACCGGCTGTACTACACTGTCCCTGTCAGTCAGCCTGCGTCTTTGGCTGCTCCTCTCCTGCCCGCTGCTGCTGTCTTCACCTTCAACCTGCTGTTGCTGGCTCATTGCTACCTCAGAGGACGTGAAGGCTATAGCAGCCCCTCCAGCGAGAAAGTCTGTGATTTTAGGACATTTTGCAACATTTACAGTGAGATTCTTCTCTTAGCACGCAACTTTTCTTTCTCTTTAATTGCTTCATGTTGTCACTCCTCGCGCTCAACACTTTGAAACTAGCAGAAAAAAGAGGAGGGCTGAGAGATTTCATTGGATTAGCCCAATGTCCCTCTTGAAAATAAACCAATGGGCCGTCGCGGTCGATAAAAATGATTTATGATAAACTTTTTTATTAAATTATGACAGCCCGGCCCAAAAATGTGTGTCGACCCACCGGGCATTGCCCGGTACGCCAGATTGCCAGTCCATGCCTGGTCTTAACCCATCGACGGTCGCCCACACGTGTCGACTGGTCACTGCTGAGATGGACACAACACCTCAATGTGGTCCAGACATCACCTATGATGAGGAAGTCCTAGAGTTCTCAACGGGCCTGAAAATTACAGCCCGACCCGACCCGGCCCGCCGGTTTTTAGCCCGAACCCGACGCAGCCCGACACACCCGCATGAATTGTCTGCCCGAACCCGGCCCGAACCCGACCCTCCGCGCGCCTGAATTGTTTTCCTCATACACTAGTTATGATCCGACAGACAGCTGGCGGAAAGGTGACGCGAGCCAGGAGACAGGTGCTGCGTCATCGTCAGCAGCAGCACCCGCTGCAAAGAAGACACCGCGCTTCGACCAGTGGGAAAATATATTCGGCGAGACAGAAACAGACTGTTTCCCCACTCCTCGAAAAGCTAGAGTAAATTCACCTGTGGCAAGTTTACTTTTAGCCAATTCCATGTTCTCCAGCCAGGCTAGAGGCGCGAGTATACGTCACGCAGCGGCGTCAGGTCTGCGTCTGCTCCTCCCCATGAAGCAGCAGCCAGACTCACTCTGCGCCACACATGAACAGCGATGATTCACAACAGGCTATATAATTTACAACCAGCAAGAAATGTGTTATATGAAATGTGTTTTATAAAAAAGGAAGCCCGAGGCCCGGCCCGACCCGGCTCATTTGCGCATCTTTTCGGCCCGAACCGGGCCCGAACTTGCGGGTCCGGTCGGGCTTGTCGGGCCGGCCCGACCCGTTGAGAACTCTAGGAAGTCCTAAATTTTTTCTCTTCTTTTATACCTTTAATTTCACTCTTTTTTCTTAAGCCTTACCTCACCCTAACCCTAACCCCTAACCCTAACCCTAACCCCAATGTGCAGCTTTAATTTTTAAAGGGAAAACACCGTAATCAGAGGAATCTACGTTTTCGGAGCATATCCGCATCTCTACGTAACAACTTGCAGCTGCTTTCTTCACCACACCCCCTCGAGGGTATATAGGGTGCAGCCTGCTCCTCCCTTCTTCCCACTTGCTTCTCACAGCTCGAACAGACAACACTGACGAACAAGAGAGAAAGAACGTTCCTTCACAAAAAAGTACTTTTTTCTAAGCTAACCTGAAGGTCTACGTATTGGACCGAAACGTCGTTTCAAGCTCGTTCTCATTTCGCATTCAAGCTTTTTTGACCAGCTTTTACTTTATTTTTTTATTTTTTCCTCACCAACGGCCTAGGATGAGGGGGTTTAACATGGAAGATGACTGGAACCGTAACAGACGGCCCCAGCAGGAAAGACCTAGGTCCATTTCACCCCAGCACCACTCCCTCCTACTTCACGAGGCCACAGGGCGCCGTCCCACCTACGCGTCTGTCCTCAAAGGAGACGCGCATACGGATGGCGACCCACAACATCACCGTCTTATGGAACATGGCTAGAGGCCACAATTTTTTGATGACCAGGGCCACCGCAGGGTCCCTCAAAACAAACTTGCAAAAAAATACACCAATCATCTACCACACATACACACACGTTACACCACAGGGACAACAGAGAGATACACACACATTCCTAAAGAATCTTAGCTCTTAAGAGAGCTCTTAAGGTGAGATCTGTTAAGAGCAGGGAAGAGGACTTTTAAGCGGCTTAGGAGTTCCCTAAGCAGAGGACAAAATGGCGGACGGAAGAGGCAGGAGAGATATTCTCCAAACACTGGATGACACTGAATTAATGAAACGCTACAGATTGGATCGTGCAGGAATCATGTTTGTGGTTGATCTCATTAGAGATGCACTTACTTCTCCAACCCAACGCCACAATGCAATACCACCCGAAATGAAAGTCATCACAACACTGAGGTATTTGGCAACAGGGAAAATGCAACAATGCAGCAGTGATGACTTGGGTCTGTCACAACCCTCCATCAGCAGGGTCATCAACCAAACACTGACAGCATTGTCACAACCTCATATTGTGACACAATTTGTTTCATTTCCGCTGGATGCCCGCACTTTACAAGCTCACAAAAGCGCATTTATGGACATCGCAGGATTCCCCGGTGTTGTGGGTGTAATCGATGGGACACATGTTCGAATAATTGCACCGTCAGAAGATGAAGCCGTCTTCGTGAACAGGAAGAGATTTCACAGCATCAATGTTCAACTTGTTTTCAATGCTGACTATAAGATTTTGGACATTGTTGCTAAATGGCCAGGCTCAACACATGATGCCAGAATGCTCTCTGAGAGTGGCCACAGACAGCTTTTCAAGGGTCATTATGTGCCAGCCAATTGCCACTTGTTAGGGGACAGTGGCTACCCGTGCAAACCATGGCTCCTGACGCCTTACCTCCAACCACGCCAAGGGCCGCAACTAAACTACAACAGGTAACCCAAACAATATAGAATTATGCATGGAAATAAAATGTAACAGCATGTTGGAGTATCCTAGTAGTTTAAATATATGATTATGTCTGTAATAACTTGTAGGGCCCATAAGACAACAAGGGCAGTAGTGGAGCGTGGCATTGGCCAACTGAAGAGGCGCTTTCATGTTCTCCACGGAGAGGTGCGGCTGACCCCTGATAAAGTCTGCAAAGTCATCATAGCCTGTGCAATACTACACAACATTTGCAAGGCTAGACAGATTGCAGAACCTCTTGAGGGTGATGGTGATGAAGACAGCGATGATGATGAAGAAAATATTCACTTTCCACAGGGGAACTTGGCCCAAAGTGGACTGCCTTACAGAGCCCACTTTACAAATGTACATTTCAGGCAAGTTACAGTATATGCAATTTGAAAACTTGTGACTGCATTGAACTAATGTACCACATAGTTTTACTACACATCACCTACAATAGTTAAATACACGACACATATTACTCAAAGACACAATATCTATTTGTCATTGGATTTATTTTTAGGAGCTCAATTTTCAGTCGATAGTACTCCTCCTGTAGGCATAGAACTTTTTTCTGCTGTCTGAAGACATCCATTGCCAACTCCAATTTTCTGTCCTGCAGGGATGGTGTCGGAGCAGCAGATGCAGCAGCAGCAGCAGCAGCAGCAGCAGCAGCGGGCAGGCTGAATGCTTCAGGCTGAGGATCGTAGACCTGCAAATTTGAGGGGCCCGGTTCCTCTGATGGCACCATGCTACAGAAAGGGAAATACATTTAGTTTAATTATTGTTTTGTATTAACTGATTTAGTAGAATGAGCATGCACAAGAGATATGAGAAATGGCAATGAATAAACACTGTTCTTGATATTTTGTTTACCTGCCTGTTGATATATGAAAACTCGTTTGTCCTACCTTTGTTGCATTTCAATGGCCTGCATCATTGAAGAGTCAATGCCTTCCCTCAGCACGGTGATACTAACTTCTGACTGCCCTAGTATATCAAACACCGTTTCTGCAACCTGGGACAGCTGCCTAGCAGGTGGTCCACCCCCTAAAAAGAAATCCAGTAACCAATATGTACACAATAAGTAAGCATTTAAATTAACGTTGCCAGCAGGTGTAAGTAAGTGGTATATTGCTCACCTGTGCATGAAGATTCACGTTTGTGTGCTGCAATCTCCTCTGTTGCTTTTGACTGCAACACATACCACCGCTTTTCACAATCCTCACTTGTCCGCACAACCAGCGGAAAAGAGGCATTTATCTGTTGTGCTATAGTTTCCCATGCTTGCTTCTTGGCTTGTACTGTGACACTGGGGCCAAATTTACCTCTCAAAACACTTTTATGCTCATTGACCAATTGAGCCAGAAGCAAACACTGTTCCTCTGTCCAGTTGGGTTTCCTTGTTCTTTTCTTCTCCATTGCTGGTCACTGGTTTGTGGTAGATTTGAAAGCCAACCAACACTGCTTGTTATAGGTCGGTCAGCAATCACAGACATTGATGAAAGCTGAGCCATTTTACCCTCGTGAATACCAAATTGAGTTGAAATGTTGAAAGTGCAAAAATTGCCAGCATGGCAGTTAATATAAGCAAAAAAATATAACTATCACTATGTGAATACTGTGCAAGTGGGCCTAAGTTTTCACACATTTTGTGGGATTATTTTAAAGTATAGCTTACTATTCATTTAACTGATATTTTCTTTTATGTGAAATATTATTTACAATTACATAGTCTTCATAAGATTAGATTCTATAATTAAGATTATCGATTTGAGGGTCCATCCTTTGCCCATTATCACCAAAAGTATATTTTTTATCTAGCTTTTAGGATCAACCAATCACAGCTTTTGAAATGATGACTCATACCTAGCAACGGGGTCAACCACACCTCCTCACTAAGATAGGAGTTTCTGTCCATTCCTTGCTCAGAGTTCTCTGAGAATGTTCTGGAATCACTCCTAAGCTAAGACTCCTTGCTAGGAATTTTTAGGTTAAGTTAGGAGCTCTCTGAGAGGATTCTCAGAATCTTCAGGAATACGGGCCCAGGTCTATTTCAAAGATAAAAAAAGATGTTACCTTCACTCCTTTTACATACAAGTTAAAGTGGAGTCCACCCCTTACTCAATTTCCACCTGAGATCACTGACCTTATCCAGGCAGAAATCAATTACTTCGATAGCAACTTCCAGGCACTCACAGTCAGGAACAATCTAAATCAGGATGAAATCAAAGCCCTTCAGGAACTAAAAGAAAACAAAAACATCATCATTAAGCCAGCGGATAAAGGCAGTGCAGTTGTTGTCATGGAACAATATCTATTTGAAGGAAAAAGACAATTGAAAGACAAAAAATATTACACAATATTAAAGGAACCCATTTATTCAGAAACCAAAAAACTTGTTCAACCCATCATCAAATCATTATTAGACAAAAAGTTCATAAACAAAAAACAATACAATTACCTGCTGGGCAACCCGTTACCTCGCCCCAGACGATTCTACCGGCTTCCCAAGATCCACAAAGAAGCCTCCAAATGGACTGTCCCTTTCGAAATCCCACCAGGGAGACCAATTGTATCTGACTGTGATAGTGAGACCTACTACACAGCTCAATTTATTGATCATTACATCCACCCCTTATCCACTACACATAAGGGTTACCTTAAAGACACCTACCATTTTGTTGACGTAGTGAAGGGACTCCACATACCCACAGATTTCATCCTCTTCACGATGGACATTGACAGTTTATATACAAACATAGACATCAGTTAGGGCATTCAGGCCATAAAAAACATCTTTTTTCAATTTCCAGACAAAAAAAGACCCACAAAAGAATTATTACAGCTCCTGGAAATCAACCTCAGACGCAATGATTTCGAGTTTGACAATACATTTTATTTACAGACCAAAGGCACAGCTATGGGTAAAAAATTTGCACCGGCTTATGCCAACATCTTTATGGCAGATTGGGAGACTTCTGCCCTAGCAGCCTGCAACAAAAAGCCTCTTCATTATTACAGGTATTTGGATGACATCTGGGGAGTCTGGCCCCACTCGATGGAGGAATTTGACCAATTTGTACTTACCTTGAATGGCCACAATCCGTCCATCAAGTTTACTACCAGTGCCACCTCGGATTACCTGGTTTCAGCAAAAATCAAACCCATTACTTCCTCTAAATCTAGAGGCTACGGGGAATTCTTCAAACACGCCACTTGGATACGTAGCCACGTTAATAACACAGTTTTTAGGAGCATGGCACGTGGAAATCCCCACTCCAAAAACTGTGTTTACCTCATTTCATGCCTCTCATGTGGCATTCAATATGTCGGTGAAACCAAAAACACACTCTTACAGCGCTTCACCCAACACCGATATAACATTCGTAAACAGAGGGAAACTCACACACCCCTTGTCAGCCATTTTGTGGCACACGGATGGTCGTCGGTCCGAGCCACGATCATCCAGATGGACCCTGTCTGGGACACCTCACAGAGAACCCGAGCTGAAAGGACATGGATAAATAAGTTAGAAACGATAAACCCCAGAGGTCTCAACCTGAAATGAAAACTTACCTGATCTATGGCAGGATGGCCCATGCACTGAGTTCTGGCACCACGCCACTCTCCCCCCTAACCCGACCCTAACCCTGACCTCAACCAGGTGGGGACTGACCTGAACCCCACAATGAACCTCATGTGCTTAAAACCTTTGGTCTCACACACTGGCAAATTTCTGGAAAAAGTCAGAAAAAGTGCACTTTTTTCCATAGTAAAATAGGTTCCAAACATGCTCCTAAATGGTTCCTGGAAGGTACCACTTGCCATCTGACACTTGGTGAAATTTCAGAAAATTTTGAAAATTTACTTGCTCAGATTGATGAATCATATCAGTCAACTCAGGGGGGTCCAAAATGGGGGGGGGGGGGTAGCCAAAGTTTCAGCTCAAAAAAACCTTGGGAAAGGTGATGATTCGCCACTTGAAAAGTGGCACTCAGCCCCTATACCCCTAACCCTTTTTTACACACAGCTTCACAGTTAGTTTCAAATGTGAGTTTTGAGTCAGCAATCGTCCCCAGATATTTATAAGATTACACACATTGAACAGTTTGACCTTTGATGTGATTCCTTGTGTCTGGATTTTTTTCCTGAAATCAATGAGCATGTCCTTTGTCTTGGCTATATTTAGTTGAAGGTGGGATGCCTCACACCATTTAACAAAGTCATTTATAACTGGACCATGACCAGTTTCACTGTCTCGGAGCAGGCTAACAATTACCAAGTCACCTGCATATTTAATGATGATCCTGTTGTCACACCTGCTCTGACACATATTTGTGTACAGGATGGTAAGAGCACGCATCCTTGTGGGGAGCCGGTTGATGAGCCATTTTGTCAGAGAGACTGCCATTCACTCTCACTCTTTGTGTCCTGTTTGTCAAAAAGTTAAGGATCCAGCCAACCAGGTTATTGCTCAGGTCAAACTGTTCTAACAGCCTTGTGATTAAAACATGAGGTTGGATTGTGTTAAAATCAACAAATAAAAGTCTGGCATGTGAGCCACTGTTATCCAAATGCTTATTAAGTAAAGTGACTGCGGCATCCTCCACCACCCTACGGGGTCTATAAGCAAACTGCAGAGGGTCAAGTGAATGACCAATTTTCCTTTATATTTCAGACCTCACCAATTTTTCAAATGCTTTCATTACAATTGATGTGAGTGCCACTGGTCTAAAATCATTAAGGGTTTTGGGGATGTTGGATTTGGGAACAGGGACAACCACAGCATGCTTCCAGACCTCAGGTACTTGTTGTACCTCTAAAGATTTGTTTAAAATATAATGGAAAGGAGGACCCAATTGCTTTGCACAGGTTTTGAGTGTGCGCCCACAGATATTGTCTGGACCAAGGGTCTTGTTTACTCTTATGGAGAGGAAGGCTTTATGCACTTCTTTTTTGTCCTATGTTATAGCGTTGAACATCTATGAGCTGGTTACTCAAATTGTAGATGTCATTGCTAAAATCAAAGGTATCAAAACGATTATAAAATTGGTTTAGAGCACTGGCCAGCTCGGTGTCTAAGCTGAAGCCATCCAGGGTGACTGGACTGCTGCTCTTTAATTTCTGGAGGCCTGCTGTTTTTTTCATTCTGTCCCAGACTGATCCAAGGTTTTTTGTTGCCATCTTGGTCTCCAGTTTTTTAGTCTTATAGCACGACATTTTCTTCTGTAAGCTATCCTTAACAGTTTTGGTTATCCATGGTTTGTTGTTAGGATAGATTTTTATCCGTTTGCATGAAACAATCATGTCTCTACAGAAAACAATATATGAGCATGTCACATCAGTCAACTCATTTAGGCCATCAACACAGGACTGCTCAAACATTTCCCAGTCTGTGCAGTCAAAGCAGTCTTGTAAGCAGAGTACAGATTCATCAGTCCAGTCTTTAATTTCTCTAGTTTGTGCTTTGTCTTTTTAAGACAGTTTGGTATGTTGGCAGCAGATGCACACACTTATGGTCCGCAGAATCAAGCAGTGGTAATGGCAGTGATTTGTAAGCGTCCTTTATAGATCCATAGCAGAGGTCCAGGATTTTGTTGTGTCTGATCGGACAGGAGACATACTGGTAGAAGTTTGTCAGTGTTTTCTTAAGACTTACATGGTTAAAATCACCCAGTATGAAGTTTGCCGCCTCAGGTGAGAGCGACTGCATTTTCTGCACGGCATCGAAGATGGTTTTGGAAGCTGACGCAGCGTTTGTCCTTGGGTGAATGTAGACTGTTGTTATAAAAAGTTGTGAAAACTCACTGGGCAGATAAAAAGGTTGTAGCGAAACTGATAAAAGTTCGACATCTGGCGTACAGATATGCTCTCTTACAGTCACAGAGATGCAGTATGGTTTGTTGAAATATAGACATACCCCCCACCTTGAGATTTCCATGTTACCTCTGCCTGTCGGTTGAGTCGGTAAGGCACACCAAATCCATCAATTGACAAGTCGGTGTCCTGATTGTTCTCCGTCAGCCAGGTCTCTGTGAAAGTCAGGACACAACAGTCCCTGAAATCCTTTAGAAAGCTGACTTTTCCATGGAGCTCATCCACTTTGCTCCTCAGGGACTGGACATTCCAGAGGATCTTGGAGGGTAAAGAAATCCGAGAAAGCCGCTGTTATCGGAAGCGTTGCCTGACGCCTCCCTGCTTGCCTCAATTCCTCTTCGTTGCCCTTGTTTTCCACCCTGGGTCTTTCAGAATAAAATCTGGCAGTTGTGGCGTGATTTCTGTCACACACGTTATCCCAGAGTTGAGTTGCAGCAGTGTAGTTCTGGTGTACTGTAGCCTTCCATGGCTGACAGCTCCATTAACAGGGTCGGAGATAATTAATCCATAAAAGTCCATCCATAATCCATAATCCACAGGGCGAAAAAAGGTTATAATGTCCATTGTGGATAAGCGCATACATAAAAGTCGCTACAAGACGGTTAAATGAAAAGAAGTGGACCCATAAGAACAAGAATAAAAAGGACACACAAACAAAAGGACTCCAAATTTTTTCACTGAACTTCCACTCAATCCCACTCTCACTGCAGGTTGCTGCGTGCTCATGCGCCCCGTGACTCCAATAGGTTAAAATAATGCATAGGTCTTATCATTCATTCTGACCAAACCAGCTTTAAGCCAGGTAGACAATTTGCGACGCCTTTTCAATATTTTGTACACAAAACACACAGAAGAGGCTGCTGTCATTTCCTTAGACGCACAACGTGTGTTTGATCAAGTGGAGTGGCCTTATGATATTTGCACTCGAGAAATTTGGATTTGGACCTTCCTTCATGAAATGGATTGAGATCATTTATTCGCACCCAACTGCCTCAATAGTCACTAACCAAAATATATCTTTCTCCCTTTGCAATCCATCGAGGGACATGTCGAGGTTGTCCTTGAGGTATCTGGAGGACAACACATTCTGATTTACTTAGCTTTTCCTTCATCATGACTTATTGATTTTCATTGTGTGAATGAAGGTCCAGGACGTAGCTTCCAACTGTGAGTGGCCAAACAGACTATAAAGTGCTTAGCTAAGTTTGACCTGCATGCCAAATAGTCAGAGATGCCTAACACGGGTCAAACTCCTCTTTTAGCCCATTGGATAATTTGGCAAGGGAACCAATCAGAAGAAGGGGGTGCCCTGAAGAAGGAATGCTAAAAAGGCCCACAGAGGAAGAAGAGGGGGGTGGCATTTTTTTAGGGCTCCTGAGAGCTGAGGCTTTCGGGAGTTTTGATAGAGGAGAGGGCAAAGCATTTTGGCATAGCTTTTCCCATAGATTTGATAATATCAGAAAGCGGCCGCTTCTGATCCGGACTCAAGCCTCTAGATTCTGTTTTAATAAATATTGCTCTATTATTCCACCCGCCTTGCCTCCGCAGAATTCTTTTATCATCAAACTACACACCGACACCTTTGAGGAGAAAAGCCCAGAAACTACATCCTCTCTCCCCCTTTTTGTTTGCAATTACCATTAAGCCACTGGCTGCTAGCATCAGACAAAGCCCTCTAATATCTCATCGGGCATGAACATCACCTCTTGCTATATGCTAATGACATCAATTTGTACGTCTCCAACCTACAAGCATCAATACCCTCCCTTTGTCAGGCCTGGACTAAAAGGAGGACTCAGATTCAGAGTAGAAGTCGAAATTCAACAGGCTTTTATTCTGAAATTCGCTTGCATAAAGACAAAGTGACAAACAAACAGGCTATGAAACAAATACCTGACTACACTCAGAGCAGAAGGAGAACAAACAAAAGAAAACCAAAACTAGAACAGAAAACCACACCAACGGTGGGAACTCCATGAGAACCGGAGAAAACAAAAGACTACAAGCTGACTACTCTCAAAACTAGATAGGAAAAGCTACAACAAAAAAATCACTCAATATAGAGGAAAACACAGGGCTACAAAACAGAGCTAAACTAAGGGCAAGTCTAAAAATAACAAAGAAATCAAAATCGCTCCAAAAGGGAGGAAAGCAAAAGGCTAAGAACTAAAACTGTGAGTTGAGCTGCACTATGAAAAATTTACAAACAAAAAATCACTCTTCGTGAGGCATAGAAATAACAGAAAAAAACAACAATGAATAAAGATACTTAACAAGACAAGGACTGTGGCACTGTGCACGACGGAACAAGACACTCTGGCATAAGACAAAGGGAGACACGGACTATATAACACATGAGGGAGAGGGAAACAGGTGGAAACAATCAGGGATCAGGGATGACGTCAGGCCGATGACTCATGAGGAAGGGCAAATGACTTGAAACGAGAGGAGAGTCAGACTTTCAAAATAAAACAGGAAGGTCACAAGACAAAATCCCAAGACAAAACAAAACCTCACCGCTGTGTGACACCCTTCTGACTTTAGTTAATAACTTTGGCAGCCTGTCAGGATTTTCTATCAACTGGGACAAAAGTGAATTGATGCCAATTTGTTCAATGGTTGATGAGAGCTTCTTGCAGTCCATTCCTTTTAAGAAAGCCCATGAAAAAATTTCACATCTTGGTGTGATCGTAAAAAAAAAAATCCAGAAGATCTTCTAAGAGTAAATTGGCAAAACAAAATCGAGCAAATTAAAAGTAATATTAATTTTTGGAGAACCCTCCCAATCTCTTTGGTTGGGAGAATGAATGGAATCAAGATGGTTGTACTACCACACTTTCTACATCTATTTTTTATTTGATCCAAATACTGCAGGGCGGTCTCCTTTTTCTATCGGATCCTGCATGACAGTTCTCTGATAAACACAACAAAAGTTAAACGGGCATGGGTGGATGAGTTTAAAGTAGAACTAGAAGATGAGGTCTGGGACGAATGTTTAGGGAGTGTACATGATTGTTCTGTTAATGTCAAACTCAACCTTATACAGTTTAAGACGGTGCACAGACTCATATCACAGCTTTTATTCTGATGTTTCACCAGTGTGTCATCGATGTTAATCCACAATCAGTAATTTGACACATGCTCTCTGGTTATGCAGTAAACTTCACAAATATTGGAAAAACATCTTCCATTGCTTCTCAGAGCTTTGGGAAGCATTAGGTCCTGATCCACTTGTAGCAATTCTTGGAGTAAAAAGTTCTTTAACTTCTGCCAATAAATACGAAAAAATGGCTGTCTTGTTTGGGATTGCAAAAAAGCTAATACTACACGTGTGGAAAATGGACTCTGTACCCGCGTATGATATGTGGATTAGTTAAATCGCAAACATGATGAATCTTGAGAGACTGAGATTTTATAATGAAGATAGAGGAGATGTGTTAGATAAGATCTGGGATCCTTTACTGAAATATTTTCAAGGTGTAGATTAGTGTGTCATCTCTAAGGTGCCTTACTGTGTATATTCTCTATTTCTCTCTCTATAAATGCAGAGGGATTTGTATCTGCAAAACTGTATCTGTATCTGTGCCTCTAATTTGCAACTTGTATATCATCATTTGTTCATCAACTTACTATTTTTCATTGGAAATATATTTGTGAATTTCCACCTATTTATGTGGATATTTTTGAGACTCTTCTACCATGCTGTTTTCACAAAAAATCCACAAATGCAGGCCGCTGGTGACTCGTAAAATGTCACTTGACTCGTGTCTCCTAAAACACAATTCACAAACAAATGCAGAGTGATTTATATCTGTAAATCGAATCCGTATCTGACACGAACGGATTTGTATCTGTAAATTTTAATCCGTGTCTCTGACAAAAGGATTTGTATCTGTAAATGTGTATCTGTATCTGTGCCATCTAACTTGTATATCATAATTTGCAATCAATTTAGTATTTTTCAGTGGAAATATGTTTGTGAATCTCCATCTTTTGCTGTGGATCTTTTTGGGACTGTTTTTCTGCGCCATTTTGTGTCACACAATTCACAACTCGTGTGTTTCTTCCAGTAGATGGCGCTAATGCCACATTGATAGACGCCGTTATACTAAACAGAAGAAGAAGACCAAACCAAGTGCTGCCACTGGTTGCCTGCTCGATGAAGGGGCAGCAGCAGCATGGCTAGCTAACTAGCTGCTTCCATGCTGCTATATTCACACTTTATTAATTATGAAAAGTCACTCAGAGCCATAACTGCGGTCAAGCCAGCTATGGTTCGCGTTAGCTTGGTCAAATCAGCCGCACGTTGTTTTCTAGTGTGCGAATCTACTAACATTTACTGTAATCGTAGTGAAACCGCTCTGAAGAGCTGCTGGTAGTGACTGTGGGTCAGACTGCAGTCTCACAGTCAGACCCATGAAACATACAAGACTTTTACAGTCATTATTCCCGCTAATAAACTTAAGGTATCACGAAGGTATGCTTCGGTATTTCAAAGTAAAGGACGACGTGAGAAAAAAAAAAGTTTCCATAAGTAGTTCAAGATTCATATACTGCTGGACTTAGTACTTCCTAGACTACATGCATGCATACTTTGAAGTATATTTACTGTGTACTGGTCGAGTAATCCTGTGTCAAAATCCTGTCAAAATGCCGCACGGAGGGAAGACAAGAGTGTTCTCTGTCGTCCTCCAAATGTTACTGACTTAAGTACAAAACAGAGAGGAAGTTATCTTCATTGACAACAGTCATCAATCATCTCCCACCAAAACAATGACCCCCTGAGGTTTGGGTTGATCATGCCTTTCCCAGGACAGTGACCCTGGTCTTTACCAGGCTTAGCAAATGGCAGTATCAGAGCATTTCTCCAGCTGTTTACACCTTCCCTCTATATCTGATTAAACAGGTTTAATATTATTTCCATCTGATCTGGGAGTTGTCTGAACATAGCATAGCATAGTTGGTCTTGTCCTGGAGTTGTGTATCCACTTCCCTCTAATGCTATTTTCAACTCATGTAATGTAATATCCATATTGAGAGCTGATCCACTGCCATCCTTCTTCTTTAAACTCAAACCTTATTCTTTAAAGATGAAGGATGGCAGTGGATCAGCTCTAAGGTCACAACAAAATTGTGTTTAAAAAAACAAAGATGAGGTAAGTGGAGAGCTGGACAACAAAGATATCCCGGGATTTAAAATGTCCCTGTTTGCGTGACATTAAAGGATTTCTGATTCTGATTCTGATTCTGATATGGACTGGAGGGCAGGCAGGCTGACACCTCTGTGACTATGAGAAATGGGTTTTTTGACCGATTAATGGCCTGCACTCAAAGGGTAACTCTTACCAATTGTACACATTGAAGTCTGTTTTCCGGTCTTGGGGAGTACAACTGAATGTGTGAAAAAAAGGGAAGGAACGCATGATATTGCTCCAGAGGAAGGATGATGAATGGATTGAATTCAGGGATGTCACTCATGTGGCCAGATTGCACTGCGGGTAATGTAGGCGGCAGGTTTTGACAACAAAGGTTTTGTGGAAAAACAAAAGGTGTTATCTCTGGTTTGGTGTATTGGGCTGATCATTTTTATTTAGGCCATCCATAATGAGTCCCCCAGTGTTATTGGCCAGGGTTGACTTGACCAGTGGACTGCTTTAAAATATTCCAAAATCTTGCTTACATTACCCACAATGCCACTGGCCACTCAGTGACAACACTGGAGGCATCAGATTACATGCAGCTTCCTCTGGAGCCACAAGGGTTTATATTTCTCGTTTCACGTATGCAGCAGTACTCCCAAAAAACTGTTAGTGTATGTGTAAAATAGCTGGAGTTACCCTTTATTAATTATTTGTTCCTTTGAGGTATAGTCTGCTGGCAGATTTAAATATAGCCTTATCCTAAATATTCAGCAGATATGTGGATAAATGGGCCACTAACAGGACTAGAACACGGGTGGAGGTGGTAGAAACATCATCACATGAACCCATAGTGTCACTCAGGTAACACTTTGTAAGGAGCGTCCGGAAAACTTGGCCTTTCTTTTCTACTTACAGGCAGCATGTTTTTATTCTGTCCAGCAGATGTCACCATCTACTGAGTTTCTGATGCCATTTCAAGCTCCCTGTTTCGTTTTTGAAATGTTTCTTATTTTATTTTATTTTTTCACAGCTAATCCGTGAACTGAGCAAACGCCTTGAGTGAATAAAATCAAACAAATAGAGAGAAAAACGGAATTGTAGAGGGCGTATCTTCAGAATAAAAACACTAGAACAGGCAGTGGAACATCAGAATGGCACGAATACAAGCTACGTCAGGCATCCTTTCAAGTGAACCAGTTAAAAGGCTCCCAAATAAAATGACAAAAATACTTTTTGTATTTTCAAAAAGGGCATATTGAGACTCAGTTCCGAGGTTCTTTGGAGGAGTTTCACAAAGTGGGCATACATATATCCTCCCACACAGCTACAGCATTCTGTTATTTTTTCGTTCGTTTTTTTCCTGAGAATTTTAATTTTTAATCTAGCTGACCCAAGCCTACTATGCAAGTAGAATGGACATTTAATTTAACATTTAATTGTAAGACTAAAACACAGATTAACTAGTAAGTCTTAGTAATTACTTGAGAAGAACCTGTAGGTTATTCTTTATTCTAATGAGCGAAATTACAAACAAATTGGTCTACGTTTTCTAAATCACTTGCAATGCAAATGCAATTGAACTACTTAGTAAACTGGAGGATATGTTATTTTGAAAGTTGTCGACCGGATGCCGCCCTGCTGTATTCTTGTTTGACGCTAAGGGGACACGGACGCGGCGGCGACAATTAAGGAGGCAACTGAACGCGCAGCACGGCTCAGCACAGCACGGCACGGCACGACACAGCACGGCACGAATAAATCGCGGTCTGTCTGTTTGCCTGGACGCTGGCTAACCCCGTGCTCTATCGGATACTACTGATGTACGCGGAGATAACGGCGGAGAGGGTGGACATTATTATGGCGACGTTGGGACAGGAGTCGGCTTGTCCTCCCCTCTCCCAGCTCGGTTCTTCTCCGTCGATCCAGACCCACATCGGGAACCTGCCGCCCAACCGGGGCTTGGAGCGGGCGTTGGAGGAGGCAGCCGCGAGCGGCGTCCTCCACCTCAGTTCCCGAAAACTGAAGGAGTTTCCCCGGACAGCCACCAAGCACGACCTGACCGACACAGTGGAAGCAGGTAGGCGTCTCTCTGGCATCTCTCCCTGGTTAGCTCCAACAAATATAGACTCAGGGCGCACCGGTGCTGCGCGGTAATGTTAACTACTCTTAGTAACGCGTTACAGTCACATGGTTACTTCCACACTGGCCATAGTACTTCATTTTCAGTGCTGGCGTTTCCGTTATTTAAAAAAAAAAAAAAACAAGAGTATGTAGGCCTATATTAATTGAGCGACAGAGTTGAACCTCCAACCCTGGGGGCGTTAGAAGGTTCGTGTGACTTTGGTCTGAATCAGAGTCTACACATCCCATAACTTTTGCTTTTCTTGAAACGGATGTATAGTTAAATCTGACTCAGTATTATTGGTGACACGTTTCATGGTCACATCGATACCAGATGAACTCTATTGGTGATTGAATTAAGTAAGACACTCAGAAAAGGTTCTAAAATGTTCAACTTGCAGAGGTAATGCAGGATCCCAGTGTTGAGCGGGCCTGCAGTGGAATTCCCCAGCACTTCCTTTATATCCATTTAGAGTTGGAAACAGACATGGAGAGCAGGGTGAACCCAGACATACTCTGTTTGAAGTGTTTTATTTACAAGAATATTTTAATGAATAGAAAGTTTACAAATCTAGTTTTTGGCAGAGCTTTATTTTTATAATCAGAACACAGTTTATGTCATACACCGCAGCAAGCTTTTCTGAAAGTACAGATTATTTTTGGTCAGTAGTTTGTCAGCTTTTAAGTCCTTTAAGCTTGAGTCCTGTACCAACTCATGTCCATTTGCAGTCCATGAAACAATACACAGTGCACTCTTAATGTGTAAAAAATGGTCCATCCATCCATAGTCTGCTAAAGCATAGTGAACTGCACACGATTGGTTATTCTTCCCTTCCAGTTGTTGTTGAATTCATGTTAAGCAATTTGGTTTGAATTCTGCAGACTGTATATTAAAACCATGCAATGAGGGGATATGTGACTTGCCTTTTTTTGTTTATCATGTTAAGGTAGAACGTCATTGTAGTGCAGTGGGTAGCACCATCACCTCACAGCAATAAACTGTGCTATGAAGCAGCAGGTCTCCCGATTAACTTTTTTACTAGGAGCACAACTGATCCTAAATTTTAGGAGCACAATCACAAAATGTTCGGGCGCACACCGCAAATCAACATGCAAAGCAAATATTCACATTTCCTCTCATTTTTACTGTATTACTGATTAATACTTTGATAATAAATGCAGAAATTACAATGTCTTGTTTTAAATTCTCTGTCACATCTTATTGTGAACTTTTGAAGAAGCAACATAAGAGAAATAAGGTATGCAGACAGTACTGTTACTGTCATTACAGTACAATATTAATGGACATTCAGTAATCATAAATGCAACTATGTTCAGAAATGTTTATGTGCTCATTAACCTTCCTATACTTTCACAGTACACAGACTACAACCTAATAAATACTTTAAATGTATGTAAACATTTGGGGCACTGGTCAATAACTTTAATGTCATTACAGAACAAGTAGGCAACTTGTGCTTTTATTCACTCTCCCTTAGAGCAGAACCCCTGTGGTCCTAGAGGCTCAGAGGGCCAGCCCTTGTAATTTAGCCTTCTAGACCTTTTACCCTGACCCTAACCTCATTTGTACAGCCTCCTTGGCATCAAACTCTTCTAAGCTAGGTCCCTCAATGCTCATTCCAATCAAGTCCTCTACAGAAGGTCTTTCGGTTCAGTGTATCTGCGATTGTTCCAGTAAATTGTGCGCATGCTGTGTCATTATTATATGTTGAGTTCAGTTTCATGCCGTTCTTTCTTTGCAGGTCGAGTTGACCTTTATATTTGGTAAAGGGTAGTTCTTCCTTGGCAGTGAAAAGAGCCGTATCAAACTCAAATATTAATTCGGCCTCCTCAGCACACAGATTAACAGCCCCTTGCCTTCTAAATGCAACTGACATTGGAGATGCATTTTCATTGGAGAACAGGGCACGGCATATTTTATGCCTGAGACTAGCACTGTGTTTGACCAATGTGTCATGTTTTAACTGTGTAGTGCCAGCAGTTACCTGCAAATTTCTTGTTCCCCACATGTTGCGGACCCGTATTGACTGCAAAATTTGCAGTTTGTGGAATTTGTCTCTCTGAGAAACCTTAACCAGTCAAATTTGCGCAGCCATTCTTCATGAAGACAGTATTTTCTCCCCTTTTTTTGCCACACTTGTGTCTTCAGACTCAGACTCATCCTCTGAGTTAGGATTTGACTCCTGCACACCACTGGGCTTATTGGGCAGAAAATAAGCGTCAAGAATTCGTTGTTTGCTGAAAATGAAACCTTCCCCCGCCGCGTTTGGAACAATTTTAGGAACCGCCCCCTCCACACATTAGCCACTTACAGTGCCATTCCCCATTCCCTGCTCCTCTCACACACATTGGCCTGCCACCTGTGATTCCAGATTCTTTGATTCACCCCTTCCACGTACTTGTGTAAAAACGCGCAACTAAATGTAAAATTTAGTCACACTGTCTCAAATTTGGTCGCAGTCTGGAGCCCTGAGCAGGCAGGGATGGGAATCCCCAGAGACCCCACAATAAGATATTACCATGATACATTTTGCGATATGCTTACTACTGTGATATCATATTTTGCAATATATTGTGATTTCTTTTAACTGCAAATCATGTCCCAAAGTAAAACTTTGTCAACACATGTTTTATCCGACAAGATAAAGTTTTTTTTTGTTTATTCATATCACTTCTGTCATTTTTATTGCAGCAAAATGGCATTGTCAAGCACAAGCAGACAGACTGACCAACACAGACATAAATGTCTGTCTGTAGTAGTGCTGGGCGGTATGACGAAAAATGTATATCACGATATTTTTCAAAATTCCTACGGTTTCACAGTATATGACGGTATTTTTTTTTTCATGCATAATCAGGTGTTCACAGCATTTTCTACTGCTTGAGAGAGGAATTACTAGCCCCTTTTAGATAGAAAAGGCAGCACATTTGCTGCAAGGTAAAGGCAGCACTCTGTCTATCTTTAAGGGAGGTGTAGTTTTCCTCTCTCAACCAGTTTCTCATTCCTTCTTTCCCAAAAAGCGCCACTGAGGTAGGTGTAAACATGTGACATGACGTGAAGCACGAAGTTCAGTGTGAACAGTGACGTACAACATATGTATCGGTAGAAATGTGGCGACGCTTGATATATTTATTTAATTATAGATCCGTGGCCCATATTCTCGCCTCCTCAGTCAAACACACGCTGATGCTAAACCCCCGCTAGTAATGGAAGCGTGCGGCCTAGCGCACCACTAGTGTTGTGTCGGTCGCGAACGTGTCGTTCAAAAGAACGAATCGTTTGAGTGAACGAAGTGAACGGAATCACTTGAGGAACTGATTCGTTCCTTTCTCAGTTCAGTTGAGCTCAGCAGCGAGCATGCCGGCCGGGAGTGGAACTGCCGAAAGTGATTCTCAGCGCCGTCACGTTCACGCTGATTCAGTTCACGTCCTCAGCATGTCGTTCGCGAACGACTGATTCACGTCCTCATGTCGTCGTCGACATGAATCTCGTTCGCGTTCTGTGCTGAGAGTGGCGCTATGTCAGTCACTCACTCACTCAGGGCAGAGGAGTAAGAGAGGAGACATTCACCTTCAGTAACAGTACTGCTAAAACTAGCGATGTGTTGCTAACATCAGTAGCATCATGTTAAGTGAGGTTACACAGTAAAAGTTACTCACGTTCACGTCAATCACGTTCGCGAACGTAATTCAGGTCCTCAGCATGTCGTTCGCGAACGACTGATTCACGTCCTCAGCACGTCGTTCGCGAACGACTGATTCACGTCCTCAGCACGTCGTTCGCGGATGACTGATTCACGG
>CAEMYA010000147.1:0-30423 GCA_903131615.1 Diplodus sargus | reverse complement strand
TTGTGTACTATAGTCCGTGAACGCACCGTCCCTCAGTAAGTGAACGTGAACCTCCGGGCTGAATCAAGAACTGAATGACAGATCGTTTGGCTGTTTATCAGTTCAGGGAGTTGGAGAGCACTGAACTATTCGGTGAACAAATCTTTTGAATGAATCATTTTAATGAACTGATTCTAAAGATTCAGTACAGTAAAAAGAACTGCCGTTCCCATCACTACGCACCACCCCCTCCGTTAGTTGCCTCAAGCAACAGACAGCTAACAGGAAGCAGGTGGAATTTGTCTTCAAAATAAGAGCTTTACATTGGACCCCATTAGAGTTTAGAACTGGGTCCTTAGCGGGGGGCTTTTAATTTGAAAGTAGCAACTGTTCCTAGCTTGCTGCTACACAAGTAGCGGACACAACCAGTTACAGAGACGAGGAGACGCTAGCATCTCCCGGATCTCAGCGGCTTTCCAGTTGCTCATCTTGATGTCCGTGGGTGAAGTCATGATCTGCAATGTCTGTCCTATCCATCTTCACCGTAACACAACACCAGAGCACTACTGTTTATCCTTGCAGTCGCACCATACCTGTTTAGCAGCGCAACATTGTAAAGGGTCCGGTCTGAAACAGTGTCGCGCGGCGCCGCATAGCGTTCCGAACGTTGTGTATTCAAATACAACGGTATGGCGGTATATTAAAAATTCATATCATAACGAAAATATACACCAGTATTTGGTGTGAACCGGTATACCGCCCAGCACTAGTCTGTAGCCTTCCTAGTGGTAGTGGCTAAATCAACAGGCCCCACGCACACAGTTCTGGTTTCCAGACAGTCTTGATTTGACTCAGGCGACATAACACCAAATAATATGCCTCAGGGGACCGAACGTGTCTTGTGCGTCTCGTGCGTCTGTTCGTCTCCATAAGCATCTCCCATCTGCGGTCCAGCACACTACTGCTATAAAGGGAGACAGTGATTACTAACCGGGTGCCAGCTCTGTCAGTCACTCACCTGGCACTGCTGTCCTGAGCCCTCTCCACCTCTCTCTCTCCCGCAGCCGCACCCCGACCATGCTCACCTCCACATTGTCACAAATGTCCCATGCATCTGACAAACTCAACTGTTTATGTTACAGTCTACATTAGTGCTGGGACGATATGCTTATCTCCTGATTTTATATTATCAAAATACTTTGTGTGCCAATTCTATCAAGTGTTGTGATTCAACATTCATTTTATTGCAATTTTAATTTTTTATAACAAGTTACCATTGGAAAAAGGTTAAATCATACATTTCTAGACACAAAATATCAAGGTGTCATGGTTACAAGGTAAATGTATTTTAAACACCAGGGTTTGGTGAAGGAATTGAGGAGTCTCACAGCCTGTGGTATGGAAACTTCTGAATCTTTTTCTAGATGGCAGCAGAGAGAAAAAACTGTGACTGGGATGGTTGTTGTCTTTTAGTATCCTTTGGCTCTGTGCAGACACCTCACTTCGCCAATCCGAATGCTTTGTAGATGGGTGCCAGTAATGTCTGGGCAGTTCAAATCACCTGCTGCAGAGCCTGTCTGTTCCGGCCGTGCATGAACCATGCCAGTTTGGGATGTTTCCAGTTTCAAAAGCTTAAGTTTCTGTTGGAAGTAGAGCCTTTTCTGTTCTTTTTTAACCAGGCAGGTGATGTGTGATGACAAGGTTGAATTCTGTGGGATGGTAATTTTGAGGAACCTAAAACTGTTCACCTGCTCTTCCTCAGCTCCACTAAAGTAGACAGCGGTGTGTGTCTTTGTCTCCTTTTGACCATCACCAGAACTCTAGTTGTTCTTTCTAAGGCAGTCGATGATGCTGGTGTCATCTGCATGCTTCACAATAGAGTTCTCTTGATGTCTGGGAGTACAGCCATGGGTGTACAGTGTGATCAGGAGGGGATCACACAGCCCCATGGGGGACTGGTGTTGAACTCTTATGCCGAGGATGTGTGACTGCTGGTGGCGGCTGGCCAGTAGGGAGCACTAGGGCTCGGCTCTCTCTGATGGAAATTGATTTTTCAAAATTGTATTTAATATTTTTTTTCTCCAAAATAATAGTTTAAAATAAATAATTACTTCTCACTCTACAATAAATGTGTTTTTAACTATCAAGAACGAGCCATATATCATTTGCATCCACGGTCATTTCCCTCCTCTCCTGGGGCTCTAGAAAAGTTGCCCCAGCAATGCAGCAGCTCAGCCAATGGGAGACCGTTGCTGAGACAAAAAAACACATAGCAACGGATAATTTAGCTAATTAGCGTCTTCAAATTTGATAAGCTTGGGACGTCCCAAGTCTGAATTTAACACAGCAGGCACATGAGAAAGGTAAAGTGTACCAGATGAGCTTCTCTCTGAATCGATACGAGAGGAAGGCTTGGCCAACTGGATGGAGTTTGGCAAATGCAGTATTCTGCTTCCCGTGTTTACTTTTTAAAATGCCGGGGACAGATACTACATGGGCTGCAACAGGACTTTCAAGCTGATTATTGACATTTGATCGAAATCAGGACAGGATGTTAAATTCCCCATGTTTGAAAACCTGTGAAAACACATTAAGTTTGTACCTTGCATAGTCAAGAAGATATGTTTTTTGTGGGTGGGTGGGGGTGGGTTGGGGTTATATTGGGGATGACCAAGGTTCCATTACAGCACATTTGACCTCAAAACAAAAAAACAAAGTAAAAGAAGCCTGATAATAAAAAAATATTAATAATACTAATCTCTCTATAAAAGCAAGGAACCTCTGTCTGTCTGTGTGTATGTGTGTGTGTGTGTGAAATATCTCTGCGGATCAGGATCAGACTGACCTGAGAGTTTCAACATGGCTGCTGCTTGGTTCAAGGGTGTGCCATGCTGATTTGTATGGATTACCGTTGGATACCGTTAATAAATTATTTCATAAATGCTTTATACATTCTCAAGCATAGTCTATAGGAGCCCCCACAGTGACTGTGGGGATTGCGCATTAGAGCCCGTCACTGCAGAGCTCAGGACTACGACACACATTAAGAAACAAGCGGATGTATACCTGCGGCAGCGCGAGCTGGACCGGGAGTTAGACGGCGGTTCGGTCCCGTTCTGTTCTGTGCATCTAAACTGACTGTTGTGGATTAATGAGACCAAACGAGACCGGACCGTATCTGTTCGGGTCTGAGGAGAGCGGATTTATACCTGCAGCGGCGCAAGCTGGGCCGGGATTTAGCCGGCGGTTCGGTCCCGTTCTGTTCTGTGCATCTAAACTGACTGTTGTGGATTAATGTGACTAAACAAGACCGGGCCGGTCTGTTCGGGTCTGAGGAGATGCGGAGACGCGCGGAAAAACAAAGCGGAATCAGAATCTGTGGATGTTCGTGTGTAGCTAGCTGCTAGCTGCTAGCCGCTAACCAAGCTACACGGCCCAACTCCCAAGTCGATGGACCGGATGCACCGACCTGTCCAAAACCGGACTTAGGGTAAATAATGTCCACCACGCTTTTTCGTGAACATTACCGTCACGTTTGCTTTGTGTGTGGTACAGAAGAAACGGTAAAAATGGGCTTTTGTCACGAAAGTGTTCAAGCAGCAAGTTTGGTTGTAGAGCAACAGGAAGTTGTGGGAGGGATGTCGGCGGATGATTGACAGGCAACGACGGCCGGTGTACTGACAGCGATATTGACATTTAGCGTGCTTGGAGTGTATAGTAGTGTGTTATGTAGTGTTTGGTGTCGTGTGTTTAGTGTGTAGTGGAGTCAGTTTTTTGTTTAATGAGTCAAAACAGGAGAAGCTGAATGTGCAGCAGGCAGTGCAGCTCTTCATCCAGCTGGAAGGAGCTCAGGCAGACCTGAGCATTGCCTGCATTTAAATGTAAATAGTTAAAGAGAACTTTGTACATTTTTAAAATGTATGCACATATTCAGCAAACAACAATTTATATTTGCATTATAAGTAATAAAAAATGGTTTGTTAAACATATTTGTGGTTTTCACAGTAAAGAATAACTTTTTCTACTCAGATTTTATGGGTTTTTTTGTGATTTTAGGTCTATTGTGTTAATACAATATGTCAAAATGAAAAAATAACTGTACAGTCACACATGTGAGGTTGTGTTGAAAATAATCACACCAGGTAAATGGTTTTTAAGGTGAAATATAATGGCAAAATCAAAAATAGTCAAAAACGAACAATTATACCCTGGAATATCGGATTTCATAACAAACCTAAATATCCCCGACGTTCCACCTTCAAACAGCCTCATTTGGCCATCAGTGAAAATGCTTCTTAACCTCCCACTTTTCTATAGGAACACATATTTCCTACGGGCACTGCACTAGTAATAATAATAATAATAATGATAGCTGAGCATTTATTCACTAAACAACTATTTTTGCAATATCTAAGCAGTTTCTTCACATTATATCTCAAATCTGAATATGCCATCGGATGCTCATGTAGGAGAACCTACAAATACACATTTAATTCATGTTTTTACCTTGTCGAGTCAAAAAGATACACTGAAAAGTAGAGTTCAGCCTGGCGGTGGCGGCCATGTTGGATTTCTAAAATTTTGAGGCATTTTGGGGGCATTTCTGAGCTTCATATACAGCAGATTTGGATTCAGCACCCCTTAAAGGTGCTGTTGGTAACTCTTATAAAAGTGACTTTTTGTCATATTTGCTAAAACTGTCACTATGTAAAGACAGCATTACATAAAACTAGTAATCTGTAAAAAAAAACAAAAAAAAACAGGCTCATTAAGTCCCGCCTACAGCTCCTACTGCAAATTGCCAGAATCCACCGCGACCGGGCAACAAGAACCAATCAGAGCCAGGATGGTGTTTGATGGACTGTCTGACAGCTGTCGATCACTGCGCACGCACAGGCTGCGGACAGCTGCCGCCCCCTTCCTCCTCAGCTCCGCTCGGTCAAGCTCATATCTACAAGAGCGGCTTCTGGAGCCCAGAGAAAGTAATGGCGGAGCAACAACCATCAGCGAGGAAACAACTACCGATACCTCCGTTACCAACAACAGCATACATAGGTAAAAAGAGGGAGCCAGAAGACATAAAGCACAAAAGAATTAATTAGACAGAGCCCGGGATAAAACCACAGTAAACACTGGAGAGTGGCTCTTCAGAGGTGGAGGGAGCTCCATGATCTGGAAGGTTTCAAAACCGAAGCAGAGCTGGCGACTTTTCTGCTTGACAGGTAATTATCCCTGCTTGACTTACATAATGTTTGATTTGATTTTCGGCCAGGCTAAAAAGCTAATTGTTACCGTAACTTCGTGCATGTGATGTTACTGTGATATTGGGCTAACGTTAGCTTGTTTCCGATGCTAATGCTAACGTTAGCTTGTTTCCGATGCTAATGCTATCGTTACTGGTTGGCGTTGTTTTATTAGAAAGTAGCAGAAAATATCTCCATTGAGTGACCTGGCAGTCTCACCGGTTTTGTTTTTGTCCTCATGATTATGTGTAACGTTTCTGAGCTCTCACAGCTGAACTAGGTGTAAAAATAAAGCCAACTCAGGTAAATAGACTTTAATTTCTAAGTTCAAACACTTATGTTCCTGTTGTTGTTCTGCTTTAGGACATGTGGATTGGCCTTCTGCACCATGTCACAGGAGAGCATGAGTGGTCCCTCGATGCCTGTCAACATGGTCCCTTGGTGGAAGACCGAGAGAAGGAGTGGATAGGGAAGATGTCTGCTGCCCATTAAGTTTAGTCTGAAATCATTCTCAGTGAACGCTGGCTGAAGCAGGTTCACTAACACTTGCATTTCAGGTATGATTATGCAGTTTAACTTCCCTTTTGTGTCGCTTTTCAAAGATTATTCAGTGTTTTTATTTGTACATGTACACTTAGATTTCAGTTCAGATATTTCCCACTGAATTTGTAGGTCAACTACATCCTGATGTATGCCAGCATGCGTTTCAGTTTCAGCCCTCCAGTCAATGAAGCCTGAATCTTACTGGCTGGCCTGGACTACAACCACCATGTCCACAGACCAGCCAAGAGAAGTCCTGATGGCTCCATAGAGTATGTTATAAGCATAATAAATGTTATTAAGTTTATCATAATATCTCACCATCTCAGCCACTATGTTCTGTACCAACAAAGAATGTTCAGAAACCAGGATAAAATTTTTACATGCGACATGTGTCCTGGTTTCTCAAAACTGGGATAACATGTTTACATGTGCAAAACATAACCAGGATCCTCCAGAAACACGATTATAATCAGGATGCTAGTAAGCTGTTATTACTCAGACTGTGGCCAGTTGTGTTCAAGGTGTCACAGCTAGATACTGCCCCCCTGATGGTTACTGAAAACTATAAAAAGCACAATCATTAGTATTTAAAAACAAGTCAGGCCTCATCTGGCAAGGCCAAACTCAACATTTCACACTAGAACAACCAAGGCATCATTTTGACTGTTTCAAATTTTCAATGTAATAACTTTGTTGAAATAAAACCCATGTAACTATAGACGGTTCTCTCTTCTGACTCTTCCTAAATGTGTGTATATATTACATCCAGTTCTTTATTCTCTTTCCACAGGTCAGAGATTACCACAGACATCGAGGCATGCTGTTGCACTTTGAAGAATAAAGAATCTTCCGGCAAAAATAGAAGTTTGTTGACTTTGACTGACAATTGACTGTGCTTTGTTACTCTTCATACAACCTACATTGTATTATATTACTTTGAAAAATAAAGCTTGACAATATTTATAGAGTTATCACTTGTTTCTGCTTGCTTTTGAGGCACGCATGCCTAGACCCAGACAGTGATTAAATTTCTTATACTGAAGGTTAGTTTTTTAAACTATTCTGAAGGGTATTTCAATAAAATAAGGTAAAGTGCTATGTTTTTACATTCATGCAATTAGAAACCAATCCCCTTTAGAAAGAAACTTTATTAGATAAATAATGAAATCACAAATATTTTGATTTGTACATTTTGATCAATATAAGAACAGAGAAATCTATGTACAGTATTGCACAACACATTAAAAAATGCAAATGCCCATCTCAGGCTGTTGGTTGCAGCATTTCTTCTCCACAACCGTGAGCATTTCCCTGCAACTCTGGGCTGGAGTTGGACAGGAGGTGCTGTTGAAGGAGCAGCAGGGGCTGAGTGGCTGAGGACATCACAGATGAGGCTGGGCTCCCGTGTAAAAGTTTGCTCGATTTGTGGCGTGCCTGATGTACATCCAAGCGTTGGATTTGCTCCTAGTAATTACAAGATAAAGTATATATTAGTGAAACAACTATAACCTGAGATACAATGATAATTGTTTGTGTTTAGAAACAGACTCTTACTACTGTGACTACTTACACGTTCAAATGCAATCCTCTGCAATCTCACATGTCCAACTCGAGCAGTGTCATCTGTACGGAGGTCATCGGGTGTTTGTCCCACGCGACGCTCTCTGCCCCGGCGTCCACGGTCCCGGCCTCGGCCTGATCCACTTCGTCCACGGCTCCCTCGTCTACCCGTGCTCGTAGAAGCAGCTGCTGGGGTGTAGTCTTCATCTGAGCCCAGTGTCTCAGTCTCAAAACTCTAACCATATCAATACATAAAAATGTCACACGTTTTGCAAAGCGACAAATGTAAATAAGCTGCTAATTCACTGGTGTGACTGACGTGCTAAGCTAAATACTACACTTTCCGAACGTTATTTTTATCACAAAATTAGACTTTATTGCTAAATAAATGTAAGGAATGTAATGAATTGAGGAACAAGTTTCTAGGTAATGTATAGCCATGTGAAATTCACTGTAAAGCGTTTATATCTAGCTGTGTGGAGTGTAGCTCATGTTATTACCGATTCATGTGTCTGTTGTTTACGTCTTCAGTCACGCGCAGGTCGCGTGCGTCGCGTGCACGCCAGCCTTCTCTGGGGGAGGGACTGGAGGCAGGGCAGGAGAGCAGCGGAGAGGGAGGGGGAGGGATCTGAAAGTTGTACTTGTTCAAATTTAATGCTAAGTCCTCTCTCTCCTCCAAGTTACCAACTGCACCTTTAATACCCCTACAAATGTTGTATATCATAAATATTCACAAAATGCCTCCACCACTTTAAATAAGAACATTTTCAGAAATTCTGCCTTGACGAAAGTATATGAACACGAATGAGAGTAGGACAAACGTTTTAATAAAAAGACGAAACGAAAATCTTTAAATGATCAAAACACTGACATTAATGAGCTGGAAGTGCATATATGCCATCCACCATGGCCCATTAAGATATAAAAAAATGAGCAATAAGTGAACTAGGATTGTCCAAAAAGGGTAATGCACTTTAGTAGAAGTGTTTTCTGTGGGAGCGATAAGCTGGTGTGGTTATTGCTTCTGATGAGCAGATGGCACCCATGTGTATGAATGTGTGTAAAAGGGTGAATGCTGAGTGGCTGAGGGGAAAAGTGGATATAATTACTGTTCTTTTACTATTTAAGAACCTATGTAACACACTTAAGTAAAGAAAAAAAGTAAATGTATAATAGATGTCTGTGGATTGAGGAGAATAATGATGACCTCAAAACATTTACAACAAAGAAAGTGTATAACCAAATGATTATTTTCTATGTGCTAAATAAAGCTGTTACAAGCTGCAGTGTTACTAAATCTGATTAAAACTACAGTTTGAGTCTGTCCTGACAGACGACGAATCCCTTTAAATAAATATACAGGAACAGTCTCTCACCCCCTCAAATGTAGGCCAAATTCATTCCTATCCCTAACCCTAACCCACACACACACACACACACACACACACACACACCTACCTCTATCTCCCACTTAAATCCCCCCTGGTGTCATTCTGGCATTCAAACATTACACACACTGATGCAAGCAAACACTCACTCATACAAACACACACACACACACACACACACACACACACACACACACACACACACACACACCATGACAAGCATATGCACTTCTGGCCTAGTTCCAGTAACGTCACTGGTACTGGAAGAACTACAGGCCATTTCTGTTTGGATTTCTATTCTCCATCTCTTGGTATCCAGTGGGTGTGATAGATCCAAATAATACATACATGGGGGGTGTCTCAGCTGGCACTCACACAAAAATTCTTTCCTGTCTCCCTTGTATTGCCGCAATCAATAAAACTCACATTTGCAAGGCAATGTGATGCTATGAAGAAGCTCCGCTTTCATTCAGCAGGTACCGTAGGGGCTGTCAATTTTTGGTGAAACGTTTCAATTTGCTTTGACCTAGACTACAGTTCCTAACTCGCTGGACAAGACAGAACCTTGGTTCGCTTGCTGGGCTCTGATTGAGGAAAAAATTACTGGCAATTTTGTAGTCTTACTACCATGACTTCCCTAGTCACGTTCGGCCATCGTTTTTGTAGTCCTTTCGAGGGACTCCCTGTCGGCCATATTCACACACAGACATAACAGCTAGTTGAGACGGTCGATGCTCAAATTTCTGCCTTCCTTTCTCTAATTATTGATATTTCTGTAATATTACATGGTTGATAACTTCAGGCCTTGAGACTAGAACCATACCATTTGATCATTCATCCCTGATTCCAGGGTGGTGCTCCAGTAATTGTTAATGAATAGTAATAACATACATTTAATTGGTTTTACATTAATAACATAATTAATAGCAAATAATCAATTAATAGTCTCCAATGATTTCAACACTATACTACCAAATATAAGCAGATATATAGTCTATGTAGTATTATAACAATGAATACTACAGTGATCTCGTCGTGTTGGCAATTACGTAGCTAACTTATTTCAGATGCCTTTTACTACACAGCCGTTTTTGACATGCCCACCTTCATGTGCTGGACAACTTTAGGAAGAATTAGTGGGTACAACTTCATATCACTCACTGGATTAAATTACTTACAAAGTTTATCTCAACAGCCTGTAAAAAAAAAAATATATGAGTCTTAATGAAACCCGGAAGACAAACATTATTATTAATATTATTATTATCATTATTATTATTATTATAAATCAATGGTGATTGCAACAACAACCATTTATTTATTTCTGTATTTTTTACAATGTTTATTCTCTTCCTGTTGTTGTCACCGATAATATAACCTTTGTTGTTGTTGTTGTTGTTGTTGTTGTTGTTGGTGTGTGTGTGTGTGTGTGTGTGTGTGTGTGTGTGTATATAAAATACAAAACCCTGCTGTATCTGAACCGTACATGGAAATGTGCATATTGGAAGAGCGAGAAGACAGAAAAGCGATAAGTGTCACCACAGACGTCTGGAGCTCAAGCTGCACGATTTATAGTTTGAGCATCGTCATCGCGATGTACATGTGCTCAATAGTCACATTGCAGAGCCTGCGTGTAGGAGGCAAATGAACTCATCTAATTTCAAGGGTACCTGACACACACTGTGCATGCAGACCCTGCATGCGCAGCGATCCACCAATCATTAGTTCTTATTCAGTGTGCCAAAGCAGACCACGCCTTTGCGCATGGAGTGAGTCGCTGGTAACAACATTGAAAAATGAGCAACAGAGAAAATTGCTGCAAAGGAAGACTTGGTGCCAAAAAGAAAAGCAACGTCAGTTATCTGGAATTATTTCGGCTACAAGAAGGATGATATTGATGTGTTCTGTGTCGACAGTGCCTTGCATCTGTTGCCATAATGAGAGATAACAGAACTAATTTGTTTGACCATTTACGTTGGTACCACACAGCTCAGTCCGACAAAAAGAGGTAAGATCAGTGCAGGTTAATTGTTCACAAGATAGTGTGAATCAACAGTGCAGCATAACATAAAGTCATCTGATGAAAATTCCTGTATTTTTTCATATTGCAATATATATCACAGGGTTAAAAAGAATCGCAAGTTCAGTTTTTTCCAATATCGTGCTGCCCTACCACACGCTATATTATATTTTATATGGGATTTAAATTGCTATTTGCACTCAATATAATTGATTTTGAAGTTTGTTTATTTGTTTTACCAAGTTACTTGACTTGTGAATTGTGATTCAGTTTTAGCTGCTACATAATGGAATTTAAAATTCTTGTTTGCACTACATGTATACAACGAAACGTAACGTATACAAATAGTTTTGATTCATATTTATTCTGAATGTTTTCTTCAAGTTGCTGGTGCATGATTATTTATTATTTGAATGAAAAATAACTAAGTATATATGTGTTTGTTTATTTGTTAGATTTTGTTTTACCACATTGGGAATGTAATGTTAATGATGTTGCTTTGCATAAATGATCCCAGTATATGTGTCATACTGACGTGTCATGATGGCGGCGCACGTAGTTGCAGCGGCTAAGTGCTTTCCTTGTCGGTACTTTCTACGTCGTGTGTGCATGTTGTTGTGCATCCAGTCTTGCTGTTGTGCGAAAAACAACTACGGCAGACATGATCTCCTTAAGCTTGGCGTTTGCAGCAAGCAGAGCATTTACGCCGATTTTCTCCGCTCACACAACATTCCTCCAGACATCGCGAGGTGCCCCGGCTCGACATGGATTACCATCCCAGCGTGCAGGTGGAGAAGGCGGTGGAGGGAGAGGAAACAAAAGCGGGGCTGCAGGGCCGGCACGCTAGCGAGGCTACGGAGGGAGCCACACAAACCGCCGCTTCCCAACATTTTCCTCACCAACGAAAGATTGCTCGCCAATAAAATGGATGACCTGAGGCTTCAGGTTGCAACAAACAATGCCATCAAAGACAGTTGCATCCTGTTGATCACGTAAACCTGGCTCCACTCACTCATCCCTGACCTAGCTATCCAGCTAGCAGGCTACACAGCACAGCGCCAGGACACGACGAGTAACTCTGGTAAGAGCAGAGGAGGGGGACTGTGTGTGTATGTCAAGAACGTGACTTTAGACCGTCACTGCTCCCCGGACCTGGAGTATGTTACTATCAGATGTAGTCCCATTTACCTCCCACGAGAGTTTACTGTAGTCCTGATCACTGCTGTGTACATTACACCAGATGCTAATGCTAACGCAGCTCTCGGACTTAAATGGCAGCATTAGGAGTCAGCAACTTAAAAACTTAAAAGACTTAAAAGCAGTGCTCCCAAAATTCCATCAGCACGTTAAGTGTGCAACCAGAGGAGCTAACACACTGGACAAGGTGTACTCAAATATCAAGTGGGGCTACAGGGTCAGCCCACTACCACACCTGGCCCAGTCCGACCACCTGTCACTGCTTTCAGTCCCAGCATACACCTCCCTCAGGAAAGCTGCTCCTACCATCACAAAGACTGTTAAAACATGGCCTGATGGAGCCTCTCAGCAGCTGCAGGACTGCTTCGACAGCACCTGCTGGGACATTTTCGAACATCCAGACCTGGATATGTTTACGGACAGTGTTCTGTGTTACATTGAAAACTGCACAGACATTGTCACAGTAGACAAACACATCCGGGTCTTCCCCAGCCAGAAGCCCTGGATGACTAGAGAGGTCCAGCGACTGCTAAAATAGAGGAAAACTGCCTTCAGATCAGGTGACGGGGCTCTGTACAGCGCAGTACGTACCAATCTGAAGAGGGGCATCCGAAAGGCCAAGTCGGACTACAGGAGGAGGATTGAGGACCACCTGGACAGTAACAACAGCAGGCAGGTGTGGCAAGGAATCCAGCACATCACCAACTACAGGGCCAACCTCGGGACTGCTGAAGGTGATGCCTCACTGGCAGAGGAGCAGAATCACTTCTTTGCCAATTTTTCAGGTTAAACCACCAGAGGCAGCCACGCCACATCCAGCAGCCCACAGTGACACCATCCTCACGGTACAGGAGCATGCAGTGAGGCGTACGCTGTGGGCAGTCAATCCGCGGAAGGCGGTAGGACCTGACGGTGTCTGCGGACGCGTGCTGAAGTACTGTGCGGACCAGCTGGTGATCTTTACTAAGATCTTCAATCAGTCACTCTCCTAGTTCACTGTCCCATCCTGCCTGAAGTCCTCCACCATAGTCCCCTGCCCAAAAAAACGAACATCACAACTCTCAACGACTACCGGCCAGTAGCACTCACTCCTGTGGTGACGAAGTGCTTTGAGAAACTGGTCCGTAGTCACATCATGTCATTCCACCCTCCCACCTTTGATTCACACCAGTTTGCCTACAGGGCTAAAAGATCTACTGAGGACGCTGTCATCTACTGAGCTGTACTTTTAACACCATCCTCCCCCACAAACTGGTGTCCAAACTGTCTGACATTGGAATACCACAGTCCACCTGCCTCTGGATTAAGGACTTTCTGACAGACCGCACTCAGAGGGTGAGAGTGGGCCCCCATACATCCACGGCCCTCAGCCTCAGCACTGGCTCCCCACAGGGCTGCGTGCTGAGTCCCCTGCTCTATAACCTCTACACCCACGACTGCACCCCTGCTCACCTCAAATTCGCTGATGACACCACAGTAGCGGGGCTCATCTCGAGGGGGGATGAGTCCGACTACAGAGACGAGGTGGAGCAACTGGCGGAGTGGTGCAGAGTTAACAACTTGCTCCTCAACACATCAAAGTCCAAGGAGCTCTTCGTGGACTTCAGGAGGAAGAAAACAGACATCCAGCCACTGCTCACAGGCAGGACCTGTGTGGAGAGGGTCTCCGACTTCCGCTTCCTGGGAGTCAACATCATGGAGGACCTGACCTGGAGCGTACACACCACTGAGCTAGTGAAGAAGACCCAGCAGAGACATTAATTCCTGAGAGTTCTCAGGAGGAACAACATCCCCCAAAAACTGCTGGTGTCCTTCTATTGCTGCTCAATTGAGAGCATTCTTCATACTGTGTCTGTGTGTGGTTTTCAAGCTGCACTGTGGCACAGAGGAAGAAGCTCCAGGGGGTCACAAAGGCAGCACAGAAAATCATTGGCTGCCCTCTCCCCTCTCTGGAAGAACTTCACAGTTCCCGCTGCCTCAAAAAGGCCAAAACCATCGTACAGGACTCATCACACCCTGGTCACACACTGTTCAAACTATTGCCGTCAGGCAGGAGATACAGGTCCATGAAAAACAGGACAAACAGACTACAAAACAGCTTTTATCCAACAGCCATAAGTGTACTGAATAGTGCTACCTAAGCAGAACTCTCACCACTTACCTCTGTCAAAGGGCTATGTGGAATTTTTTGACTGTGAATGGATGTATGGGTGTGTCTCCTATGTGTTTTTAGTGTTAATATGTATACAGTAGTTTTTATTTAGTTATTTACTTAAGCATCTTCTACCTCAGCAGATGTCAGTCCATGTCTGAAAGTCGTGTGTGTGTGTGAGAGTGGGTGATGTTTTGTGAGCATACCATTCCAATTCCTCACAGACACACACACACATGCACAAAACATGCACGCATGGTTTTGTGTTTTGCTGACAGCAGGGAAAGATATGGGTCACCAGTGGGGGCGTTGTTGCATTTGATGGTGGTAACATGTGCGTGTGTGTCAGCAGGGTGGTGTATGTTGACAGTGTGCCCGGTGGGTTGCCAGTGTGAGGAGAACCCCACCCTTTTAATCCTGACCATGTCTCTGCTTGTTAACTCTCTCCCTCTTTTATTTTATCTCTTTGTCTATTTTGTAAACTTCAGTTTTATTTACCTTCATCTCTAATGCTGTTTTTTGTCTTTCTTTTCACCATCCTGTCTTTAGTATAACATCAGAGATTCTTTCACATCCCTGCTGTCAATGCAATGTATTTAGACTTAGGCTACCTGTCAGAATCAGAAATGAGAATCAGAAATACTTTAATAATCCCAGGGGGAAATTATTTTTGTTACAAACTCCAGATATACAAACAACATATATTAAACAAGCTATCTATTAAGAACAAAGTGTAAATATATATATATATATATATATTCTATCAAGATCAAATGTACAGTTTAATAGTGTGCAAAAAATGATTGTCCGTGTTTGAGTCAGGTTACAGAAGGAGGGGTGTCTGACTCTCTTAGGGAGGCGTTCTAGAGTTTAATGACCACAGGCAGGAATGATTTCCTGTGGCGCTCAGTGGTGCATCTGGGTGAGAGGAGTCTTCCACTGAATGTGCTCATCTGCTGGGCCAGTGTGTCATAGAGAAGGTGTGTGACATTATCCAAGATGGACTGAAGCCTGGACAGCATCCTTCTCTCTGCCACGGTCATCAGAGTGCCCAGCTCTTCCCCCACGACATCGCCGGCCCTCCTGATCAGTTTGTTTAGTCTGTTGTTATCTGCGACCTTCAGCCCACTGCCCCAGCATGTGACAGCGAAGAAGATCGCACTGGCCACAACAGACTCATAGAACATCCTCAGCATCGTCCGGCAGATGTTAAAGGACCTCAGCCTCCCTAGGAAAAAGAGTCAGCTTTGGCCCTTTTTGTAGACCGCCTCTGTGTTTCTAGTCCAGTCCAACTTATTATTAAGTACACCCCAGGTATTTGTATTCCTCAACAGTGTCCCTAGGGACCCCATGGATGGAAACAGGGGGTCACTGGTGTTTTCGCCCTCCTCAGATCCACTATGAGCTTCTTGTCTTTGTCACATTGAGCTGCAGATGATTCAGTTCACACCAAGTGACAAAGTTACCCAAAACAGTCCTGTATTAATTCTCATCACCCTTCTCGATGCAGCCAACTATTGCTGAATCATCAGAAAACTTCTGAAGGTGGCAGGACTCAGTGCAGTAGTTGAAGTCTGAGGTGAATAGGGTGAAGAGGAAGGGAGAGAGGACAGTCCCCTGTGGGGCCCCAGTGTTGCTGACCACCCTGTCAGACACACAGTTCTGTAGGCGTACGTACTGCGGTCTGCCCATCAGGTAATCAACAATCCAGGACATGATGGGGGCATCAACCTGCATCACAGCCATCTTCTCACCCAGTAGAGCATAGTAGTGTTGAAAGCACTGGAGAAGTCAAAGAACATGACTCTCACAGTGCTCGCCGGCTTGTCCAGATGAGTGTAGACTCTGTTCAGCAGATAGATGATGCCGTCCTCAACTCCCAGGAGGGGCTGGTAGGCGAACTGTAGTGGACCAGTGAAGGGCCTGACCATAGGCCTTAGCTGCTCCAGGACAAGCCTCTCCAGGGTCTTCATGATGTGGGACGTCAGGGCCACCGGTCTGTAGTCCTGAGGGCCACTGGGATGTGGTGTCTTCGGCACAGGAACGAGGCAAGATGTCTTCCACAGCACAGGGACCCTCAGGCTGAATACTTGACTGAGTACTCCACACAGCTGGGGGGCACAGGCTTTAAGCACCCTGGGAAGAACACCGTCGGGGCCTGCAGCTTTGCCGGAGTGGAGTCTCGTCAGCCGTCTTCTCACCAGGTCAGGCGTGAAGAACACTGTAGAAGTGACAGTTGGGGGAGGGATGAGGTCCTCAGGTTGTGGAAGGGTGGAGTAGGTGGGTGTGAATTGAGGTGGTGAGGGGTAGACAAGGGGTCTGTAAGGAGAAGGAGTAGGGGGAGGTAAAGTATCTTGTGGGAGAGGTTCAGTTCATTGGCCCGGTCCACACAGCCCTCCAACCCCATGCTATCAGTCTTCTGGAACCCGGTGATGGTTCTCATGCCACTCCACACATCCCTCATGTTGTTTCGCTTGAGTTTATTCTCAAGCTTTCTCCTATAATTGTCTTTAACCTCCCTGATTTTAAGTTTGAGTACCTCCTGCACTCTCCTCACCTCATCACGGTTGCCATCTTTGAACGCCCTCTTCTTCTCATTCAGGATGGCCTTGATGTTCTTATTGATCCAAGGTTTATAGTTAGCGTAACAGGTTACAGTCCGAGAAGGGACATTGAAGTCCACACAAAAGTTTATGTAGTCCGTGATGTACTCTGTGAGCCCATCAATGTCCTCCCCGTGGGGCTCACATAGTGCAGGCCCGTCGGTTACTTCAAAGCAGTCCTGCAGTGCCTCATGCACCTCCTCACAGTCCTTGTGGTCGTGGGCTTCCTCTTCACCAGAGGCACATAGCAGGGTTTGAGGTGGACCAGGTTGTGATCTGACCTGCCGAGAGGGGGGAGAGGAGAGGAGGGTTAGGGTTAGGGTTATGTACATCCTTATTGTTAGCATACATAAGGTCCAGGGTCCTGTCCTCTCTGGTAGGGCAGCTCACGTATTGTTTGAAAGTCGGCAGAACTCTATCCATGGTGATGTGGTTAAAGTCTCCCGACATGATGATGAGGGCACTGGGGTGTTGAGTTTGAAGTTTGGAGATGGTGGTGTGTATGGTGCTGCAGGCAGAGGTTGGGATTGCAGAGGGAGGGATGTACAGGACAACGATGATAGCATGCGGGATCTCTCTAGGCAGATGTTATGGACAGAGTCCAACGGCCAGCAGTTCAACATCCGGGCTACAGAGCTGTTTTTTAATTGTGATCTGACCAGGATTACACCATCCTGCTATTCACTCGAACGGCAGCCCCTCGCCTTTCCACTTACCGCTCTCGGTACAATCCCGGTCGGTCCGGACGGTGCGGAAGCCATCCATGGAGACATTCTGGTCCGTAATGTCCCTGTGCATCCATATCTCAGTGAAACACATCAGACTGCACTCCCGGTACTCCGTGTGGCTCTGCGTTAGCGCTGTTAGCTCATCCATTTTGTTGCTAAGAGACCGTACATTTCCCATTACAACAGAGAGGAGACACGGCTTAAATCTTCTCCTCTCCATAAGCCTGTCCCGTCTCGACTAGTGTCCGACCGATAGGGATTTTTTGGCCCGATAACGATAGCCGATATAAGAGGGGGTGCAATCACCGATAGCCGATATGCAACCGATATAGTGAGTTTTTGAGCTGGAATGCAAACAGGCCTTGGATTGTGCATAGATTTTGCACCGATATGATTATGCAATAGTACAGTCACAGTGACAGTAGTACAGACAGATGCTTTCTTAAACCAATGTCTTTATTCAAGACTTTTAACATTTAACATACTTTGCTCCTTTTTTCAGCCATCTGTGTAATAAAGGAAAGAAAACATTTATATCATTAACCTATTCATTTTTAAATTTGTAAATAGAGAACCATTCATTTCACTGTGTTAATTCATATTTGCATGCAAAACAGACGGCACAGCGATCTCAGCTGCCTACAGCTGCTGCTATTATTGTCTTTAACAAAGACGAAAACAGCGCTTGATTGCTGAAAGGCAAAGCCCGTGTGGCGCTGGCAGCGGCCACAAATAAGAGACACCAGCGTTGATGAGGAAGTGATGCGGCACACTTGTAGCCTTGATGTTAAATATGCCTGACGTTACTTAATTTATTGTGTTATCGAACAGACATGGCCAACGTTTCGACCTGGAGGTCTTCATCAGGGCAAAAGAACAAAACAAAGTGACAGTTTAAATAGATGCGGGTGGCGAGTTGATGCGGTGGTTGTGGCCACACACCCGGGTTGGTTTAGGTAACTAAAAGGGGACATTTCGGCGCAGGAGGGAGCGTGGATGCGATCTCCTTCAACCATGCACAGAAAAAGAGAAATGATAGGAAAGGTTTTTCTAATTTATTAAGAAACAATGTCCAGGTCAGCAATGCATGCCAAAAAATTTGTCCCCTCCATAAACCAACCCAGCTGTGGACACGCACAATCAAACCAAGCCAAAATGACGACGATAAAATAAGAGTGATCCCGCGTCGTGTCAGGGAGACTAGTGCTCTCTTGGTTCAATCCTTTTAGCATTGTATTTGTATTAAACTGTACCCTTCGGTGCTTTTGTGCAAACTTTTAATAACGTATTCAATCAATCAAAAGTTACTGTAGCAAGCGTGTAGTGGGGAGCGTTCCGCGTTGTCTCACAAACATGGGGAAATGAACACAGGACAATCCAGTCCACAATTATACAGCAATTGTGGCTTGTGGAAAAGGGGGAAAAGTCCGCTGGTTGTCCACTGGTTGATCGGCTGACTGGTCAGGTGGTCGGGAGGTTTCGTGGTGTCGAGTGGGGAAGGGACTTCACTGAAATGTGAGCTGAGCCAAAGTCTCTGGCTGAGCTCAGCGCGCCCCACTGGATGAAATAAATCAGCACACCAGCGCGTGCTTTTGTCATTGTCACACTTTTTTTTTTTCTATCGGCGCAACATTTTACCGATACGATAGAACCCCCAATAGAAATTGGGCCGTTCTATCGGGCCCCGATATATCGGTGGCCGATAATCAGTCGGTCACTAGTCTCGACCCTCCTCTCATCCCCGGTGTGTTTTTCTCCAGAGTTCTCAGAGGTCTGGCCTCAAACACTGCATGAAAAGTGGGATTCTCGTCCCCGTAAACACCCGAAAATCTCACAATTTTGGGCAGTTAACGACAATTTACAGCCTGTGAACGTTACAGTTACTGCGTTACCTTAGTTTGGTTCTGTAACGTTGTTTTGTGGGACATTTCTCTGTTTTAAATTGTGAGGGATATGTGCAGTTAACAGACCATCAGATAGACACGCCCTCGACAATACTGCACCACGAATACTATCAGACAATGTCCTAGAATTCGAATTCTTTATTTGGGTACCTTTAGCAGATATGAGATTAAAATGCGATTAATTAGATTAATTTTTTTAGTCGCCTGACAGCCCTAATATATATATATATATATATATATATATATATATATATAATTTATTTATTTATTTATTTATATTTATTTATGATATCATCAAAGACATGAAATGAACATTTGCCAGGAAGTTTATTCAAAGAAAGAGCTTTGTTAGCACAAAAACAAACACAGAGCATGTACAAAGCATAATCTGCCCACACAACAACGGGAAGCTCACGGGAAGCCCCAAATCCTACAGCACCGTGAAGTGTCTGTCTGCTGCCTCGGAGCTGTAGGTAACTGGCGGCATTCTGTCTGAATTTGGTCCGTTTTGCAGACGTCTGTGGTGCGTTGCCCTGTACTTCGGAATTGCCTCTAATCTCGACTGCAGTGTGGCACAGAGCTCGGTGAGCTCCTGGCTCCATCCAGACACCCAGCCGTCTTCCTCCTCAGACATCAGGTCTATGGTGGCTCACTTCCAAAGCCCCACCTCATCCTCAGCTAGCACTCTGTCTCGATTCCAGCAGCTGTAAAAACAATCAATAAAAGACAATCAGTACTGCGCGATGCACTGCGTATGGACACATGACATCTATTAATGCGCCTGAAAAATAGTCACATTGACCAAAAATGGATCTAATCCAACAAGTCTTACCCTCTTTCTTCTCGATTGACTCCGAGCTGAACTCTTCACAGCTTCGGCCTGCGATGGAAGATCTGGTTGGTTGTACCTGAAGCTCCTGCGTACTGTCCCGTAATGTCCTACAGGCAGCTGGAAAACAATTAAATGAGAGTGATATGAATAAAAAAAACGTAAGTCACAGTAAAATTTAACAAGGAGGGAAAAAAACAGTAAACGTTACTTACACCCTCTGGCGTAACATCCACTAGGGACAGGGGGGACATGTCCCCCCCACTTTCCGAAATCCCGTTTTTGCCCCCCCCCGCTTTCATTTAATCCAGCGGAACACAGTAGCTCTCAAGCGCCCGATACTCAAACATTAGTTCCACTTGATTAATCTACCGGCGTGTACCGATGTGCTTATTTTACATTAATTTGATGGCAAACTCCGCCCAGCTGATGCAACACCAGCGTATGCCAGGTAAGTAATCAAGTGGACCCACTCTCGCTGTGAGTCGCAGACAGATTGTGTCATGATGCTGCGTTCCAGACAATGTCGGAGGTCGGAATTTCCGGTCTACGGTCAATGCCGTACACCTGGAACGCTTGGAGGTCGGAAATTGGATATTTCAACTTGGAAATTCCGACGTCCAACTGTTATTGAACGCAGCATTAGAGTGGTGACATCGTCGTAGAGTTTTGTGGTGAAAAAATGAAGCGTCGTCAACAACAGCAAAATCTAAAGTTTTTCTTTAAAAGGAAGAAAGGAGACGTGAGTTGGTTGATGAAAATGCTATAGTCACTGTCTGAGCCAGAACAACGTCTTGTCTAGACACTAGAACGGCCAAGACAGTCATTTTGTTCATTTTCAAATGTATATGTGTGCAATAACTTTGTTGAATGAAAAAATGCGATACTGCCGTTACATGACTTTTCCTAAAAGTGTCGTATTTTAACTTAGAATAGTTTTTATATGAATTACACAAAAGACAAAGAAAATATTATATGTTTGAGTTATTTCGGCCATAAACCGTCATATTGACCACACATCATTTCGCGGGGGTTGATTGTTTAATTTTTCGTGCGGTTTGCTGCTTCCATTGTCTCTCTAGTCTCTAACTTTGCTAGCGGTCTCCAGCTGCGCTTCTTTGTGAATGTACTTGTAAGATGATTAATATATAGTTGTATTAAATAGCCTGGTTGGCACCATGGGCAAACAAAAACGAGAGTTCCCCCTCTAGTGACACACCAAGCGGAGCTGTTTAACACCTAAGTGCTGAAGTGGGGATGAGACCAGGGAAAGCCGAGGAAAAATGTCTGCATCCTGAGCACCGTGCACACAGTCATAGACGGATTATCATGACCACGGGCCCCTAAAAGCCATTTCACACCGGTGCGATACGGAAATGTATGCCAGAAACATCGCCTGACATTTAAATTTAAATTCCCATTGACAATAAAAATCTGAAGAAATCTGGAATTATTGCTCATTTCTAAACACAACACTTATCAGTCTATGGGCAAAAAAGCTTTATTAATTCAGTTCTATTCAAATTCGCTACCTAGTACCTGGCACAGTACCGTTATACTTGCTGTGTGTGTGTGTGTGTGTGTGTGTGTGTGTGTGTGTGTGTGTGTGTGTGTTTATGTGAAATAATAATAATTACTTTGAACATTATCACAATTAACTCCTTAACCCCTTTTCTGAAAGTGTCTGTATTTAATTTAGTTATCATAGTTTTTATATAAATTACCCAAAAGCCAAAGAAAATATGATATATTTTACCTATTTCAGCCATAAGCGGTCATATTGACCGCACATCATTTTACGGTGTTTCATTTTTACATTTTTTATGGAGTTTCCCCCTCTGTGAAACAGCAAGCGGGACTGTTCAACGCTATAGGCGCTGAAGTAATGCGACTCTGAACATTCCTGTGTCTGCCTGCACCTCTTTTCCTCTTCCTGTGTCTGCCTGCACTTCTTTTCCTCTTCCTGTGTCTACCTGCACCTCATTTCCTCTTCCTGTGTCTGCCTGCACCTCGTTTCCTCTTCCTGTGTCTACCTGCACCTCGTTTCCTCTTCCTGTGTCTGCCGTCACCTCTTTTCCTCTCCCTGTGTCTACCTGCACCTCGTTTCCTCTTCCTGTGTCTGCCTGCACCTCTCTTCCTCTTCCTGTGTCTACCTGCACCTCTTTTCCTCTTCCTGTGTCTGCCTGCACCCAGATCCTCTTCCTGTGTCTGCCTGCATCTCTCTTCCTCTTTTTGTGTCTTCCTGCACCTCTCTACCTGTGCCTGCTCCCTCAAGTCTCTCCTCACCTTGCATCTTATATGAAAACAGAGGATAGCTTTGTTCAGTATAACTGATTAGAAAACATTTACATTTTTCTTTTTGAAATTGATAGTCAATTTATAAGTCAATTCATTTGTAGCATCACTGACAGTATGTGACAGTTAAGAACAAGTTTTGGATTAAACTGTGTTCAATTCTTATCACGTTAACTTCTTACCCTCATTACTGATAAATATGAATCACTTAATTCTTTATACAGAGCCTATGACCCACCTGCAACTCAGTGCTTCTCCCTGCCTCATCCTCCCCATCTTTCTCAGGCACCTCATCTGGTTTCTGATATAAAAGCAGCGACATGAAACTTTAATTAATCAATGCTGGTATGAGAATAGGGTGGGAAATTAAGTTTTTAAACAACTGGCCACAATGGTAGGTAGATTCCCAAATTTTTTTCAAAGTGACAGTGACAAGTTAGGCAGGCTAATAGCTAGCTCACCAATCAAGGTAACAGTTCACACAAGAAGAGCCGGAATTCAAAAACTACTAGAACGGCCGTAAGCGGTCATTTCAACCACAAGATTTTAAACTCTATAATTCCACATGTAAATACCCAATTGAGTGATGAGTGAATTCATCGTGTCATATTTTTTATGTTTTTGTTATATTTTTACCTCCGTGTCCGTGTCTGCTGCTACTGCTGTGATTGCTTCCGCTGCTGCCCACCTTGTGCCGACTGCTCCGGCCGCTTTTACTTTCCCTTTTTTTCCATGTATTCTGCCGTCAGCTCCTCTGCCAGCTGCTGCAGGACTTTCCTCCGGGCTCTCCTGCTGCTGGTGCTCCTTGAATAAGATGCGGGCATTGATCCCAGCCAGGTCGAGGATGTTATAGAAGACCGCCACCGGCCATCTTCACGTACCGCCTTTGTCAAATCATGTGAATCCAAAGCTCATTGTAGAGCAGAAGCTCACAAACAAAACACTGCGATTCCAAGAAAAGTGGTATCGTGACTTAACTTGGCTCCACTATAGCCCTGGAGTAAATGGATATGGATATGTGTTTTTTCTGTGCTCAAGCATTTGGAAATGAGAGGTCAAATTTGGCAAAGAACGCAGATCCAACGTTCTCAAAAACAGGTTTCCAAAACTGGAAAAAGGCTACTCAGAAATTTGCAGAACATGCTGAAAGCAATGCACACAAAGTTGCTGTTACTAGCTACTGCCATAAATTTAAACCAGTTGATGTCCGGTTGTCTTCAGCCAAAGCTGCACAGCAACAGGAGTCAGGAAGGTGCCTCATGAAAATTGTGGGTTCCGTACAGCTTTTAGCTCACCAGGGAACTGCTTTTAGGGGCCATGTAGCTGAAGAGGGGAACCTCTACCAGCTATTTAAAGTCAGAAGTGAAGATGACCCTGGTCTAGGGAAATGGCTGTCCACACGGAAGAAGGATTACACATCCCCCAAAATCCAGAATGAAATTTTAGATCTATTTGCAAACAACATAATTAGGGAAATCACTAGCTCAATTCAGAAACTGCCTTTGCTCCAGTATTCGATTATCATTGATGGAACACAGGACATAGAGGGCACTGAACAGGAAGCCATATGTGTTAGGTATGTAGACCATGACTTGGTCCCTCATGAGGCCTTCCTGGGATTTTACAAAGTCTCAAACACAACCGGCGAAAATTTAGCAAAAGTTGCCACAGATGTGTTGCTACGCTTGAATCTGCCACTGTCTGGTCTGCGTGGCCAAACATATGATGGAGCAGCGAACATGTCAGGCAACAGCAAAGGAGCACAGGCCAGGATCAAGGAGTTGCAGCCACTGGCTTTGTATGTACACTGTGGCCCCCATTGTGTAAATTTGGTTGCCCAAGCTGCTTGTACAGCGTCATCCCTGTCATCTGATGCCCTGGATTGGCTGCACAAGCTTGGCTGTCTGTACAAATTATCAGGGAAATACAAAACGAAATTTGTAGACATCACAACCACACTATCAGGATCAGTCATCAACCTGCAACCCTTGTGTCAAACAAGATGGACGGCCAGGACTCCAGCAATCAAGTCTGTACTACGCCAGTATGAGTCTGTGCTACTCAGCTTAGAGGACATGGCCCAAACGGATTCTTCCAACACTGGTGTGACAGCAAGAGGGCTGTTGGAGAGGTTTGGAAGAGGCACCACAGTGCTTGGACTCATGCTGGCCACTGAAGTAATTGAGGAGTTAGAGTGCCTCAATTGCACATTGCAGAAGTGAACACAGACTGTGTCTGGTATAGTCTCTGCAGCAGAATGCGTGAGGACTACCCTGAGGGCAAAGAGATCTGAGGAGAAGTTCCAGGAGATGTATAGCCACGCCACAGAGATGATCACCAAACTAAATATTAATCCCATTACCATGCCCCACATCCGCCATCCACCAAAACGCTTCACTGGCAATGCCACTACAGCATACTCACCCACAACCCCAGAAGAATATTACAGAGCCGAGTTCTTCAAGGTCCTGGATACTGTGGACATGCAGCTGAAGGAGAGGTTTGATCAGCGTGGCCTGAAAACTTTGGCAAAACTGGAGGAAATCATACTATCTGGGGAGGTGGACACTGCAATAGTGGAACAGTATCCTGAGTTGAACCAGAGGTCACTGGAGGTGCAGCTGAGGATGTTCAAACTACAGTACCATTTCACAACCACTTCAGAGGCGACAGCTATTCTGAAGAATCAGGTGCCTGAGGTCCGTGGTCTTTTCAACCAAGTTGAAGCACTTGTGCGTCTCCTCATTGTTGTTCCTGCAGCCTCTGCTGAAGTGGAAAGGAGCTTCAGTGCTTTGAGGAGGCTGAAGACCTGGCTTAGAAGCACAACTTAAGTTACAAATGGAACATTATCTGTTGATAGTTCCATAAATAATGTGCTATAGATCTATCAGTCCTATTTTTCAAAGCATAGCTTATATCCCACGGTATGTTTCATGTATATTTGCTGACAGAATGTATAACTAAGCAGGATAGCCCAGTTCATCATACTGTGTTGCTTTTAAGTAGCTGAGAATATAATTAAAAGCATGTCGAAATGCATAAAATGGCATTCATATCAGACCCCCACGTTTTTGTGTCCACCTCACTTTTCAAACCGATGTTGCGCCCTTGCTTTACACCCGATGGCATCATTATCGGCATCATGTAAATCTGGACTTGCAGACATACCTCCGAGCAAATAGGAGGTCACGGCCTCGTTATGAGGCGAGGTTAGTCTGTGAAAACAAAATGCTTGCAGCGATAAATCTCTGTGTCCCTTTGCGGCAGCGAAGCGACCTCTGTCGGCGTCACTCTCCGTGGCGACCCGGCAAAGCTCCTCCCATCAGCGCAGGCCTCTTCTCGACAATGGCCATGCCGCAAGCCTAGCTCCTGCTAGCTAGCTCAGGTCCTGTTAGCTAGCTTAGCTGAACTTGCTTCGTGTCCAATAAAACACAAACACTTCGACTACGATGGAGAGTCCAACTCACACACTCACAGCACGTCGTCCGACAACAGTTCACAGTCTGTCAGTGATGAAACACGACACTAACGACACACACAGTCCACTGTTAGCTGCTCGATGCCATTAACTCTCCGCTCCTTCTTCCTCGTCACTGATGCTCCGGTCAACCCGGAAGTGTAAAACTCTTAAAGGTCATGAACTCTCACATGTAATAAGAATTACTTTAACTTCTTTTAAACATTCAGAACCCATGAAATTAGATTTTAAAGTCACATATTTTAAACAGTAATTACCGTATTGACCCGAATATAGGACAAGGTTTTTTTCGATGAAAATTATGTGAAATAGTGGGGTCGTCTTATAATCGGGCTCTAATCGTTGACACATGCTGATAGTTGTCTAGGTCGCTACACGACCGTTACAGCAGAGGGCGCCAGCTTATTGTAGAGACGTCACTGACACTGTGGCTGGTGTCATCTGTCAATCACAGCGGAGAAGAAGTGACAGGAGATGAAAAATGGAGAGACGCGGTGATTTTACACAAGACGGAGCATAGTGGATCAAAAGTGGGGCAAGTTAACAGACATCTGATCTGAGGCGGAGCTATGATGCTAATTTTAAGATAATGGTGATCAATGCAGCGGAGGCGCCAAACAACTGTCAGGAAGCCAAGAAATATGGAGTTACGGAGTGTAACGTCCGAAGATGGCGGGTCCTAAAAGACCGTCTGAAAACGTTAACGGTAAGAGAAAAGCTTATCGTGGTCCTCTAAGCGGCCGCTTCCAAGAGATTGACAGGAGGGAATGTGAGTTTGTTATTGAAGAAACGAATTTTGGTTATCAGAGTCTTTTTCTGAAGATTAGTCTTGAAAAGATCTTATAATCAGGGTCGTCCTATATTCGGGTCAATACGGTATTAATGCATTTTAATATCTCACTTATCTCAAAATATTTCATGCAAATTGTAACTTCTTAACAACTGGCGTTTTATCTTTAACTTGGACCCAGGACAGAAAAAATAAAAGAAATCATTTTGTGTATCTTTTTTACATTACATTGACCATTGCTAATGACATACACAGTAATTAATATAGCATACTTTCATCAGATAAATCAATTCAAGCTAAAACGTAAGAGTCTATTATTAGGCTATACTGGGCCTGATCTATTTATACCAGAGATTTTCTTAAAATGAACTTAATACCTTTTAGAAAAATGTCACCTGAGGTAAAACTCCCCCTGCTACCCTAATTTGCATTTAGAATAGAATAGAATAGAATATCTTTATTGTCATTGTAATGGGTACAACGAAATCAAGAGCAGTCCTTATTCAGTGCAAAACATCTCTTTGCTGAGGTAGAAAATGCGTAAATAAATACCTAAATAAAAACTACTGTATACATAAAAACACATAGGAGACAACACCCATACATCCATACATTCACAGTCAAAAAAATTGCGCATAGCCCTTTGACGGAGGTAAGTGGTGAGAATATGCTTAGGTAGCACTATTCAGTGCACTTATGGCTGTTGGATAAAAGCTGTTTTGCAGTCTGTTCTGGTTTTCATGGACCTGTATCTATTGCCTGATGGCAGTAGATTGAACAGTGTGTGACTGGGGTGTGATGAGTCCTGTACGATGGTTTTGGCCTTTTTGAGGCAGCGGGAACTGTGAAGTTCTTCCAGAGAGGGGAGAGGGCAGCCAATGATTTTCTGTGCTGCCTTTGTGACCCCCTGGAGCTTCTTCCTCTGTGCCACAGTGCAGCTTGAAAACCACACACAGAGACAGTAGGACAGGATGCTCTCAATTGAGCAGCGATAGAAGGACACCAGCAGTTTTTGGGGGATGTTGTTCCTCCTGAGAACTCTCAGGAAGTAAAGTCTCTGCTGGGCCTTCTTCACTAGCTCAGTGGTGTGTACGCTCCAGGTCAGGTTCTCCATGATGTTGACTCCCACAAAGCGGAAGTCGGAGACCTCTCCACACAGGTCCCGCCTATGAGCAGTGGCTGGATGTCTGTCTTCTTCCTCCTGAAGTCCACGAATAAGCCCCTTGGTCTTTGATGTGTTGAGGAGCAAGTTGTTAACTCTGCACCACTCCGCCAGTCGCTCTACCTCGTCTCTGTAGTCGGACTCATTCCCCCTCGTGATGAGCCCCGCTACTGTGGTGTCATGCGAATTTGACGAAGGTGATGCTGTGATGAGCGGGGGTGCAGTCGTGGGTGTAGAGGGTGTAGAGCAGGGGACTCAGCACGCAGCCCTGTGGGGAGCCAGTGCTGAGGCTGAGGGCCGTGGATGTATGGGGGCCCACTCTTACCCTCTGAGTGCGGTCTGTCAAGAAGTCTTTAATCCAGAGGCAGGTGGAGTGTGGTATTCCAATGTCAGACAGTTTGGACACCAGCCTGTGGGGGAGGATGGTGTTAAAAGCACAGCTAAAGTCTATGAAGAGCAGCCTAGCATAGCTCCCCTGCTGCTCCAGGTGGGACAATGCAGCATAGAGGGCTGTGGCTGGTGTGAATCAAAGGTGGGAGGGTGGAATGACATGATGTGACTACGGACCAGTTTCTCAAAGCACTTCATCACCACAGGAGTGAGTGCTTTGGCCGGTAGTCGTTGAGGGTGGTGATGTTCGTTTTTTTGGGCAGGGGGACTATGGTGGAGGACTTCAGGCAGGATGGGACAGTGAACTGGGAGAGTGACTGATTGAAGATCTTAGTAAAGACCCCCACCAGCTGGTCCGCAAGCCCTTCAGCACGCTTCCGACAATTCACAGCAGTTTTCGGTGTTGCCTTCAAATTGCCGTTTGCAGTCGTAATCCTGAACTTCCACGACAATCTACAGTGCCACATACTGACGAAAATCCCACTTTTCATGCAGTGAATGCCGGCCAGAGTCGCGCGATCAGCTGTTCTCCGAAGTAAACAAAGGCAGCATGTCCGGTGGAAGCGGCATTGATAAAAACAACATGAAGAAAAGCACGAAAACTCTCCAAAAGCAACCCCGTTAGAGAGGGCAGGACTTCACAGAGTTACAGTGAAGAAACAAGAAAGAACAAAAAGAGAATAAAAGTTAAGAAAGTGTGTGCCATCTCTTCAACCTAGCAGTTACCTAGCCAACTGGACTGCACTTTAGTGGGCTTTAAATAATTTACAATAAACTTGCTACCCATGTTTTTATACCTTGTCTAGTGATGGAGATTGGGCTGACCAGAGGAGGGCAGCTGCACAAGAATGTTATGTTAGCTGCTAAAGAATACAAACAAGCTGCACAACTTAAGATCAGATATCAATTAACCAAATATTCTCCCACATTTACTGTTTTTTTTCCTTCAGTTTTTTTAACAATGATGGAAAGATATGAAGGCTTTACGACATTTTGACAGAAGAGTGAAGGCGATCTACTGTGAGTTAGTGATTTACACTTAACACTGTCGATAACCAAGTATTAACCACCTGTAGTAGACCTGCCTCTCACTATCTGGGTGCTTGAGGAGCTACATGTGTTTCTCCATTCAGAGGATGCCATTGCTGCGGCATTAAAGGTGCCGCGACAAGCCAGAAAAGGAGGTGGGACTTTTATTTTATCCAGTTGATTTTGCATTTTTGGGCCCTGAGCCTTTCTATGCTCCCTCTGAATCCAGACAAGTTGTTTTATTTCCTCCTTGACTCAGTCTGTATCAAAGTGTGTGTTGATGCAGATTAATAATCCTAGTGTGGTATGAAAAATATAAAATAAAACACTTAAAATATGACTATTTTCACCAAATGCAAACAGCAACGGACGATAAATAAGGCTCAAAATCAATGCACAAATAGAAAAAATATAGGCCTAAACATTGTAAATCAGCACAGGATGTTTTTTATGTTATACCGGATTAAGTGAAAACATTTGAAATGACAACATGCTGTATCATTTAGAGTTCAGAAATAAACACTGGTATCACATGCAGTTGTGTACACGAGATACATTTACATGAAACATTGTCACTCAGTCTCAGACGTTTGTATGTATGAATGTGCTTTGCAAGGTCTTGGGCTTGGTCTGTCATGACAAACTGGGACAAATCCAGGGGAAAGTTGGAATTCTCAGGAATGTTCTGTCAACAAGACAGTTTCTTGTCAACACTAAACACCTAATTAGCAATACAGTGGACTGTTTTACTCACTTAATCGGCCTTCGTCCAACAGGTTTTCCAGCCTCAGGTGCATTGTCGCACTAGCCGTTTTTATACAGGGCAGCAAGCCGCCAATTTGGCTGTACTTTTTGCAGCTAGGTCCGTGGATTTAGGCCCTGTCCATACGGAAATGCTCTTCAGTGTAAACGCACATGTTTTGCATCGTTTTGGCCAATCATCCACATGGATCCTGTAAACGCAGCCAGGGTTCTAAATTAACTTTTTTGATTACCAGCCTGCTAGCAATCAGAATTTCCACGAGCCAAATTTTTTCCAGTGAAAAACATGACGTTTTTCGTTTCATACGAATCGTTGTTGATATTCTCAATCTCATCCCCTGCCTTCTTCCTCTTCTCTAGGGCCCTATAAA
>CAEMYA010000146.1:149746-186828 GCA_903131615.1 Diplodus sargus | reverse complement strand
GGAGAAGTAGGAGAGACAGAGATTAAGAGATGCCCATTAGAATGAATGGGACAACACCTCCTAAAACCCCTGCGTTTTTTGAAAAAACTGTAATGGTTATGGCAAAAATATTTACATGATGAGTGAGAGGAGACATGGCTGAACTCGCTCATGTCGTTTTTATTTCTGTCGAGTGAGAAATGAGGGCACAGGAGCGAGAGACAAATCAGGTACCGTCTGCGATCCTCCAGAAATGTAGCTTCAAAGCAGTTCAAGATCTGCTGAGTGCTTTAGAGTTTGAATGGTGTCTCTCGCTCAATGTATGAAGAGCAAAACAAGGTTGAAAGGCGATGAGTTTTGAGAAGGATTTGAAGCTTTTGCCATCTGCGGATATGTTAAATTTTTTTCGGAAAAAGCTGGATTGCTGAAAAAGTTGAAAAGTTGAAAAGCTGAAAAAGCCGAACATTTTAATATTAGAATGGTTTGAATAGCTGAAGGTATGCTGAAGTTACAGCAGAATGAAATTTGAAAAAAAACCCATAAGGATGAATGGGAAAAATTTTGCGGAAAAAGCTTAATATTTCGAAAAGTATAATAGTCAGAAATGAGAGAAATACAAGCAGTAATGTCCTTAAAAAGCTGCACATTTTGATATTTGAAGCAGGAATAATAAAAAGAAAAAAAAAAAGAAATTCCAGAAGAACAATAGTATTATACAATTATACACTAATAATAATAATTTTACTGTGACTTACGTTTTATTTATTCATACCCCTCTCATTTAATTGTTTTCCAGTTGCCTGTAAGACATTCCGAGACAATACGCAGGAGCTTCAGGTTCAAACAACCAGATCTTGCATCGCAGGTGGAAGCTGTGAAGAGTTCAGCTCGGAGTCAAACAGTGCGTTTACATGACACTCAAGAAAACCAAATAACTGGGTTAGTCTGACTATGGTCGGATCTTTAAGATGCATGTATATACCTCAGTCTGACTAAAATCGGACCGGATCGGATTTCTCATAGTCGATTTAAAGCACCCAGATTATTCGATTGATAGTCGCATTACTCCTGCATGTATACGTTCCAGCGGATCGGATCGGATTTTGCGTTCTGCGCAGGCGCGAGATTTTTTCCCGGGGCCGTGAGCCCGAAGTAGACGGACGGCGGCGGCGGCATCTTTCCTCTGAAATCACCGCAAGAAAGAACGCCATTGTGCACCTAGTTTGTGTAATTATCATGTACACCATATACGAAGTGTACAAACATGTTGCTTCGTCTCGCTCTTCGTACGCCATCTTTCTGGAATACTGAGGCAGCTGGTGACGTAAAGATGTCAGCCGGAGGTGTTTCTGTTACCACTAGTTGAAATGGGCACAGCGCCACCTAGCGTACCGGGGTATGACATGCTCCGGCCCAATAATCCAATTTTCTCACCAGCATGTATACTCAGATAATTGCAGTTGTCCGACTGAGTAGCATAGTTGAACTATGGCTGTAATCCAGCTAAGCTGTGCATGTAATCACACTGACAGAGGGTAAGATTTATTAGATTAGATCCGTTTTTGGTCAATGTGACTATTTTTCAGGTGCATTAAAAGATGTGATGTGTGTCCATACGCAGTGCACCGCGCAGTACTGATTGTCTTTATTGATTGTTTTTACAGCTGCTGGAAGCGAGACAGAGTGCTAGCTGAGGATGAGGTGGAACTTGTGAAGTGCGCCACGTCGCCACCATAGATCTGATGTCTGAGGAGGAAGACGGCCGGGTGTCTGGATGGAGCCGGGAGCTCACCAAGCTCTGTGCCACGCTGCAGTCGAGATTAGAGGTGATTCCGACGCAGGGCCGCTGGAAGTGATTTTGAACAGAGGGTGCAAAAAAACAATGATCCTATAGGCCTATTTAAAATACATTTTAAAAATAAATAAATAGATTGAGATTCACTACTTTATTGTCACATACACTTCAGTGCACACAGCCAGAGCCTGTAACACAGAGACATCATCAGTTCTCAAATGAATATGCGCTTTTAGTTAAACTTCACAATAACGCTATAACAATGCAATAGATTTGGTCAGCTGGCATGAACCTGGTTCACTGCACCATCTATGTTTATGTCACACGCGATTCTATTAGCTCCAAATCCTTTTACGCACACCACAAGGAAATAATCTCTGACTATTTAAGCAAGTTATTGAATAGCTCTCCACTTCCATTACGCAAAGATCACACGCACAAAATTAACACTTCCCATCTCCATCTCCAACCTTTTTACGCAAACCACAAGGAAATAATCTCTGACTATTTAAGCAAGCTATTGAATAGCTCTCCACTTCCATTACGCAAAGATCACACGCACAAAATTAACACTTCCCATCTCCATCTCCAACCTTTTTACGCAAACCACAAGGAAATAATATCCGACTATTTAAATGTTATTTAACAGTTCTCCGCATCCATTACGCACAGAACACACGATCAAAACAACACTCTCCATCTCCATCTCCATCCCCACCACCTTGCAAAAATACTCTAGTGTGATGTTAAACTGCATGAATATATGAAGGTGCGCGGCGGCACCATGCTCTTACTTTGAGCTGCAGGCCGGCCATGGAGACAAAATCTCTCATGAGGGGAGGAATGTCCAGGGAGTTCAGAATGTCTCTGTGCACATGCATCAGCAAAAGGTTTGTGAGTCTTTTCTGGGTCGTGGTGCTGCGTACCCATGTCTTCAAAAGACGCAAGGCGGAGAAGGTGCGCTCGGAGAAGGCCACGGACATGGATAATCACAGACATAACTCGATCAGTTTTTCTGTCTCTGAAAACACGGCTCTTGTTTGTGGCTGGGACTTTGGCAAACATGATGCTACATCTTGGACTGTGACACACTTAGACCTTCTGTCTTTTGTGACATCGGCAAGCTGCTTGGCAATGCTTGGCCCAAGGATTTAGAGCTGGAGTTCAAGGCGCTCTGTGTCAACCTTTTGTCCAATCACGCTAGGTTGGGTTGCGGGTGCACCTGCAGGCTGAGGCGGGCGGACAGTCTCCTCACTCCGGCTGTTCTCCGTTGTCGTGGTTGCGGTACTAGTGTTCTTCTTCACTGGTGGTGGTTTTCCAACAAAATCCAAAATGCATTTCTGTGCCCTTTTCCCTCCTTGTTTCTGTCATTAGACTATGTAAATTTACTAGTCTGTCTCTTGGGCCATCTGGACCCGGGGGGCTAGAGGGCTCCGCACCGTGGTGTGGGGCCTCCTGTCGGCCCGGGTTGGGATGGTCCCTGTGGCGGCGCTCCCTGCGGCCATGGACCGGGATCGCTCTCAGTGTGGTTGCCCCCCCCCCCCAAAGGTAGCTTCCTCCACGCCTCAGGTCTCACTGCCCAGCCATGTCTCTCCAGTGACAGCCAGTGTATGTGTGAGTGTGAATGTGAGTGTGAGTGTGTGTGTCTGTGTGTCTGTGTGTCTGCGTGCGTATGTGTCAGTGTGTGTTTGTGTGTGTATGTATTTGTGTATCTCTCTGTACATGTCTGTGGGGGTGGGAGGGTTCGGTTCTTTTAATTTTCTTCGTTTGATTTTATTTGCTGGTTCTCTTTTCTGTTGTTGTTTTTAATTTCTGAAAGGCACTTTGAGTTATTCCTCTGTATGAAAAGCGCCATACAAATAAAGATTGATTGATTGATTGATTGATAGTCTGCTGCAGCCATGGATGTATGCTGCATGAAGCGAGCGGGAAACCTCTTTATTCGGCGACCGACCACTAGCCTGCCTGAGGTTGACAACGTAACTTCCGTGAACCTGTGTTGATTAGGCCTAAAAATGATTACATTTAAAGTCCAAAAGACACATCATAGCCTACGTGTGTCAAAATCATTTCCCAAAATATTCATAAGGAATTTATAAATTGTGCAAAATATTTTTAATAAAACATTTTAAAATCTCCCTCTCGCCACTAGGGGGTGCTGCAGCACCACCAGCAGCCCCACTTCCCACGGCCATGTTCCGACATACAGAGCAACGCACCACAGACGTCTGCAAAACGGACCGAATTCAGACAGAAGGCCGGCAGTTACCTACAGCTCCGAGGCGGCAGACAGACACGTCACGGTGCTGCAGGATTTTGGGCTTCTCATGAGCTTCCCGTTGTTGTGTGGGCAGATTATGCTTTGTACATAGTTGTGGTGTGTCTGTGTTTGTTCTAATAAAGCTCTTTCTTTGAATAAACTTCCTGGCAAATGTTCCTTTCCTCAATAAATTCAATCATGTCTTTGATGATATCATAAATAAATATGTATAAATATATTATATAAATGACCCAGGGTGACCAATAGAGTGACAGATTTGCCAACCAATCACAAGTGATTTTTCTTGTTTAAAACTAGTGGTTTCATCCAATACCGGGTCGCTAGGCGTGGTTTTGCTGCTATTCATTTGCTAATTAGAGCCAATCGCACCTCCGCGAGCTCCACATACGTCATGGTTCGTTTCCGTCAGTATGTGGCACAGACGAATGCGAACTCAGCGAACTAACAGCGCAGGCTGTAAATTGTCGTTAACTGAAAATTAGGGAGATTTTCGGGTGTTTACGGGGACAAAAATCCCACTTTTCATGCAGTGAGGAAGGAAGGACCTGCGATACCTCTCCTTCACACAGGGCGTATCGTTCTGTTGCTGAAGGAGCTGCCCAGTGCTGTGAGAGTGACCTGCAGGGGATGGGACTCCTGCATCAGCAGCGATGACAGCTTGTCCATCATCCTGCTCTCTCCCACCTCCTGCACTGAGTCAAGAGGGCATCCCAGTATGGAGCTGGCCTTCTTGATAAGTTTATCAAGTCTCCTCCTGTCTGCTGCCGAGATGCTGCTGCTCCAGCAGACTACTCCATAGAAAATGGCTGATGCCACCAGAGTCTTACAAAGGGGTCAGGAGTGCCCCCTGCACCCCGAAGGACCTGAGCTTCCTCAGCAGGTACAGTTTGCTCTGACCTTTCTTGTATGTCGCTGCAGTGTGATCAGTCCAGTCCAGTTTATTGTTCAGGTGAACTCCCAGATACTTGTAAGATGTCACCATCTCAATGTCCGTTCCCAGGATGTTCACCTGTGTGCAGGGTTGTTTATGCCTGCGAAAATCTACCACCAGCTCTTTGGTCTTCCCAGCGTTGAGTTGGAGGTGGTTCCGCTGGCATCAGTCCACAAAGTCCCGAATAAGTTCTCTGTAGGCTCTGTCGTCCCTGTCCCTGATGAGGCCGACGATAGCAGAGTCGTTAGAGAACTTCTGTAGATGGCAGTGAGGAGATTGGTGGTAGAAGTCTGCGGTGTACAGTGTGAACAGGAAAGGGGCCAGGACCGTTCCCTGTGGGGCCCCCGTACTGCAGGTTATTTTGTCCGACACTTAGTCCCGAGTCCTCACATACTGTGGCCGGATAGTGAGGTAATCCAGGATCCAGTATGTGAGGTGTTGGTTCACCCCTGCGAGCTCCAGCTTGTCCCCCAGGAGTGCAGGCTGTATAGTGTTGAAAGCACCGGAGAAATCAAAGAACATGATCCTCACAGTGCTTCCAGGCTTCTCCAGGTGAGACAGTCAGTGCGTTTACATGCACAGCTTAGTCAGATTACAGCCATAGTTCGACTATGCTGCTCAATCGGACAACTGCAATTATCCGAGTATACATGCCAGTGAGAAAATCGGATTATTGGGCCGAAGCATGTCATACCCCGGTACGCTAGGTGGCGCTGTACCCATTTCAACTAGTGTTAACGGCGCACCTCCGGCTGACCTCTTTACGTCACCAGCTGCTTCGGCATTCAAGAAAGGTGGCGTACGAAGAGCGCGACAAAGCTACATCTTTGTACACTTCGTATATGGTGTACATGATAATTACACAAACTAGGTGCACAATGGCGCTCTTTCTTGCGGGGATTTCGGAGGAAAGACGCCGGCAGCCCTTCTACTTCCGGGTCACGGCTCCCGGGGAAAAATCTCGCGCCTGCGCAGATCGCACAATCCGATCCGATCCGCTGGAAACGTATACATGCAGGAGTAATGCGACTTTCAATCGAATTATCAACGTGGTGTAATTCGACTATGAGAAATCCGATCCGGTCCGATTTTAGTCAGACTAAGGTGTATACATGCACCCACGGCCCCGGGGAAAAATCTTGCGCCTGCGCAGAACGCAAAATCCGATCCGATCCTCTGGAAACGTATACATGCAGGAGTAATGCGACTTTCAATCGAATTATCAACGTGGTGTAATTTGACTATGAGAAATCCGATCCGGTCCGATTTTAGTCAGACTAAGGTGTATACATGCATCTTAAAGATCCGTTCATAGTCGGACTAAGCCAGTAATTCGATTTTCTTGAGTGTCATGTAAACGAGTGATCTGTCCAGGAGAAAGATGATGGCGTTGTCCACTCCGATGCCGGGTTGATATGCAAACTGGAGAGGGTCCATAAAAGGACCCACCAGAGGGCGGAGATGGACAAGGACCAGTCGCTCCAGGGTCTTCATCAGGTGTGAAGTGAGAGGGAGGTAGAGGTGAGAATGGGGCAGTAAACAGGGGAGATGGAAGAGGTGGTGGGGGGCAGCAGAGATGGCAACAGGGGTGGGTGCCTGGTCAAACCTATTGAAAAACAGGTTCATGTCGTTCACCCACGTCTGATCCCCCGCAGCATGGGAGTCTGGAGTCCTCTGCCCTGAGATTGTTTTAAGGCTTTTCCAGACTCCACTGACGTTTCTCTGCTGCAGCTGGTCCTCCATCTTCCTCCTGTAGCTGTTCTTCCCCTCTCTGATCTTCCTCTCAGCTCTTTCTGCACTGCCTTCAGCTCCTCCTTGTTTTCTGACCTAAAGATGGAGTTGATGGAGTTAAAAGACGAACAGTAAAGCTTACAGCAAAGGTGCTGCTTGCTAAAATAAGTGACTTAGAGACACTGAGAAAATCCTAACTATGAAATGTTTAGTTTATATTCATGTTATGAAAATGAAATCGACAAAAGTTTCAATGTGTATCAGGTGCTGATTAATGATGCAAAAGATGCTCATAACAAATTGCTTGAATTGTTGCCTGTGGAAGAAAAAGAAAAACATGAGAATTGGTTCAAAGCAAAACTTTTGAGTGTGAATAAATTTTCTCGGAATGTTGCAAAATATCAAACATGTGTATCCAACAAAATGGTTGAAAATATTGACAGTTTGGTTGATGCAGAGATAAAGCCCACGGATAGTGTGTCAGATGTTGGATCAAATTCCTCAGTTGAAAGCCGCAACAGTTCATGATCAAGCAAATCATCTATTATGACTTTATAAGTTGAAGCCAAAAGAGCCGCACGCATCAGCAATGGAAAGGAAACATGTGATGGAAATGGAGGCGGAATCACTACGCAAAAAAGTGGAGAAAATGTGTTGAGAGCCTTTTCAGAACGAGATGGTATGGAATCTTACTTTGAAAGGACAGAGGAGAGGACTGGACTTCCTGGTGTAAGGCAAGCATCTACCGTACCTGTGGAACCTGAACACTTACCTGCAGTAAGGAGGGAAAATTCAGATGCACAACCTATTGGCACCAACACACCAGCGCAACATGAAACCATACCTGTTACAAGGGGGCAACGGGCTGGGACTGTTGTACATGTAAGCATAGTTCGAATTACGGGGGAGCTAAGGGGAGCTCGGCTCCCCTGAAAAGGACCTGAGCTCCCCTGAAAGCCTACTTTGAGACATTTAGGGGGAGCTCTAAAACATTGTTCATTTTGGTGTCATATAGATGTTGATTTTCTGTACATAAGGTAAACCTATTGTTTTAAATGGCCGAACACGCACCAAAAGCGTTATGACGCGAAGATAAAAGCCGTTAAAGTCCGGCAGGGAGGATCGGAGCCTCCTCAGCTGTTGATCCTCGGTGTGACTGCTGCTGCCGTCACTACCGTCACAGCCGGGCTCGGCTGCGCTCTGAACGACCGGGAGCTGCTCCGTGAGTCAGTGTCCGACTCACGGAGCCTGCTATATAAACCTAACAACAGCGATTAATTAACATAGTGTAGAGTTATGATTAGCTGTGCTTTATGTGACTTTAACCCAGCTGGAAGAAAAAATAAAAGATGATATGAGGAAAGTAGCACCAACAGCTGCCCTCCTGCCTTCTGTAACTTTATAGTCTACTCAAAAATAAATGTATAGGCCGAGCAAATTAATGAGGGTATCTGTAATATCCAAAGATTTTGCATAAATAGCGACCTTTTTCTAAAATACTGCTTGTTTTGTGGTGTTGGCATGTCAGATCTGATCACTGCAGGCATCAGATTTGCCTACACTGAAAGCGATAATTGAGTCGCGCCTATCATCGCTTTCAGTGCGTTTGAGCCTGCTTTCTTTGCGTGGTTGTCAACAGAACTTTCAGCCCTAATTCAATATACCCACCCATTGTACCAATCCACAGAAAGAAAGGAAACGACAGTTCTGATCTCAGTTCTGAGTGAGAAATTGTGCTGCTGCATGTGTCCTGTCCTGTCCCACATGTGATTCTTGAAGGAGTGTGTATGAGAAGCAACAACTTTGACTGTGTCCCTGCTGATTTTGTGATTTTGTATTTATTTTTTTTGCTCTGATTATTAAATGTATTCTTTGATTTTGAAGCAGTAGCCTTATAATGTTGTTATTTAGCCTCTTTGAAATGCTATTAACAGTATTAACTGTAGTAGTAACAGTAGAATGTTTTTCGCAGTTACCCTGCAATTGATCGCGTTGCTGCGCATTTTGTATGTGCGTGTGACATGTTTTTATTAGCGGTGCACACTGGAAAATAGGGCTCCCCCGAAAGCCACCATGTAATTCGAACCCTGCATGTAAGCAATGAGAATTCCACTTTTCAGATTCTGCAAAAACAAAATGAGATATCTGAACTGCTAATACAACAACAACTTCCACCAAAAGAAATACCAGTTTTTGATGGTGATCCTTTGAGATAGTCTTTTCATGAATGCATTCAAACATTGTGTGGAGGATAAAAGTGCATCTAAAGGGGATTGCCTGTATTATCTGGAAAGATACACCAGGGGGCGTCCAAGAGACCTTGTGCAAAGTTGTTTACATATGACCACAGAAAGAGGGTTTTCAACGGCTAAAGCTCTTCTAGGAACATTTTGGAAATGAAACCAAGATCACAGCAGCATACATGGATAAGGTACACAACTGGCCTGTTGTCAAAGCAGAAAATGTTTCTTCACTTCAGGAGTATGCCTTGTTCCTCCGTGGATGCAACAACGCCATGGCTGATCTTCAGGACACGAGAGAACTGGACATGTCTGCCAATCTCAAACTCATTCTGTCTAAACTTTCTTTTGAATTAAGGGAACGATTTAGACTCATTGCATATGACATCCGTGAAAAGCAACATCACAGACCATGTTTCAATGATATTGTTCACTTTGCAGAACCTCAGGTCAAACTCTTGTCTGATCCAGTATTTGGAGATATTCAAACATCAGAAAAAAGGATTCATGTCCAAGGAGATGCGTTTATGCTCAAACCTAAAGTGAGGAGAGAGAACTTTGCTACAAATGTTTGTCCTCTTAACAAACAACACCAACGTAAACAAAGGAAAACCAATCAAAGCAACATCAGTTGTTTGTTCTGTTCACTACGTCATTCTGTGAATGACTGTCCAAAGTTAACCACGAAAAAATTCACTTCTTAAAGGAAAAGGCAGCTTGTTTTAAGTGTCTGAACACTGGGCAGTGGAGCCAAAATTGTGAGAAGCACATAACCTGTGAAAAATGCAAACAAAGCCATCTAACAGCCATACTCATCCATGTTAAAAAGGTGGACAAGTCAGTGAGCACCAGGGACACAATTGGCAGCAAAGGAATGCTGTCAATTCTACCAGTTCAGGTAAAAGCAAAACTAGAACTGCAAGCAGTTATGAACGGGGGCAAACCCCTCCCCCCCCCGCGCGACTAGGACCCCGCGCACCGCAGAGCCCACGGAAGTTGGCCCCAAAGGATGACGGGCTCGGGGCAAAAGTGAGGACACAGGCCAACATCTGAGCCATGGTGTTCGCTGTAATGGGAAGTGAACTGGAAGTGCAAAAGGTTGAATGTGTGCCGATTTGGATTTGTTGTACTAAATCACGCCCACTTTGACCAATCATTGCTTAACTATATGGCTGGCCTCAGGAGTGACCCCACATCAGTACTGGCATTTACATCCGTTATAGTGCCACCTATGAGCCAATTTGCACCAAATTTGGCACAGAGCCTCTGGATGACTCCGGGAACAATTGCCTTAAGTCTGATGTTGAAAGCATTTAGTTTGACCAAAATATGAAACCATATGTGTTTTTTAGCTAGCAAAAAAGATTGTTTGGTTATAACTAGCAGATTTTTTCGAGTGCCAAAATTCTTTTGATATCTTTTCATCAGACACATCTGGAGATTCTATGTGCAAAGTTTAAGGCAGATAGCACTTAAATTGTATGAGGAGTTTGAAGAAGTAGGTTTTGCATATGTGGCGATTTAGCGAACAAAATGTGCAGCAGAAGTGGGCGTGTCCTATGTCAGAAAACCCAGCTCTGTTCAGGGAACATATGGATATAAGGTTTGCGAATGTGTTATTTAAAGTGTGGAAGTAACAGGCAAAAACGCAATTGCATCCATTATAGCGCCACCTAGTGGAGTACATGTGCAATTTTTGGTATGGAAGAACTGTGTCCTATTCTTTATGTACCATATCAATTTCAAAGCTCTCAGCATAACAGTTTGGCTGAAATTAATGTTTGTTGTTTATCTTGTAATAAGCCACGCCCACATTGACCAGTCATGACCATCTTCAAGATATGGCCTCAGGATTGGCCCTACATCATACCAACCAAATTTGGTAAAAATCGGTTGCAATTTTGCAAAAAACTTGATTCAGCTCCATTCAGGGAATCTGGGGATACAAGGCTTTTGAATGTGCGACACACGGTGTGGGAGTTATAGGCAAAAACGCGTTGACTTAGGTTATAGCGCCCCTGCAGGCGGATATATGTCGTTTTTTTGTGTCTGAGATATTCGCAGGAGTCTAGCCCAACCCTCCAAATTGCACCGACCTCCCTTGCACAGTTTAGCCTGCAGCACCACTTTTAGCCGGAGAAAAAAATTCCTTACAATTACAATAGGGTTCCTAGCACCGCTGGTCCTAGGACACGCGTCTGCTTGCATACGCGTTCCCTCGGCCCTGGCCCCCTAATAGGTGCAGTTCAGTGTTCAGAATAAGTCATTTTTTCATTATCATTTGCACTTCTTTACTGACCAAAAGGTTCTTGGAAGCATCGCCATCCAGTCTTCCAATACCTTGGTCCATGGTAACTTCCCAGTCCTTAATCGATACACAAAAGCATGACTGATTGTGCAGGTTTTAATGGTGTGTAACATGTTTGTGGGCAACTTCCTGACGCACAACTTCCTTCACACTAACCAACTCTTTTGGCGGAGAGCTGTAAGGCCTCTTGACACATGGCTGGTCTTCATCTTGGGTGTCCAGTGCCATCTGTATACAGTCCACCATTACAGTGGCATTTTGTTTAACCTTGCAGTACATAAAATGTTTTACATTTGTGATCAGGTGTGTATTGAAATCCTCAGTTGCTGATAGACAGCTCACAATACAGTTGTGTCCCATTACTGATACTTGTAACCATTACTCAGCAATGTGTTTACATGGAAAACTATGTAAGATACAAAATTTAGCAGATCCATCACAAATATGTAACAAATGGATTGTGCATGTTAGAAGTGTACCATAATTATTAGACAATGTTTAACACTCATTTATCCTGCACCGGTTGATGCCTAGGCTCATCACTGCTGTGCACATGGATTTTTTTAAGTTTTCAAAAACATTTATTTGAGTGCTGTCCTGAACTATTGTCTTTATTCAAGTCTTTAAACATTGGTTAAAGACTATCCCACTAATCATGACAGCATACCTGTGCTCTTTTATGTTCTAGTCCCCTTTTCCTGTTTTTGCTCATCTCCTCTTTAGATCTGTGTGAGTCAATAATATCCATTCATTATAAAAAAAAAATTTAGTCATATAATTATCATTGAGACAATTGATGTTAAAATTTAAAGTGAAGCCTTAATCATTTTCTAGACACTTAAATCATAGGAAAGTTTTCCAGGAGAACTAAGCACCACAACCTCCTTATTTGATGCATGTTTCCCTTTGGAAAAGAATAAATACATTACAAATAACAAAATTGTATGGTCATTTCCAAAACACACTGGAAACATGTTTCTCATGCAGGCTACAGGTAGACTGACAGGCTCCTCCTGACTGGCAGTAGCAGAAGTCTGACAGGTGGAATCAACCGGGAAATCAGTAAGTCAATCAATATTCAAGATTATTTATTTGTCCCAAGGGAAATTTGTCTTGGACATACAGGCTGCTACATAAAACATAAAATAATGCAAAGCACACAAGGGCAACATATTGTCTAAAGTGGATACATTACAGTACAATCAACATAACATTTGACTTGATTTTAGTGAAGTGTTGGTTCGTATCTCAAAAACACAATTACAAGTGATGTCGTCATAATTTATGCATACCTCGGTGAAGTCACGCTGTGCCTCCATCGTCACATAAAACACATACTGTAAAAGTAAAAAAAAAATTTAGTTTGATCAATTTTGATTTATGACATCCCCAGGAATATATTTGAGGATTTAGAATAGGGTGCCATGAAGTCACATCATGTCATCAAATTTAGCATCTATCTCATAGGACTTAAATATATGAACAGTGTATGTAGTGTAAAAAGTTAACTAAACATGTCTATCAAGAAATACAAGCAGTGTGAGCAACAATAGTGTGAATTTGCGTGCTGTAAGTGCAAGAATAATAAGTTGAAAAACTTTTCTACACAAATATGACCAGTAAAATATACTGAATAGCCAACATCTTACCATCAAAACAAACACGCCGCAGTTGTTGGACAAACCTTGCTTTTGTAGGCCCTGTGGTATGAGCAATATACAATTTTTAATGAAAGAATGATGATCAAGTGGTACAGTTCATAAGAGTTATTTAAAGAAATACCTTGTCATCTGCACCAAAAGTCCTCCAAGGTCCAGGGGACAAGGTCTGAGCAATAGTTCTGTGAAAACAGTGTATTGGAAAAGTAAATGTAATGTAAAGTTTAAAAACCATTTATACCGCATAATCAAGGATTTTTGGCCGCAACAATCACTGAACATTTTTTTTCTTGTACTCTGATGAGTCTCATTACAGTGCATATACCACTGAATGCACTCTGATATTAGTATTACATTAGTTTAAATAGAACATTAGCTCATGTGCAGCTAACTCACATAACCTAACCATACACCAAAAATTACATAAACAATATTATAAAAGTCACACTTACTTCCATTATTCATGATACCAAAGCGGCAGCCAGAAGCGTGGAAGGAGACAGGAGGAATACATAAGACCGAACAGGAAGCATTACAGTGACGGCGGAGTCAAATGTTGGAGAGTGGGCGAGGTTAAACGTTTAACTCCGCCCACATTGAGGTCTGCAGGTCTGCAGTCAGGGATACACGGCTTTCTCCACCAGAGGGCAGTGCTGCCTTGCTAATGGATACAAACCTCTGTTATAAGCCTGATTTATGCTTCTGCGTCGCTGCGACGGCGTAGCTACGATCGTCAACGCAGACCCCTACGCGGACCCTACGCCATAGCCTGACGTGCGCCTCCAAAAAATCCTGACTACGCGTCACGTCGACGCGTCGAGACCCGAACGGCAAGGACTGTGATTGGTCCGCTCAGCAGTTGCTTTTCCGGTAAACAGTATAACAACACCGCCAATTTTAAAGTTTTTGTGGTACGAGCGGCAACCACTTGAAAACCTGTCGTGTGCTCAAGTTCTGTCCATTCAAACTTAATCTGTCAAACAGCAGCTTGGATTAGCGACACGCAAACGTCAACACGCAACAATCAGAGACACACAAACAGACACACAAAGCTGCGGACTGGTTCGCACGGCCAGTTAAAGACAGCGTGAATGCCATTTAATTCAACTAACAGCGAAGTAAAGTGAGAAACTTCTCGGCCAGACTGACAGACAGCTGTTAGCTCCGTTAGCACCGCCGCCTGTCTGACTACGAGTTGTTAGCCTGTTAGCATAACAAACCTGAATCACTGACGTTGATGACGTCCCCCGACACCAACGCGTTCCCTCGACGCAGAACTTCGAATGCTCAATGACGGCGTAGGGTTGACGGCGTAGGGTTGACGACGTAGCTACGCCGTCGCCGCGACGCAGAAGCATAAACCAGGCTTAAGAGTCTGTAGGGTAACACAGTGGTAGTCCTCTCATTATTTGTTCTTCATACAGATTACAGGGAGTTGTTCTGACTTCAGCGTACATTATTTAATACCAGCGGGAGCAGGCCACCAAGTTATAAAGCAACGGCTTCCTCAACAGAAGGTGTTGCGTGAACAAGCCCAATGGCAGCATACCCTGACAGCAGCATGCCCCATCACGCGTAGACTGTGAGGGCCTGTTGATCGCTGCTTGCAGCTTTAACTTTCTTATTATAGTTTTTCCCTCCACCAGGGAGGGGATGTTTTGGCCATGTCCATTTGTTTGATTGTTGGTTGTTTGGTTTGTCAGCAGGGTAAAAAAAAATTACTGAACTGATTTCCAGTAAACTTGGGTGGATTCTCACTTGATAAAAAGGAAGCAAATTTAGGTGGGTGATAGCTATTTGTGATTACAAAAGTGGGCTGTGGTACCTTGGAGGAGGTATGCGCTCTACTGATTGCCACTCTAGTTGATTCAGAGTTTTAATATTGCATGTGGCTCAGATGATGCCTCTCCATGTAGATTTTGGGTAGTCTAAACAATAGCTAGGCACATTTTATGACCTTATTATTTTTATAAGACCTTATAAGAAATCCTCTGCTAAACCAACCCACAAAGTTGTACACTATCAACCCTTTCCAATGAAATATGTAGGAGAGTTTAATATCATGAAAATACTCATAAATACAGTGATTTAGGAGATGCATCTTAAAACACTTCCTTTCTGTAATTCTGCACCTGCCCCTGAAGCACTCTGTCCCGTCCTTGTCACATTCCCTTTTCCCATTAGCATCATGTTTGCAAGTATTGGCGTTTCTCCACGAGCTTCTCCTCCAAACACTTAATCAGGATCGGGTCCACTTTGGGGTCAAATTTGTTAGCAAACCAGTGGCCATAGTTGAGAAGCCAGCGGAGTTCGGCCGCTCCATAGATGCAAACACTCCGCATGTGTGTGCCGGTGCAGGCTGGGTAAAGATTTCCCTCTAAATAGTTCCATTTGACAAGCCGTGTCTTACTTCTCAGGTCTGTAACATCCGCTTCTGACCTAGGAATGTGTCCTGGCACCCCAGGGATCCTAACAAGTGTGGCCCAAAAGTGTTCTTCTGGAGAGTATGTGTCAGCAGACCAGGTCAGAAAGTCCTTTGCCACCTGACTGCTGCTTATGTGATACACAAAATCCCATGATAGGACAAAATATGCACTGCCTATGAATATTTCTATCCCATGAGGAGGAACATCTTTGGCCACTTTGGTTCTAACAGGAATACGATGGTACTCATAAGGCACATTTTTCAGCTCATGCTGGAAACGGAAGCGCTGTTTCTTGAGTTCACTGGGTCGGCTGGATTCCAGCATGTTACTACCGTTCAGATGTTTCAGCTCCATTACCAGCTCATAGTTTGACCTCAGAGGAAAGTCCTGGCCACACAGGTTGATAACATACTTCCACTTCACCTCTGACCTCAACAGGTCAGAGAGACAGTTGAGGTCAGCATTAAGCCTGCTGATGTGAGCATATTCCACAGACTCCAATTTTGAGGCAATGAACACATTTTGAGTGCACTGAGCCAGGTTTTTCATTGCCTTTTTAAACTTTGGAGAGGACTTATGATCATAGTGAATGCAATAGATATTATGAGGTGCATAGACGGCATGAAGAATACGCTCCACCATGGGTGCATTCTTATGGACCACCAGAGAATAAGCCAACGGGAAGCTTTGCTCTGCTACTGACACTGGTACATCATTGTAACCCCTGGTTTTGATAAATGTTTGACAGTCTGAGGTCAAACTCACAGTGCTATCATCATCCACGCCAACAATGATTTTTCGTTTTATCTCCAGAGCTTTGCCTAACTCCACAGGGTCGAGCTCGTAGATGGCAGTGCAGTTAACGTCGTACCTGCGGCTGTGAATCCTTGATAAGTCCACAGTAGTTCCATAGGGTTCAATGTAGATGCTGTCCCTCACTGTCACTTTAATGTAGACCAGCTTGAGTAGACAGACTGCCAGCAGAGACAGAGATAACAGGAAGCACCTGTGTCTCAATCTATGTATGTAGTAGCCACATCTTATTTTCATTCTACAAACAAAGGAATTAAAAGAAGACATGAGAATCAGCATTCAGGCCTTATTATGTAGTCAGCTACTGTAGGTCATAGCTAGAAGAGCAATGAAGTCAGTCTGTTAAAAATATGTATAATTAAGTGACAGAATATCACCATCAAAATCATTTATTGCTTGATAACAGTTTTTGTTTTTTTTGTTAAGGAGCATAGAATTCTTGAAAGACTTTCAGTAAAGTTAATAGATAGTACCAAACATAAAAATCATTGACATGTTTACCATTGCTTTGAGTAAACTTTATTGTAAAGTTACTTGCTTTTCTGTTTTTTTCGTACCATGTGTGCGTTGGATTTTTTTCCTTTGATGTTTATCCTCTGTGACATAGACCTATTTGCGTTTACTTTTTCATTCTATATGTTTTTATTGTGCTTTTGCCAGTGTAATCTGCAAAGCATTTCAGGTAGCCTTGTACTATAGAAATACACTTATTTGGCTAAATTTAAATATTCTTGGGACACAGCACTGCAACTTTATTTTCTCACATAATTAACTTTGTGAACACATCAACTTAACATTTCAAATATATATCTTTGTCTGATAATTGTGTATAGAAAGCAATAAATGAAATTCACTCTGGGAGGAGTCTGTTCCTGCCCTGTATTACCTTGCTCTTGCTTTCTAAAGTTGTCTTTGGGCGGCTCTTGTCATGCGGACTTCTCCCACAGCTCCAGGCAAGAGCCTGGATGTGATGATAAAAACAGTTATGCAGTAGGTGTGAAGAAGGTGTAGGTATATCTATATATATATATATATATATATATATATATATATATAGAGAGAGAGATATAGAGAGAGAGAGAGAGAGAGAGAGAGAGAGAGAGAGAGAGAGTTTGAGTCAGGAATCAATGCTTTACGCACCAGTCCCACTTCAGCGTCTGAAAGCTGTCCTTTGTTCCAGGAGAAATGTGGTACTGAGGCGGTGCGCTATAACCACTATAGTCTTTCTATAAATCCAGAAGCGGTATGTAGTTGGAACGAGCAGAAAACTTGCGACATGCGTGAAGAGCCGAGCAGTCATGAGTCGCGTCTGCCACGTCCGGGGCAGAGAGGAGAGTTGCAGAGGGGGGGAGTCACGGCAGCAGACCGCCCACTGTCTGGTCACATCCACCACCCGATATATTTACCACCCACTCACTAATCACTAACCCTCTTCAGCACCACCCAGCACAACGCGTCAGTAGGCAAAGTCAAGCCAATCTTGACTTGAACACCACTACACATCAGTGTGTGCGTGGAGCCTTATGTGTGTACATTGTACAGTGTCCTAGCGCAGGGCTTCAGACATCTGTCCTGCCGGACCGGTCCCAGGCTGCTGCTGCTACTGCTGCTGCTACTGCTGCTGCTGCTACTGCTGCTGGTCTGGGTAAATTATCCTCCAGTAGATCCAGTGAAATTGACCGGTAACCATTCTAAATGACAGCACTAATCTGTATCAAAAATGAGAGGCATTGCCATCAGCTGTCTGCAGACACCTTCACCAAACTTTTAGGTAGTGATGAAGGGAAATTAAATACTGCTTGTGAAAAACCTTTGATCGTAAAACACACAAACATATAAGCAAACGGGGCTTTATGTTTTCCTTGGCTTGTGACCTTGGAGGCAACCGTTCAGGCCTCTACATCGTCCATCAGTTCCTGATAAAGGACGTCTCCTTGGGCATTATCCCTTAAATAATATTTTGTATATACTGTAGCTAGTATCTTAATATATTTCTAGGAAACTTTAAACTGATTTCTGCCTACCTTCTGCCGATCATGCCGTTTTAATTTCCAATTAATTTCTGTTTAATTTCAGCAGGTCAGTAACTTGAAGGACATTTTTCTTCTCATTTACATTTTAATAAATCCAAAAAACAAATATAGGCAGTTAAGGAACTCCTAAAACAGAAAATCATCAGTTGACCCTTTAAGTGTTTGTTGGCACTTAGCAATTTATGTGGCTAACCAAAAAATTGATTATGATGATTGGGGGTAATTTCAAAGAATTTTAATAAAATACGTGTTACGTAACTTTTAACCACACATTTCTACATGCTTTAACTGTGTATTTATTATTTTTGCTTTAATGCCAGTAACAAGTCAAAGTGTATTTTAATAGAAATACTAAACAAGTAACTGAACATACGGTGGGATATTGAACTGAGTGAACCCCATACAACAGAGTCTCTTTTTAACCCTTTTTACCTAGTGGACGCACATTGTGACCTTTATTTACTGCAATCACAATGAGTTTAGTAAAATGATCATACACATTAGTTAAATAATTAAAACTTACCAATTTAAATTATCATGACAACAGGTTATGAACAAACTGTGGGGATAGATGCCAAATTTGAGGTGAACCATTTTTAATTTTTCATAAAAGCATGAAACTTGGTAAACTTGGACAGTTGAGGGCCCTGATCAGACATCGCCTTTTTATGTGTTGTCATGTTTGGTTGAGGAGATATGATGCAAAATACACAATTCAGTTATGGCGTAAAGGTCAAATGGCCAACACGGCTGCTACATGACAATTTTGCAATGGCTCCATATGTGAAAACGTTCAGGTCCTCAAACTGTACAACTGTACCTAGTTTCATACTTCTGTGAAGAAGTAAAAGGTTTTTTGACGTATCCCCTGGACTATATAGTTTTGTTATCACAACGTATCTGAATTCACCATGAACTGTTAATCTGAACAATAAATTATGTAGTATATGGTGTCATCTCTGAAAATGTTCAGGGTCCCAAACTGTACAAGTGTACCAAGTTTCATGCTTTTATGAAAATTGTAGACAATTGTTTTGCATATCTTCCAGACTAGGAGAGATAATTATGAAAATGCATTCCCCCAGTCTTCACAATCGAGCTTCTCCCAGTAGTAGTCCAGCATAGCTATTGGCATTAGTTCCTCATCATCAACCAAATGGATTATTTTGACATTCATGATGCGATCCAGGGTGGTTGGCTCTGCAGAAACAGAAAAGACATTCAAATACATTCAAAATCATCTGAACTCCCTTTTCAAATACACATGTACAATCCATTTAGGATTTTTAATCGGCGGTTTACAACAGTGGTCAGAGAAGCTCCAGGTGGGAGATGTATGAGGCAGGTGATTAATTACTGGCAGCGACAAAAGCACACATCAGTGTCTGCCTGCCTGCACACTTGATTTGTTTGAGTCGCTCAGAAGGAAATATCAAAGGCATGATGTATGTAGAGCTGGGCTGGGGCTAGGCATTTCAGCTGACAGAAGTACAGACCTGTGGGCAGTGCCTCCTGAAAAGAGCCAGCCTTGCAGTGGTCAACATAGTCCTCATGATGTGTCACCTGGGGAAACAGTGGTAGGACTTCATTAGAAATATCTGTTAACACCACTGACATGCCTGTCTAAAAGAAATGACTTATTAATGAGTGTGGCAAAGATATGGTGGCATCTGTGAAGCCTGAGGGCCTATCAAATGTCTTTCAGCATTACTCTGGTACAACAGAACACTAGCACTACACTTCTCTCAATCTTGTGGAAGATGAACACTCAATAATTTACAGCCTAATGCCTGTTAATTGCCCTGACTCCATAGACCCTTACTGGAAGGCAGGAAACAGAGAGAAGTGAACCTTGCTTCACATCAACAGAAAAGACAGTTGGAAACAGTCTGTGGGAGCTCACTGATGATAAGGTGGAAGACCAGCAGCACTACGCTGAAACATCTTTCTACATACGTCCATGTATTTGTAACATGACTCCCAGCAGATGATGAGTATACACTATACGCTACAACTATTCACTATTAACTATTCTTGTTCTTCAGCCTGTCAGACTGAAGACATTTTTGCGGTAAAGTGGCCAAAAATATTGAAGACTCTTCAAGACTTTTTAAGGCCTTTTATGAGAAAAACCTTATTTAGGACATTTCAAGACTTTTTAAGGACCCTTGGTCACCCTCATAATGTATTGGTGACCCCAACAGCATTATGATTTTACTGCTTTGATGGGAGCTCAGACGCTACCTTATGGGAGCTCAATGGTTGAATTTATCTATCTATCTTTATCTTATCTATCTCATTAAGTATTTGGAGTTGCTCAAAGGTACAGTTTAAGTAACACAATTTGAATTGCTGATATTTTACTAAACCTACTGGCGGACCACTAGGGGGCACTCACAAATATATAGATCTAAGACAACTACATTTATGAGCCAATATGGGGCAGGCCGCACCCACATGCATGAAACAATATGAAACTTCTGACTGTGGTCACTATTTACAAAACTCTACCCATCAGTTTTTTGTTTTATTTAGGCATAAATGGTACCAATTATTGTGCAAGCTAAACCTAAGTTTTATGATGATTGTACTCACAGTCAGTGACTTATGGACAAGTTTTCTGTTTTTATTTTTTCAAAGTTCATTATAGCATCAGTATGAGGTCGATTAGAATGATATTACTCATACCGCATTTGCACATAATTTCAAGTTATTGGGCCAAGTTTAATCTTTCTTGTTCCAGTTTACAGCAAATTGAGCAGCAGAGGCTGAAAACAAATGATGATATTTAACTTGTCCAAACCCAATCTTGTTCTTCCCCTTTGGGGTTTAAAATGACTTTAAAAAGCTCACTAATTAAGTTTCATTCTTCTTTCAAAAAGATTCAGCTGGTTACTTTATTTTTACCAAATTTTACTCAACAGGAGGAAATAGTATATTTACTGGGGACTATTTTCAGTGGTGAGTAACATACATAGAGAGTATTTACAGCATCTGGTCCATGTATGTGGGATTGAGTCAAAACAATCTACACTGTGTGTGCTTATGGTAATGAAGGAACATGTCACAGTGCAATAGTGTGGCTCATTGTTGTGTTTTTAATAGTTTTTGAACAACAATGGAGCTAACTGGCACAGAGGGGATACACATATACTGTAGCCATCAAGACACTGTATCTTGTTGAACCTGAAGTGTTGTATGGACAAATGTTGTAGAGATGGTTTCAGGATGTGGTGGTGAAACAATGAAATACAATCCATTACTGCCAGTCAGAATAATACAATGGTTTGTTTGAGGCCTATCAGATGCCAAGACATGGTGCAACAGTTTATGATTCTATGAGACAGTAAAGTTATAGTTCATTTTGCCATCCTTCGGAGCAGGTTAAACAGATTAAACTGTGTTTTCTCCTCGGTGGAGCTTTTCAGTAAACATGTGCTGCCCTGGCTTGAATTGGATTTATTACAACAAGGACACCTACTTGAGGGTGTGTCTTTAACTGATGACGCGCTTGTCTTGAGTAGTGGTCTACTGAACAGCTGTAAATACTCTTCCTCCTTGCAGTATTATCAAAGAATCCTCTAACGAACCTCTGCTTATTTAGTGTTAAACATATTTAGTTTCCTAAAACATTTTCACCAATAGTAAGCTATGTAAAAGGTTTTACAATGAAGCAGCAAAATCAGTGAATGTTGGGTTTTCACAAGCAGTTACTTAACACAACACGTGAAACAGCTGAAATGGTGAATCAGTAAACAAGTCAGATGTCTGAATGTACATACAGGGATGCAGAATAGAAACTAAAGAGATTTAGTTAGAAGCTATAAGAGAGCTGAACACACAAAGATGTTTGATATCATGTTGCTCTCTGGTCTCTGGCACATTCATGAGTCTTGCAACTGAACACAGGCTTGTTTGACTATTTCCTGTTTCTGAAGCCATTCTTATGTTTTGAGTGTTGTGAAAGTGTATAAGACAGACTGGTGTCTAACCTTGTCCCAGGCATATGCTGAGCTGACAGGGATATTGTTACCAGCGATAAGCTTTGGCCAATGCTCTTGAGTCAGGTGGGACTTCCCTTTACTGTCCTTCATTGAGCCATCACCTAGCACATTAGTGAGGTGCCTCTGACCCTGCAGAACAAGACAAACAAGCTGTTTGTAATACTGGCGACAAATAATCTATACTACCAGTACTGCTGTGCTACAGTAGCACTACGCTATAGCATTTCAAAGATGGCAACAGTTAAATAATTCTGTGTTGCCAGGTCTTGACTGTATCCCTTGGAAGATTAATAATACCTGTATTGTCAAGACATCAAATTTATTTTATTTGGTGACAACTCTAAAAAGAACAAGCTGTTAGACAAAGATTAAATAGGTTTTATGACCTTCAACAGCATCTGTAGAGTTCTACCAGATGGCATGATTCCAGTCCGTACGTGTTGAGAGAGATGTCTGCTGTTATCTTCAGCTCGTGTATGTATTAGTGCATTATTTCTTTTCATCTGAAAGTTGATGCATTGTGAAGAATTCCCTGGTCGTAGGGCGCAGCTCTGAAAGCTGCCGGTTTCCTTATTCAGCACATCAGTGTTTTTTAGTGTGCTCTCCCCCTGGGTTAGCAACTGACCACAAGCTATGGGCACTTTAAGGGCCTTAATATTGTTTGTAGGTGCTGTTCTTAATAAACTGGCCACTGTAAATGGTCTATTGCTTTCCTTTCTTTGACTGTCTTGATAAAAGCTGTGCACTTCAGAAGCATTAGCAGTGGCTGGTGTGGAAGCTGGAGAGGAGAAGGGATCTCGCTGATGTGTCACTGCTGTACTGCTTGGATGGTTGGAAGGCTGTGTGGAAAGTTGGGCCTTCTTGGTAATATACACCTTTACCAAATGCCTTTGCTTCTGAAGGATCTCCACCAAGGTCCTCTGACGTGCTGCCAGGGAGACGAGCTGACTTTTCAACAAACGTTGCCGAAGGTAGTCAGTAACACCCCTGCACAGAGAATCAAACAATACTGCAGTTACTGCCTTTGCCAAGGAGGTGATACTTTTTTATATGAATCCTATAAAAAAAAAAAGGAATCTAGCAGATTTAAATATGTTTTAGTTGATTTTGGATTAGGTTTGAGTAAATTTAAGATGACTGTTTGCAGAGGTGTGGGAAGTAGTAGGTAGGTCGTTTAGATAAGTAGTGTGCAAGCTAGGGCTGTAAAACGATTCGTTTTTTTAGATTAGTCTGAGTTTGACTTCAGAGCCAGCAATGTCTTCTGTCAAACATCATCAGATTTATATAAGAAACGCCTATTATTACAAGGTGAATTTGATGTACTCTCTACCGCCTTTAGTGAAGAATATATATTCAAACAGATAGATATGTGCACTATGAACATGGTGACAAAGCAAGTAAGGTATTAGCCCACCAGTTAAGACAAGAATCCAGACCCAAAACTAATTAATGAACAATTTAAACAATTCTATTTTTCTCTGAGCAGTTTAGTTTTTTGACTCTCTTGACATTCCTAAAGTTGACTCTGATGTGGCTGCAAGACTGGATGAGCCTATTACTTCAAAAAAGCATGGATCCAGATGGCTATCCAGTTGAATTTTATAGGATATTTCATTTTCAAAACTAATTTCTGGTTTACACATCTGGATCTTTTTTTGTTTAATATAATATTAATATTCCTTTGGCTGCTGTGACAATGAAATTTTCCCATTTGTGGGGCAAATAAAGGAATTCTGATTCAGACTTTTTCTTAAATTAACCCCAGCTCTTAAGGACATGTACAATGAGTAACTGTTCATTCACTCACCCAGGTTTCCATTTCTTTAATACTAAAAAAGATTAATGACCCACTGTTATGTGGGAGTATTAGCTTACTGTCAATATCGTCAATTTTTTGTAAAATGTCTAGCTTGGTAGACCCTTACTACAAAGACCAAAAAACAAAAAAAATATTGATTTTATTATTGGACTACCAGAGTACTACAACACTGGGCCAATTTTGATGACTCCCCCTTATCTCCCGCATGGTTGGTTCTAGAAACCACTTCCTATAGTCCCTCCTCTTTGTCAGCTCTTGCATGAGCACCTTTCAATTTGTCTTCCTCTCCCTACTCTAAAAACAAAATTGTTAAATCAACACTCAACATTTGGAACCAGTTCAGGTGACATTTTGGCCTGCAGTCCTTTTCTCTATTGGCCCCCATTGCAGTTTACCATGTCTTCTCTTCCTCCCAGATGCACAGAGGTTTTCTCTCCTAGTCTTCTTTGCATATCAGGTCAATCACAGATGTATACATAGAAAATATATTTGCATCACTGAACAATTATATGAGAAGTATTCACTAGCAAGGCAACACCTTTTCAGATATTTGCAAATCTGCAGTTTTGTCTGTGACAGTGATAACCCGGATGCCACCCCTATAGACTAGGGATGTCCCGATCTGATCAGCGGGATCGAGATCAGGGCTGATATGGGCAGTCTTCCGATGATCGGGATTGGCAATGAGCGTAGACCGTTTTTGTTTTTTTTACGTCAGAGCACAATTTGTGGCAGAACGCAGACGTGTGTGTAAACGTTACTCTGGCAGACCTGTGGATACAATGTCTGCAGTGTGGAAATACTTTAAATTATCATCCCTACTATAGACTGTTTTTTTGCTCGTCCATTGAGCACTAACTAACTTTAGACTAGCCAAAATTCATGGGAATGTTGATCTGACCTGTGATCGATGCCACTAGGCCCAAGCAACACATGGTTACATGTTTTGTACCAAAATCTTTGATTCAGTCTTAGTCTGAATTCAAGTCCCAATTAGACCTACTGCTCTCACTGCTTGCTCTGGTGTCCCTCCCATTGACCTACCATTGCCATGATATAAAACAGACCTGGTAGCCTTTGCAGCTCTTCTGGAGGGATGCCTTATTTCACTACACTGGAAATCACCCACCCCTCTGTCTCATTCTGCACTGCTCAGGGACATATTGCATTCCAATAATATGGAAAAAAAACACAATGTGTACTAAGAGATTCAGTGACCAGATTTAGCAAAACATGGCATCCTTTCTTGAAGTATGTTAAGGGATTGCCTTCCAGGGCTGTAAACTAACTTTTTGGCTCACCTGCCAAGGGGACCTGTAGGTGAAAGAATCTACCGGCCAAGTGAATTTTTTACTGGCCAAATAATAAATTGCCTCTTTTTGTTGCATATACATCTATTTCAGTACTTTTCATGGAGATAACAGTATTATATAGCAATACATGTTTAGAAAGAGGCCAAAGTATTATTTAGAAATACATTTTAATATTATTAATTACATTTCATAACATTGCTTTTCTTTGGCGTGTGTCCGGCAGACGGAGCAAAACATGACACCCGTCGAGTCGTCGTACTGAAGCCATTCCCTGTCAGTTTTCCACTTCTCACTGAACTTCCTCACTTTTTCGCTTTTTTCGCCGATGTTTCGCCTTCTTTGTCACCTTCCTTTCCACCTATCTCCTCTGTGTTTTTCCTCTTTGTTTCAGTCACACCAGGAATGTGCCGCCACATTGCTGCGCTCGAATCACAAGCCCTTTTTAGATAGAAAAGGTGGCACATTTGCTCCAAGGTAAGGGCGGCAATGTGTCGGCCTGTCTTTCTAAAGCGGAGGCGTAATATTCCTCCTTTTCCAAAAGCCGCCTCCGGGGTAGACGTAAACATGTGACGTGACGTGAAAGCTCGACGTTGGGCTGTGAACAGTGACAACGAACGTGTTGATCATTTTAGGGAAATATCATATTCACAAAGCCAAATTCAGTAACTCTAAACCTTCTTTTATTTCTTTTGGTAAGGAAACGGAACAGTACATCAAAACCATCTATCTGTCTAAAACCGCAGACCGAGCCGCCAAAAGGACGGGCAAATTGGCGGCTTGGTGCTCTGTCTAAAAACGGCTACAGTCACAGCGCCAAACTTTTAAAGAGCAGTGACGCGCACACTACGGTGCTTCTGAGAGGAACTGTTTTCTACAGCGGTGACGTCGGGGGAGCTACTTCAGTGCGACACAACAAATCACCGGTTTAGCACTAACGTTTGCTAGCATCATAATTTATCACTTTACAGCTACTACAATGTTTTGCTATATCATGCATAATTTATTGCAAGAGCACGACCATCGGGACAAACATTTACCTGCCCCGTGGCATGTATCCCTCCAAAATTAAGTCGCCAGGGGAATATTTTAGTCGCATTTGGCGAGTGGCGACCGCTAGTTTACAGCCCTGTTGCCTTCCCTGCCGTATATTATACATTATACATACATTATTTATATGTAAATTATTTGTGCACTCTGTCCAAACATTGCTTTTTTTTTTTTTTTTTACTTTACTTTACACGTTAAGTCTACTTAAAATGTGATAATAGCATTTACTAATATCATTATAAGTAGTATTATGTATAAAGAGTGACTGGAACCCATCCATGAATTTCTATCAAGGATGGAGCTATGGAGGATTTATTTAGGATAACATAACCCAATAGGAATGCACTATTAGGTAAATAGTGCCTCTGTCTGTTCTTCAGCATCTCTCCCCTGTAGAGTCCCTTGGGGGTCTATTGTCAGACCAATTATGGTTTCCCTCTACCTTCTTCCTCAAGGGCCCATCTTCAGAAAAGATGGCATCTCGTTTCACTTATATATAGATGACACTTAAATATACCTGACTTTGAAATGGAAGCTATTGTTTGATTGTCTTAAAGACATAAAAGCTGGGATGGCCTTAAACTTCCTAAACTTTAATGAGAGTAAAACTGATTTCCTGATTTTATGACCTTGTGGTGCACGTGATGCCCCTTATATGCACCTGTGTTTTCTGGACCATATATAAGACCTGCTGTGAAAAATCTGAGTGTGATAATGGACAGTGACTTTAAGTTGGACAAACAGATAAACTCAGATGGTAAAATCTATCTTTCTCCAGCTGAGACGTTCATCTAAGGTCAAGCCATTTTTATCATTTCATGACTTGGAAAGAGTTATACATGATTTTGTCTCTTCCCATCTTGACTACTGTAATGCCCTTTATGCTTCCCTCTCTCGCTCGCAGTTGGTGCAAAATGCTGCAGCTTGTCTTTTAACTGTAATACGCAAGCGAGAGCACATCACTCCCATACTGGCCTCCCTTCACTGGCTCCCTGTATGTTTAAGGATTTATTTTAAGATTTATTTTAAGATTTTAATATTTGCCTTGTTTTTAAATGTTCGTTATAAATAAATTTTGATTGATTGATTTAAACACCGCAAATAAATAAGCCTTTTTCTGTCTGAGAATCAGACTGGCGCAGTCTGATTAACACCAAGCCAGGAGCCAGAAGCTAACTCTCAACAGATTTTTGCCCTGTTTTAATAATAACAGCATTTTGGTACACAAAAATGTTTTACTGTGGGCCCAAAAAGCTACACTTAAATAAAGAATGACTGAAGTTACTGCACTGACCGGTATTTGTGGCCAAGATTATCGTTCTCCAAATGCTGTCTGGTGAGCACCTCAATCAGCACGTAGTGGATATGTGTTAGAGCAGCATGATATTGGCCTAAAGAAAAAACACAGCTACAGTGAATGACACAAATTCCGTAACCGACTGGTTCTTAAAAAAAACAAACACTGATTGGCATAGTAACTCAGTGTATATGCTGTAATCCTATTGATTTATTATTGTTTACAACTGTTTTAGGATTATTCCATACCAACTCACCTGGGACCTCCTAGTTCATGTCATAAATTCACTGGACCAAAACCCTAAAGCTGATCTACATACTACTCTAGTAAGGACTTTTTGAGGTTTGTCCCTCAGAGGAGAGACTCAGGTGCAGAGCCAGACCTTCTGGAGGAATAAACACATAGAGTCACAGCTAGTGATGTGCGAGTCATGAACAAATCGTTCAACTCTCTCCCCCAACCCATCCTTGACTCTCCCTCACTTACCACATTTAAATCCTGCCTAAATACCTACCTCTTCTCACAAGCCTACGATCTCCCCTACCCATAACTACATTCATTCCTGCGCTCTCCCCCTGACCCGCCCCTCTACACTCTCCTTCCACTCTCCTCACTCATCAGCTCCCCACCGCTCTTCAATTCAATTGTTATCTTTGTCTGCTATTTGTGTATTATCTTTGTTTGCTATCTGTGTATCTTTGTAAGCGACCTTGGGTCCTTGAAAAACGCTATATAAATTAAATGAATTATTATAATTATTATTATTATTATTATCTCTCCATTACATATGTTATGGGATTGCTGACATCCTGGCAGCTGATGTGAATCATCATTTAAGACACACCACGCCTATCGTGGCTTCTCCTGCGCTGTCTATAAATAGACCCAGCTGCGCAGAGTACGGTTGATCTTCTGATTTTCACTACAGCAGATCAGACGACGTGAGAGAAAAAGAAATGAAAAGACAAGAAAAGAAGGAAGAGTGGGGAGTTTGAACGGTGGCTTTGTGTGTGATCCGGTACCTTTTGGGTGGAGAGCTGGTCTAACGTTAGGCTCCTCTCAGTATTACAAGACGCTGTCTTGCTCTCTCTTTTCTTTTGCTCTGTCTTTTCTTTCGCACAGTTGCTGTCTGCTGTCTCTCTCCCTCCATTCATTCAAATATCGGCAAGGCGAGGTCATTGAAGAGAGGAAGTGCTAGCACCTAGCCGTTGCTATCAAAACACTGGGCGCACTTCCGGGTCACGTGACGGTGACGTCATGGCTATGGCAAGCCGGGAGGGCCCAATGTGCTTGGGCTGTGGGAGGAAAATCCCTATAGAGGACTCACATGATGTTTGTGTTTTCTGTTTGGGGGAGGACCATGCTACAGGTTGTTTAAAACAGGCACCCCTACTGTAGGGCCGCAGCCTGCCAAGCGGTCTAGGCCAGCGGCCGCAACAGTGGGGGCAAGGGCTGGCACGGATGCTGCACACACCCCCCATTACTGTTTGCTCAGCAGGGGGTGTGCGGTCTGTGACTGAACCCCGCCCAATCAGAGCTGGGCCCTCACATGAAGCAGCTGTCATGGGTCTCCATCCCCCCTGCCCCCTGATAGATGTGGAGGGGGACGAGGACGACAGTCTCTCCCTGCATCTCTCGGATGAGAAGATCGATGTCCTTCCCGTAGATCTACGGAAAGGGGAGGAGGACTTTGACGAGAAGCGGTCACCTCGTCTGGAGGGCCTTATCAGCAGGGACGCGGCTGCCTTGAGGGTGGTCATGCCACCTGACCAAGGACCCGCCTCATCGGTCGCGCTTTGATGACGAGATGGGAGGTTTTCAACCTCCTCCGCAGTTCCTGGTGCCCCTCCTCTCAGATTTTGAGAATGTGGTCAGGAAGCAGCCCTCTCTGGGCCTGGCCCCTGAGAGGGCCAGTCTATTAGATATGGGCCTCACGAGCTCGGTGGTTTAGACCCTGCAGAGTGCTCGAGCCCCGTCGACGAGGGCGGCATACTCCTATCGCTGGGAGCTGTTCATGTCATGGTGCACCACCAACCAGCTCGACGCAGTGACATGTTCGGCCCCAGGGGTGCTTGGGTACCTACAGGAGCTCCTGGAAGCTGGGAAGTCACCATCTACCCTGAGGGGTTTGGTGGCAGCCATCAAGGCCTCCCATGTGGGCGAGGCTAGACTGTCTGCGGATGACAGTGGACTCTTATCACAGTTCTTGAAAGGTGCGCAGAGGCTTGTGCCACGCAGCAGGAGGCCAGCCAGCCCGACATGGGACGTGGGTGGGGTTCCGTCTGCCCTTGGAGCAGGGGCCCTTCGAGCCCCTGGAATCTGTGAGCCTTCAGTGGATGTCGCTCAAAGTGGCATTTCTCTTGGCAATAACATCAGCCAAGAGGGTGGGGCAACTGCAGGCTCTCTCTGTACATGAGAGTTGCTGTCGGTTTCTGCCAGGCAATACGGGAGTCGTCCTGCGTCAGAATCCGGTGTTGCTCGCCGACTTTCACCTGAATCAGTCAGTGCATTCCCTTAGGGCCTCCCAGGAGGCAGGCAAAGGTCAGGAGGAGTCAGCGCTATGTCCAGTCAGGGCACTGAAGATCTATATTCAACGCACAGCGGCACTCAGGAGAACAGATCAACTGTTCATCTGCTTTGGGCCCCAGTGCCTGGGTGAACCAGTGTCTAAGGCTAGGCTGTCTCATTGGGTCGTGGAGGCAATCCAACAGGCATACAGAGAAACAGGCGAACCGGTGCCAGTGGGGGTAAAAGCGCACTCCACGCGGGGCGTGTCGACCTCCTGGGCCTTATGGCGTGGAGCCACCCTCTCAGAGATATGTGCGGCCGCTACATGGTCGACTCCGACCACGTTCACACGGTTTTATTGTTTGAATGTGGCTGCCAGCACCTCCTTCGGTGAGCATGTGCTGAGGGCCACTTCAAAATAGATTTTGGACTCTCAATGCCCCTGTGCTTTTTGTCAGTGGTCTAGCAGGGTGCTAGCCATCTGAGTGACCTCTTCCTCACACTCAACCCTTGCGTCTTGCAGGGCTTGTTTTGCTCAGGTGGCGTTGTGGCGGTGTCACTGACCCCTTCCTGTGTGGGGTGTACACATACCGGCCACTTTATTAGGTACACCTTGCTAGTACCGGGTTGGACCCCCTTTTGCCTTCAGAACTGCTTTAATCCTTCGTGGCATAGATTCAACAAGGTATTGGAAACATTCCTCAGAGAGTTTGGTCCATATTGACATGATAGCATCATGCAGTTGCTGCAGATTTGTCGGCTGCACATCCATGATGCGAATCTCCCGTTCCACCACATCCCAAAGGTGCTCTATTGGATTGAGATCTGGTGACTGTGGAGGCCATTTGAGTACAGTGAACTCATTGTCATGTTCAAGAAACCAGTCTGAGATGATTCGCGCTTTATGACATGGCGCGTTATCCTGCTGGAAGTAGCCATCAGAAGATGGGTACACTGTGGTCATAAAGGGATGGACATGGTCAGCAAGAATACTCAGGTAGGCTGTGGCGTTGACACGATGCTCAATTGGTACTAATGGGCCCAAAGTGTGCCAAGAAAATATCCCCCACACCATTACACCACCACCACCAGCCTGAACCGTTGATACAAGGCAGGATGGATCCATGCTTTCATGTTGTTGACGCCAAATTCTGACCCTACCATCCGAATGTTGCAGCAGAAATCGAGACTCATCAGACAAACATATATTCTATATGTAATGGAGAGATATTCTCATAAGAAAGAGAACGTTGGGGTAACCCTGGTTCTCTGAGTATAGAGAATATCCCTCCACCTTGAGGCCACTCGGGACCAGTTCAAATCAGAATAATCAACCGTACTCTGCGCAGGTGGGTCTATTTATAGACGGCGCAGGGGAAGCCACGATAGTCGTGGTGTGTCTTAAATGATGATTCACGTCAGCTGCCAGGATGTCAGCAATCCCATAACATATATTCTATATGTAATGGAGAGATATTCTCTATACTCAGAGAACCAGGGTTACCCTGTAACCCAACGATTTAAAACGAGTGGGTTTAATAATTTAAAACTGTTTAAAACCTATTGATTTTGTAAGATAGAATTGAAGTGATAAATAATTTCATAATTGAGAGTGTATTAATGCATTTGATTAGTTAATTATTTAACTTAATTAAGTTAATTTAATAATTTCTTCATGTTCAGGTATTAATAAGGACATTGATTTTGTACTTATTTTTTACTTACTGCCTGATTCTTTGTTTTTTCTTTATGGTTATCAACCTGCTGCTACTGCTACTGTTGCTGCATCCCAGTCATGATGAATTAAAGAAGTAACTAAAAGCAGCTCTAATTACTCTAATTTGCCATCTTCCTTTCTTAATGTCCAGGAGGTAGCAACAGGCAACCTGTGAGCACACTGTAAACTTGTGGATTTCTCCGAGTTAGAAACATTAGGGATAATGCGCACAACTCAGCAAAATGTTTAACAAAGATCTGGTTGTTTTTAGATATATTAATGCAGAAATCTTAAATATTATATCAATAATATTTCCTTCTTAATGCTTTGGAAAACATACAGTCAAAATATGTCAAAAAGTGTGTTTTTCGGCTCAGAATGAAACTGGAAAAGTTCTGAGTCTGGGTGAGTTGGCATAAAATGAACCCTTGTATGTACTTTAAACATTATAAACATTATAAATCAAATGATAAAGCAGCAACTGGATGAGAGGCTCAGGAGAGTATGCCACCGCCTGTAATTTGCTCGACATCCTCCCAGATCCATAATATTACCATATGTTTACAATCTTCCTAAGGTTTTGTCATCCTGATTGTCCATTCTGTAATTTCAACATCAATACAACACACACCAACACACCACACCACATCAGACTGTCTGTCTGTTTTGGAAGACAGATGGCTCCTCTGTTTCTGTTCCTGAGGTCGCTTACATTTTTTCCCCCCGTGTAAGGGGTGTGTCTTGTCCAAATTAAAGGTCTAAGGATGGAGGGTGTTGTACTGAACAGACTGTAAAGCCCCTTAGGGCAAATTTGTGATTTTAAGCAATTAAAACTAACTGACTCATCAGGTTGGGTTGTTTGCAGCTGCTCTACCTGCATCCTCTGGATCTGCAAAAGGCCAAGTTGACATTTCCGTTTGGTTCCTCCCCACCTCCTCCAAAACTGCTGTTATGACCTCTGACTGATTCAGCTATAATAAAGAAAATTAGTGAAAAGTTATGTGTATCACAGCTGTAAAACCAGTGAAGCCTTCAATAACTGCATGCTGCATGTCTCCTAAAAAGAGGGATGACATGAGATAACTGGAGCTGTGCAATGAATGGTTAAAAATACCTTTTTTGTCAAGATACATTTAATCCAGCCTCAGCTGACACTAATGCGCTTGAGTTTGAAGGTTTTGGAAGTGTAAAGAGCTCTCACGTTATCAGTGGTGAGGTCTTTCTTCCTCAGCTGAATGTCACCAGGCTGTCTGCCTCCGTCTCTGTCACTTGATTCTTCTGTCATGTCACTGTGGCCGGGACTGAAGCTGCTCTGGCAGTGGGCATCTGAGGGTGTTTCACCTGAAAGAGTCCTGTGCTCAGACCTTAGCTGCAATCCACCCTCGAAATCCAAAGTCTTACAATAAATAAGTCCAACTCAGTTTACACAAAGATTCAGACGCATTTTGAATACATGACTTGTAATGTTGCCAATAGTCCTTTTCTGTAAGGTTTATCCAACTTTAAACGTAACTTTAAATGACATCTTTCAAACTGTTTCCACTTCCAAAATGTATTCACTGATGACAAACTGCATTAACAAATATTCTTTACTCCACCAGTTTTAGACATTAAAGTGTGTTAAGAGGTATTGGGTACTACTGCATATGTGGAAAAGGCAACACAAAGAGGAGGCTGCATGTAATCTAATCTATTTAACTGCCTCAAGTGATGTCACTCAGTGGCTAAGTTGCATTGAGGGAAATGTAAGCACCAGATTAACAACCAAAGAAGGTAAACACAGTTGTCTTTTTGCAGTGAAACCAAGCGAAGTCACTACTTTACAACAATGTAGTGTGACTGCATGGCTACTTGCTTCCAGTCAACTATATTTTCTACCTACACCTCGAACCTTAGTGATCACAGTGTTTCTCATCCTTAAGTTAGTTACTTGACATCACAGTTAGCTTTGTACACAATGTTAACAGTATTTACCTTTTCTATATAGTATTTTCTGCATGTTTATGTGTTAGGTTAGCCACTTAGCTGACAGCTGACTGACTTGCTGGCAACTGATAGGAAGGAAAGCACCGTTTCTGATCATTTTGATAATCACTTTAAAGTCATGCTATGCGGGGAGTCCAGGTGAAGTCTGAACAAATGAGTCTACCAGCCGGCTAGCTGATGTAGTGGAGCGAAATGCTTGCGCTGGGGAGTGTGGTCTGACCAGTGTTTGGAGGTAGATGGGTGCAGTTCCGTTGACGGCCTTGAAGGCCAGCAACATCGTTTTCAATCAGATGCAGCAGGAAGCCAGTGGAGGTCACAGAGGGGAGGTTCACATTGAAGAATTTGGGTGGAATGAAAACAAGGTGCACTGCAGCATTCTGGATACGCTGCAATGGTTTTGTCGCAGAGGCTGGGAGTCCAGCCAAAAGCGAGTTGCAGTAGTCCAAGCAGGAGATGACCAGCGCTTGGACTAGGAATTGCGTTGTGTCCCTTGTGAGGAAAGACCTGCAGATGTTGTAGAGGGCAAATCTGCAGGATCAGGCCACAGCAGTGATGTTTGGGGTGCAGGATAGTCTGTCGTCAAGGATTACACCCAGGTCCCTCACAGTCGATGAAGGCGATACTGTGACGTCCTCGACAGTGACTGAGAGGTCCTTGCAAGGGCAGTCTTTCCCTGGGGTGCGGAAGAGTTCAGTTTTATTAAGGTTGAGCTTGAGGTGGTGTGCAGTTGTCCAAGCGGCGATGTATGCCAGACATTGCGAGATGTGCATCGATATGTTGGTATCAGAGGATGGGGTAAAGGAGAGGAACAGTCGGGTGTCGTCTGCTAACAGTGGCAAGGGAATCCATGTGATGTGATTGCAGAGCCTAGTGATCTAGTCTATAGTGAAAACAGAAGTGGTCCTAGTACTGAGCCTTGAGAGACACCAGTTTCCAGAAAGCAGGGTTTTGACAGGAGCCATTCCAGCTGACCTGAAAGGTGTGATTTGTTAGGTATGATGTGAGCCAGGTTAGAGCAGAGTCAGCAATGCCAAATTCAGCCAGAGTGGACAGGAGGATTTGGTGGAAAGAGTTCAAGTCCAAGATTGATAAGCCAAGCCTCCTCCAAAAGCCCAGAGTCGAGGAGGCTTCCTAGAGGACATTAGATAGACTTGATCTGTGGGTGGTACTGAGGAAAGAACAGTTGAGGAGATGTGTAGGGGCGAGGAAAGTGGTGGATTTCAAGGGGATAGAGAAAATTACAAAGTGATGGTCGGACTCAGTGAGAGGGGTAACACAGAGTGCCGAGGTAGTACAGGATTCCTGGCCTGGTGGATGGGTGGAGAGAGGGAGAGTGTGAGGTCAAACATGGAGAAGAAGTCGATGAATTCAGATGAGTGTAGCTTTTCTGGGTGAATGTTGCAGTCACCAGGACAATGAGTGGTGTGCCATAGTCAGGGGAACAGCTTAGAAGGGTGTCCATCTCAACAAAGAAGTCACGTAGAGGACCAAGAGGGTGATAGATCACCATAATGTTGAGCTTGAAAGGAAAGGTGATGGAGACAGCATGGAATTCAAATGCAGATCTTTGTCTCGGGGAGTCTGAGGATGAGAAGGCGGTTGAGAGGGCTGCTGGAGTGGCAGTGTTTTCTGGGGTGATCAATCTCTGTAAGGGCCAGGAAGTGGAGAGACTGCAGGGAGGCGTAGGCTGAAATGGTGTCTGCCTTATGACTGCAGACAGGCAGTTCCATAGCCCTTCTAATACTTCAAGTTCAGTACTGGTGGAGAATGTTGTGTAACAGAGATTGGCTGGGTTACAGCATCAAGCAATGGGTCTCCGGTGAAATCTTCTCCGTTTTGATGTCTTGACTGGGATTGGGTAGGACTCGTGGCTACAATTGGTGGTGGACAGTGAATTACTTGGACTCCCTCAATGGACTCCTGCAGAGAGTCTCCCTAAGTCTTTGTTTGACAGTCTTCACTCGGCTGTCTTGACGCTGCAGCTGGCGCTGTAGTGACTTGCCCATATTTGCTAGATTTACCTCATGCAGACTTAGCTCCGCCCTCCGATGATGGTGATGTTTGTGGGGTCGCAGGGCAGAAGGATGCCGAGCCAATGACCACAGTCACATAAACGACTGAATATCCTCTCCTTGAACTGGGATCTTATCGTGGTGGAGGGGTTTGAGCACCTGAATGATCCTAGGAGCTATGTTGAACTGGTAGGGTCTCCCAAGGCAAACAGGTCCTAGGTGACGGGTCAGGCTAAGAGCGGTTCCAAAGCCCCTGATGAAAAAGATGACACCGAGGAAGCATAAGTCGCCTGGAATGGCATCACCGGGGCCCCACCCTGGAGCCAGGCCTGGGGTTGGGGCTCGCAGGCGAGCGCCTGGTGGCAAGGTCTTTGCCCACTGGACCCGGCCGGGGGAAGCCTGAACGAGCAACGTGGGCCCGCCCTCCAGTACGCTCACCATCCACAGTAGGGTTCAGAAGGGGCCAGTGCAGTGTCATTTGGGTGGTGGTCGTGGGCCCCGAGGACCCAATCCCTGGACAGTGACTCTAGCCATGGGGACATAGAATGTCACCTCGCTGGGGGGGGAAGAGCCTGAGCTAATGCGGGAGGTTGAGCGGTACCGGCTAGAGATAGTTGGGCTCACCTCCACCCACAGTCTGGGCTCTGTAACCCAACTCCTGGACTCTTTTCGACTCTGGAGTTCCTCGCCGTGAGAGGCGGCGAGCTGGTGTGGGCTTGCTTATATCGGGGGATCACACTCCTCAGCCTCCTTGGGAAAGTCTATTCCAGGGTACTGGAGAGGAGAATTCAGCTGATAGTCGAACCTCAGATTCAGGAAGAACAATGTGGTTTTCATCCTGGCCGCGGAGCACTGGACCAGCTCTATACCCTCCGCAGGGTGCTCGAGGGTTCATGGGAGTTTGCCCAACCAGTCCACATGTGCACGTCCTGGGGCGGTTTGAAGCCGAGTGTGAAGCAGCTGGGATGAGAATCAGTACCTCCAAGTCCGAGGCCATGGTTCTTTTTTTTTTATACTCTTTATTTATAGGTCATTTTCATCTTTTAGTACAAGAAAGTGAAAGAGGAAAACAACATAAACATTAAACAATTACCCACATTCAAGGTCCGGGGGTGATTATAAAATCCAAAAAGACAAAGTATCATACCCAGTATGCACATACAGTCTCACTCATTGGCTAAATA
>CAEMYA010000146.1:125080-146235 GCA_903131615.1 Diplodus sargus | reverse complement strand
GCCTGGAGCGCTGCCATTCCCGTAGTCATAACTTCACTCACCGCCGTACGAATTGAATCCAAAGTTTCGGTCTCTCTGCGGCCTCCATCTTGTTTTGGAGTTTCGCTAGCCTCAGCCTCCGTCTCAGATTCTCTCTCAAAGTTACTGCGAAGTACATATCCTCCTTTCTTGCCTTTGTCCCCATTCATCATCGAAGCGATATGTAGTTTGTTTGTGTAGTATTAATGAGTAAAGATAATTGAATTTAGGCTGATGTCCGGAGCTCGGTTACTATGCTGCCATACCGTGTAGCTCGCCACCGGAAGTCCCAGGCCATGGTTCTTGACCGGAAAAAGGTGGCCTGCTCCCTCCGGGTTGGGGGAGAGTTCCTGCCTCAAGTGGTGGAGTTAAAGTATCTTCGGGTCTTGTTCACGAGTAAGGGAAGGATGGAGCGTGAGATTGACAGGCGGATCTGTGCAGCGGCCGCAGTAATGCAGTCGTTGTATCGGTCTGTCGCGGTGAAGAGAGAGCTGAGCCGATAGGTGAAGCTCTCGATTTACCGGTCAATCTACATTCTTACCCTCAACCATATCGGATGCCCCCCGGGACGCCTTCCAGGGAGAGGGAAGTCTAGGTGTCCCTGCTTAGACAGCAGTTTCGTAGAACAGATATATGTCACACTATTATGTGCAAGTAGAGAACTGTGGAATCCATGTTACCTGTTTTGAAACCTGCTGACTACAACCCAAAGACAAAGTAAACTACAAATGTTTCAGAGCCTCTGTTCCAGACTACAAGAGGGGAATGTTGGTTACTTTAAACATTTCAGCGGAGTAAAACCTTATGACCAAATGCATTTTCTGTGTTGCTACGACACAAATATTTTGATATCACTTTTGGCGAAAATCAGATTAGCTCTACTGAGAAAATAGGAAGAGACTAAAGTCTAGTATGGAATGGGAAAGGTAGCTCACCTGCTTGACTGTACTGTGCAGGTGCCTCGCAAGGCTGCTTATGCATAACAGATGATGCTCGGAAAGTTAAAAGCAGCTCTTTGATATTCTCCTCCTCCGCCATGTCTAGTGCACTGAGGCCACTGACATTCCTGTCAGTGGCATTCGACCCATGCTGGAGAAGAAGCTTCACAACCTACACAACACACATGCATTTCATCATGGTAGCAGGTAGAAACATCAATGTCAATGCACCTGTCTTCACCAAAGGGTACTTATGGTCAATCTTCATCCAACAAAACTGATGAATGGTAGACCATTCATTACAAAATCAAGTGAGTGATTAAATCAACATGTAACTATTTTACTAGTAAATAAATCAATAATCTTTTCAATTTTACAGTGACGTAATAGAGTGAATGGTGTCAGCCTCTGTTGCCTTTTTTTTGCACTTTGAGATTTCAGTGAGCACGTGGGATCACAGTGCACAAGGTGCTACAAGTTAGCTCACTGGCTGACTCAGCTCAGAGTATCGCTGGGGAATGCTGGTGTTTACACCACTATCATAGCAGCTTTGGATCATCGGAGGGGAGCTCTCAGATCCAGGCTGGAATGGGAACCAGAACTGAAGTTGGGCAAGTGGCCAAGGGACTTGTTGCTGGTTAGTAATATTAGCTGGCTTCATAAGTCTTGTGTGGATGCACTTCTTCGATGTGTGGGTGTGTCTTCAAAGTTGTCAACTTGCCAGTTTTTGATCATCAACCAAGTCATCCCATTTTGACAGAAATTAAGTTGGTAGAGGATTAATTTGAGGTGTTACTGTTTCAGATTCAGGTTACGTTAAGTTGCTGTACTTCTCGCTGTTCTGAGTTGTGCGCAGAAGCAGTGCAAACTTTGACTGCTGCATGGTAAAAGTACCTCAGCATGGATGTTCCTTCAAGACAGAAGTTTTCAAGACATAACATTATGTCTTGAAGTTAGCACGGAAGTTTACCTTATGTGACAAATTGTTACATAAAACTTTAGTTATGACCGTGATTTTGCATTCAGTAACCGCGGGGGGCGCTAAATTGCACAAAATATAAATTGCTACATAATGTTGCTTTAACATTGGCATAATATCACAGCTTTTGTTAAAACTTGCAACTTTCATGTCAAGTTCAACAGTCTTTTTGGTGAAAATGGTTTGCCTGATTTATACCACGCAGCCACGTTATATTACATGACTCATTCCAGATACCAGCCTTACCCAACATAACACAAGAATCATGAGAATTGCTGTTAAGCTTTCACAGCACATTGACATTTCATATAGGATACGTCCTTTAATATATTTACTGGAAATCAGTTTACTTTTGTTGTAATTGAACAAGGCATTAAGCGGTCATGATGAAAACTTCATGAACAGCTAATAATGTTTCATGCAAAATGGTTGCACCAGTTTTGAGCCACAGTGACCATAGAGAGCAGATTATCTCAATTTTGGTATTGCACCACACATCAAATGACCCAAACATTTCCATAACTAAATAAATAGATAAACAGATAAAAAAATTCAAGATCATAAACAGTACTGAGAAACCCTGTTGTATAGCATTTTGCTCATATTCATAATCTTGTTATATTATTGTATAATATAATATAATGATTTCTGAAAGTTTAAAGCAACTCTGGGGATGCATTATGGATGTAATTATGCATTAATATAAATAAATATATAAGAAAACGCTAATTTAAAACATCAACATTACATGACCTGCAAAAAAGAAAAAAGAAAAAGACAAAAGAAATCAAGCCATAAATTATAATGCTACTCAACAGTATGTTGGTATGTTCCCTGCATTTGTCTGAACTCAGGTGATAATGTCTGTCCAGTGCTGACATGGCACACCTTGCCTGTTTTTAAAGTTGATCCCAAATGAATGTCTTTGTATATCCTCAGAGTCACAGTCCAGTTTTCAGAAAGACCAAAGACACACTCACTGAGACATTCCACTGAGTTACCAAAGCCTGTGGAACAAAGGTTGACATTGATGCCAGGTTTCAGTGTTTCTCCATCACCTGATAGTGTCCAGAGGCTGCAGCATCATGTAGGGGTGTGACACCATCAAAGCTTCTAGCGTTAACATTAGCACCGGCCTGCAACAGCTCTTCAACCACTGCCTCATCACCCACAGCAGAAGCCTCATGGAGAGCGGTCCAGCCTGATAATTCAAGTCAATATTTACTTATAAAAGTGGATTTTGTGTTGACAGTTAATAATTTTTTCATGGGGGTAAAATATGTAAGAATATAGAGGCAAACACGTGCAAATAAACAATTGTCTAAGCCGCGACAAACCTGCATTATCCACAATGTTGACGCTGATCCCAGCTTGAATCAATGCCTTGATCCGTACCAGATCTTTTCTTTTGCATGCTTTGTGCAGAAGAGTCTCTCCCTTTCCATCTCTCTTGTGAAGATTCATCTTTGTAGGGATTTTCACATGTTGCGAGACATTTGCTGTTTTGGAGATTAATAAAATTAAGATTACTAGTAAGTAAAACCAGATGAAACATGACAAATTAAACAAAAGTACAAAGACACAAAAATGGTGTGTCATGGTGGCAAGAATCTGTTGCTGTGACATTATGTTTACTTAATTTCTAGCTCTTTCCTTATTGAGATGTTTGATTAAAACAGCCTGCTGCACATCGGGTACTTTGGATATCCCTGACTCAGGAGGTTTGGCTTGAATTATCTCCATTTCCTTTATTCTGCTTTTTGTTGCCAGCTTATTAGTAGAATTACTTATCTTATGTCCTCAGCTGCCCCTCTGCTTTGGCGGACATTAAGATCACACACTTAAAGAATCATTATCTGATGCTGATGTATCTCCATTCCTTCCAGCCATGCTCATGACTAAGGTGATTTGTCATTACCTTCTTAATAGACTCACATGAGTGTTTTCTGAAAGACACTACTACTGGTGGGATGACAGCGTATGTCATTTTTCTGGTGAGGACAGTATCTTTGAGCCAATTCCAGTAATTAATTACCATTTATTTAAAGCTGGGATAGGTAATTTCTTTTCAAAAGTATTTTTCATCACATTTGTATAAAATTTCTTAACATCCAGACAGCAATCACAACAATACATGATTTGGGGAAAAAAACGAAAAAAATTCATGGTCCCTGGCAGTGACAGGGCTGTAATAACTTCATCCAATCAATTTTACCGGTCCATCAATTTTGTATGGACAGGCTACCTGTCAATCAATTTGTCCTTACTTGACCACCATGCCCACCCTGTGCTTACTCCGCCCATCACTCCTTGTGCATGACCGAGTCTAATGAACATACTGGAGTTATGGCGACTGTTTACGACAAGAATGGTCACCACCAGTTGTAATTACAGCAGCTTACACTGATGAACAAAGAAAGAAAAAGCTACCAAAAAAAAAAAAGTTAGACAGCACAAGAAGTAAAATGACAGTCAACATCGGAGTGGCTGCTCAACTATGGAGACAACTGGAGTAGAAGGCCTGAATATGGACACCATGTTAGCTGTGTCTCTGTTGGACAGGTAATGAGCTGGTTTGCTTTTGTTGGGGAAACGTATTATCACTTAGCACTACGTAGTCAACGTAGCTAACGTTAGCTCCTTATGTTGCTGTCGTAGGTATTAGCCCAGCACTAACATTAGCAGTTTGAAGCTAATGTTTGCTAGCTAGCTAGCTAAAATACCTGCTACTACGACTACTGCCTAATGGGTTACACCCCGCCTTTCCGAAACCCCGCTGTTCCGAACATAGACTTCAATTCATCGTAATGGCGGGGTTTCCCTTTTTTTCAAAGACCCAGCTATTCCGAAAAGGCTATTGGGGAAACCCCTCCATTCCGAAACCCCCCCACTCCGAACTAACCCTAACCTTAACCCACTTCAGAACTGTGCGAGTGCAGCTGGAAGTGGACATCAGCACCACGGATAGCGGGGTTTAATTTCGGATCCGGTCCGGTTTTGCTCCACTGTCCGCCATCCGGCAACCCCCACAGGTTGCGTTTTGAGTCCACCGCGGCGCAGTACGGTAGACTGATGGCGTCGCGAGGCCAAGGAGTTCCCGCAATAATCACATGATCACTCGAGACTGCAGTTGTAGGTATGTATCATAAAAACAACAACACAAAGTGTTCCCGACCAAAGGATTAGCAGAAGAGCTTGTGTTTGTCTCTTTTTTGAGATCTGTGTGCTGATGTCAACACAGAGTGTTTTATTTTGAAGCACTCTGTGTTGTTCTGCTCGGTGCTACATTCAGCTGAATTGCTGCGTCATGCTCCGGCATCCGCCAAATATAGAAGTCCTGCGTATTTGTTCCAGAGGGCTCAGGACTGCTGGAGCTGGGACGGAGCAGATGCGCAGTGCAGCGGACCTGGTGGAAGTTAACATATAGACTAGAGTGAAACCTATCAGCTCAGTGGCAACTTTCTGCAGAGTCAATCACTACAGACCTCCATACTTCATGTGGCCTTCAGATTAGCTCAAGAACAGTGCGTAGAGAGCTTCATGGAATGGGTTTCCATGGCCGAGTAGCTGCATCCAGGCCATACATCAGCAAGTGCAATGCAAAGCGTCGGATGCAGTGGTGTAAAGCACACCACCACTGGACTCTAGGGCAGTGGAGACAGGTCACAGGAGTCGCACTTGCACAGAGTCACTCACTGCTGAAAGTGAGACGCGACAAAAACTGTGGCAGATGCAGATGGCACAGAGAAAAACGCAATGGCAGAAAGTTCAGAGTCCAACTCGGCAGCAGAGAAAGTGGTTTGGACTCCAAGCAACCTAAAAACCCTGTTTGGAAATACTACGGATTTTGGTCAGTAGACAGCAAAAATGCGAAGCCTCGAGATAAAGTTGTATGCAATCTGTGTAAGCTACAGTTAGCTTACCATTCCACAGAAACTGAGAGCTAGGCCTTCCCGTCCAACATCAGTGTGTGACCTCACAAATGCGCTTTTGGAAGAATGGCCGAAAATTCCCATAAACACACACTGTAAATAGTCCTTCAATGGTGCTGGCTATATTTCTTTAATTTAAAAAGTATATTTCTTCCAATAAATTAATTAGCTTTTCTTTTTGTGTTTATTTAATTATCACATGATGAAAAAGTATGTACATTTTGGTAACTTGATATTTTAAATCAGGAAATTGATCATATGGAACTTCATAAGAAATTGCTTTCTCAGCATTTCATTTATGGGTTTATTTGGAAAGTAAAACATGAGGACACGCCCACATCAGTAGCTTGTTCCTCACTCATGCCGTCTGTGACCGCTGCCCTACTGCTGCTGGAGTCTTTGTGGGAGAAGAGTGATACAGTGATACTACACGCAACACATCTAAGTAATAATTTGCATTGTTTGTTGGATTGAGGTAGATTTTACCTGAATGAGCATGTTTACTATCTAGGTTAATGCAAAAGTATTGCTCGTTATCCACCATTATGCTTTGCTAGCTACAAGGCCTTACCACGTGTGGTCTTAAATTAAGATAATCTCAGAGAACAAACATAAGTCTTTATTTTTGACCTGCATGCGGTTTCTACTCATTTCACTGGCTTTTATAAACAACAAATGTCGTCCTCGTGTCTCGCTTGTTTACCAGTAGGACATTTCAAACAAAGTAGCCGTCTGAGTAACGTCGACATTATTGTTCAAACAGTTCAACAGGCAGTGAAAGCGGAGATGTTTGGGCTATTGGGGGCGGGACTAGATAACGGCCATGTGTATTGTATTATTTGAACAATGATGAAATGTGATGATGATGAATTGACATGCCCGAAATAAACAACATAAATAAATTGGCGCTCAGCGGTAAAGGTGTATTAATTTGAACTATTCTGTCTCAAACCACTTGTTTGAAACTTAGTGCCTCAGTGTTCAAAATGTAGCCAGCAAGAGACATTAAGTGCACACGCATGTGTGTGTCATGTCGTCGGTCTTCCATGTGTCGGTTAAAAGGTAACGTTGAGTTCGAAGCACCTGCTGTAGTTCCTGCCTGATTCCTTATGTAAAAAACGGGATTTGAGAGATTTCATAAAGTTACAATCGATTTCATGGAGCACAGTTATTTATTTTGCCTCCTTTTATCTCTTCTCTTTTCTAGGTTTTAACAGACATCCAGCTGTCTATCAAAACGATGGCGATTTTTAAGTGTAAATGTTTAATAAAATGTTATTTTCATATCATAATCTTTTATGACTTTTCTTAATTTCATTTTGGCTTTTTATAAAGTCATTAAATCGTTTTAAGGTTGTAATCATTTTTATATATACATAAGCAGTATGGTCTGTGATTTACACTTCAGTGATTACTGATTTGAATTTATGACTGGTACACAAAAGCTATGGCCATTATTAGGCTAGTGACTAACTGTCAAAAAGGCCTTTGGCTTTTGAGATACCCCTACCGGAGGTAAAACAAAACCTAACAATGTTTTTCCTCATCTCTAATGTCTCCCATATATGAAATAGATTCTTAGGTTAAAATATTTTACTGCAAACATTGTTAAATTAATATATATACAAGAACAAAAAAATAGCCTGGCACTTGAGGTAAGCGCTACTCTTTATTTATGATACAATAAATAATAGTATATTTCATATGACACCTTATACAGTTCATATGGAAACAAATATCCAGTAGAATTCGTTTAAATTGAAATAGAACACCTTAAAAAATATCTACACCAACTTGAATTTATTTTTGGTCAAGTCATTACTGCATAATGGAAAATAATAGTGTTAGTTTATGCGTTTGTCCAAACCAGTAGAGGGCAGTATTGCCCGCACTGCTTACTTCACTCCCTTGGTGTGATCTTTGATTAAAGTGTTGTGGTCTACACTGGGGCGCCGAAAAGGGGGGGATAAGGGGAAGGATTCTCGGGGCCCATCATTGACAGGGGCCCAGAAAGGCCCCTAATAAAATTAAAATACTGACAAAAATAATATGACACTAATTTGTTAGTTTATAATCATAAATATGCATCACTTAATGCACTGATAATAAGTTTATTTTGGAAATATTTCTCAAGGCCCCCCCTTACGTAAAATGGTTCGGTCCTCCCATCAATCAACTGAACTGCTGAGCAGTGCGGTGTATCAGACAGTAAGGAGACGGAGAGAAGGCAAAATGCCCCAGAAGTCGGGTAGCCAAAAAAAAAAAGAAAAAAAGAAAAGGCAGGAGAGAGAATCAAAACACTGTTTTTACTGCTATGGACAGTATTATAAGTGACTTGGCCACTAGGTTCCATACCACTGCAAATATTGTAAACGAATTTGCTGCATTGAAAGTCAGTTGGCTAGAAAGCTGGACCCCAAAGACCTGATAGGGGATTTTGCTAGTCGAAAGACTAGGCGTTGGGCTCTTGGTGAGAATGGCTGAGCAAGGGCCAGTTATTGTAAATGTGGTTGCAAGAGGAAGCTTGACTGAGCAACGTTGTATCTGGCCTGTTATGTTTTTTTCTTTATGTATGAACCTGTTTATTTATTTTATTTTTCATTTTATCTGTTTCTCATCAGATGTTAAGTGCAATTTATTTTAATAAAAGAGGTTATTTTACATTTAGGTTTTGTATTTTTCAGGTAATTTAATTTAAGAGAATTTTATATTTTAACCATTAAAGTTGCAGACTTGCAGACAATGAATCTAAATTCCATTGTATTCTGAGTGCTCAGTGCTTCCTCTACCAAGTAACTGTCATGTTGTTCTTTTCACACATATAGGAAATTAAAGTCAAAAATATACCCGTTGGAGTGCAAGGATTGAGGCTGTTAAACCTGTTGCAAAACACCTACCATCTGTCATCGAAGCCCTTGATAGCATACATATGACATGCAGTCTCACAAGTGAAGCAAGATCAGAGGCTAATGGTCTGAGAAAATACTTCATGTCATTTGATGCTATTGTTCTTCTCACTGTCTGGCTGAAAGTACTGCAAAGTATTGACAACAGGAATTTGTCTGAATAAGTTTTGTATTTTTCAGGTAATTTAATTTAAGAGAATTTGATATTTTAACCATTAAATTTGCAGACTTGCAGACAATGAATCTAAATTTCATTGTATTCTGAGTGTTCAGTGCTTCCTCTACCAAGTAACTGTCATGTTGTTCTTTTCACACATATAGGAAATTATAGTCAAAAATATCATCTGATATCTATCTGATACCCGTTGGAGTGCAAGGATTGAGGCTTTTAAACCTGTTGCAAAACACCTACCGTCTGTCATCAAAGCCCTTGATAGCATACATATGACATGCAGTCTCACAAGTGAAGCAAGATCAGAGGCTAATGGTCTGAGAAAATACTTTGTCATTTGATACCATTAAAATACACAGTTTTATGTAAACAGCATAACAAATTATCACCAGCCTTACGGCCGGCTATACAGGAGCCCAGTAATATTTCTTTTCATGGGGTCCAAAATCCCTGGCAGCGCCCCTGGGTCTACAGTGAACTGGCTACTGTTAGGCTACTCCTCCTGGGTGGATCCAGCTGTAGCTATCTACATCATTGTCTTAATGTATATTTTCCTAACCTGACAGGTAAATCATTGCAAATACTATGTCATTGCCGACAGGGTAAACCGTTCTACAGAGGGTGCCATCGGTCGCCTCCACTCCACTTGCACTCACACTCAGCACTGGTTCCCCTCAAGGCTGCGTTCTGAGCCCTCTACTGTACGCCCTGTACACCTACGACTGCTCTCCAACTCACCCAACCAACCGCATTATTAAATATGCGGATGACACCACAGTGGTTGGACTCATCCGAGGCGAGGACGAGACAGCGTACAGGGCCGAGGTGGAGGAACTGTCGCTATGGTGCTCAGACAACAACCTGACCCTGAATGTCCAAAAGACAAAAGAACTCATCGTGGACTTCAGGAAGAACAGACATGACCACACCCCCCACCTCATAAATGGAGAACAAGTGGAGACTGTCACCACCTTCAGGTTTCTGGGCACCCACATCTCCGCAGACCACTCCTGGACCTACAACATCAGGGCCCTGGTTAAGAAGGCTCAGCAGCGACTACACGTCCTGCGTGTCCTCAGGAAAAACAAACTGGACAAAAAGCTGCTGCTGGCCTTCTATCACTCCTCTGTGGAGAGCGTACTGACGTACTGTCTGGGTGTGTGGTACGCAGGCTCAACAGCCGAGGACAGGAAGGCGGTGCAGAGGGTCATAAACACTGCCCAACAATTTGTTGCTGCGGGAGCACCCTCAATTTCATTGTACCCTCCTGTACAATGACAATAAAGACTATTCTATTCTACTCTATATGAAAAGGCTGAGACTGACCTAGCTTAATCTAAATTAATAACTACTACTAAATTTAGTAGCTTACTAGCCTAGCTATAGAAACGAATCAGCCTATTATCATTATTATTATTATTATATCATGTGAAAGAGACATAACATGACATGTCTATACATGTGTATGAAAATATAAAATCCCTTTTACTAGTTTCTAGAATTATGGAGAATGTCTTACAGACTTTGGATCCAAAAATTTGTATCATCTGTGGGAAACATTTGGAAAAAGGCAAAAAAAAACCAACCCTATGTCCAGAAGCCCACAGCTGAAGGCCTCCAACGCATACTTACCCTTGCTCAGCAGAGAGATGATGATGTCCATAAAACCCTGGCTCCATATACAGATGACATACTTTCCTCCAAAATAATAGTCATCTTAAAATCATGTATCATGTAGAGCAAACTACTGCCTTAAGACAAAAGTCAATGAGCATGAAGTTCTAAATATTGAGAATGAGAGCGCATCTGCACCAAGAACACTGTGTAGGGCTGACAGAACAACATTTAACATATAGAGAGATTGTTTGATTTGTGGGAAGGCGAGTACTAGACCAGAACCTCTGACAGCTATTACAACTGGTACAGGCGTGAGTACCAGAGACAAGGTCCTTCATGCAGTTTCTGAAAGGCTTGGTGAAAATGTCCATCTCCGGCTGCTTTCATGCTTTCATGTTAATGTTTAAGGAGTTTTTGCAATAGCATCTCTCTCTAAATATTCTTTAATTTGTGTTGCTTTGTGTTTCTTCCTCAGAGGACCAGCAGATCTATTCCTAATTCTCCTACCTGTACACAGTTCTGTGTCTGATCCAGGTACACAGTTGGTAAGCTCATAAATAGTTTTAACTTATGTCTTAATAGTTATGTCGCTCATTCTTTACAATCTCAGCCACACCAAAATCCTTGACAAAAACACAAATTTTACCCCACAGAACACCAGAGTTGCTGTTCTGCTACTACATTGATAGGTTGGTTTATGTTAAGTCTGTCTGATGGCAAGGTAAAACAGTAATTATATTAAATATAGCATACACTTAAACTGATTTTGATTGTTTAGGTGGGCCTGTTTTTTAGGTGGCTTAAGCAACATATTGCTTCAACTGAGAATCCACAGATTACACATTTCGAGGTTTGACTTTGGTTTTGAGATAGGTAAGATGTCCTTCAACCTCTCTGGGTAATGTGTATTGCTATTACACAACAATTATCCATGACTCTCAAAACCAGCTGGAAAAGGAAGAAAATGGTAGTGGCAGCCTAGTAGCTGGATGATACTTTTAAGATTCAGATTCAGAATACTTTATTAATCCCCGGGGGGGATTTTTTTTGTTCCAATACCACAGTGATAATGGTATAAAGTTTGGAGTGATATTGACTGCAAGATTATTTTTTTCATTATTCACGCTAGGACCCATGTGCCTCTGTGGTAAAGATAAGAGTTGTGACTCTGAGATGCCTCATTAAGTATATGGGAGCGAGTGGAGAGGAGCTCATCTCTGACTACTACGTAGGTATTGTATAAGAAGAATAGTTTCACTTTTTGGGAAATGCACTTTGGTATCAATTTCATATATGTGTGAGTTTAGGATGGAGCTGGAGGTGGGGCTTGGTTAGCCTATCATAGAATAAATACTGGAAACAGGAGAAATGGCTAGTCTGGTTCTGTCCAAAGTTCAAAGAGACACCTACAAATACCTGGATCTCTCTAATATTTGTTATAAACAGCCTATAGGCTACCAGCTATCATATTGTCCACATCGTGATGTACTGTGTATAATCTCAAGTAATATTCTGCATTCTTAATTAACCAGATGTACTGCTGAAAATATAACATCGTTGGGGCGCGTAGGTAGTCAAGTGGTTAGCGTGTATGCCACATACGCAGTGGACCCCGGTTCGAATCCGGCTGGAGGACCTGTACTGCATGTCACACCACCATCTCTCACCCCTTTCAGATCTATCCACTGTCTATGCCTCAAAAAAACAGAACATTGTTACAAAACACCAGAACAAGTGAGCTGTACAGAAGATGTTGCACGGTTACCAGTTAAAATAAAAGGTATTGTGACAAGTTGACACTCTTTCACTTAAAAAACATAGCAGTCAAGGGGAGTGCGAGCGCGAGAAAATTCTCAAATCATGGCAAGAGCCTTTATTTACCTCTCTTACAAGAGGGTACAGGCCTTTTATTATAAGCACGATGTGGTGCACTCGAAAAATATATGAAGTTTAATGTACCAGGTCTCAAATAAGGGCTGTTCTTGAATGTTCAAAAGTGGTCTCCACAGATGTCATGTTGAATGATAATCTGAATTTCATTACATAACTATCACCAACAAGTGAGACAGTTTGTCTTAATTATTCTTCATACAGGGGACAACAGAGAGCATGAGGACCTGAAAACGCAGAGTATGAGGATCTATGCTTGTCATGAGCCAGATACAGTGGGCATCATCATTAAGGGAATCCCAGTGCTTACTGATCTTGGCAATATTAAGATTATATACACCGTAAAAGACGCTGCACTGTGGAGTTCTAGTACTGTAAAGGTGTTCTAATTGAATAAATGTTGGAAACAAATACCTCTTTCTTTTTGGTAAATTTACGTCAGAGCTAAGTAGTTATTTTATGCAGAGTGCACTTTTATTATTTTTTTCTTTTAAATTTTACTTGATTTAATAAAGTTCAATGTGGTTAATATGCTGACCTTTTTTACAGTGGTTAAACTCAATTTTTTGGCTTTTGCTCATACACTATACCCTAACCCTAACCCTTAGCTTTCAGTAAAATGCATATTAGTGATTTCAAATTACAAGAAGTTCACTGGACTTCAAAACAGTGCTTGGAAAACGTTGCCTCATTTTTTAAAAGTAATATCTGTGCAACAGTTTTTACAGTGCACTCCTAAACCTCGTGGAAAGCAGTCCCAGAAGAGCTGAAGCTGTTATAGCTGCAAAGGGTGGACTGACGCCATATTAAACCCTATGGATTAAGAATGGGATGTCACTTAAAGGGATATTCCAATGTAAGTTTATATGGTCTAACACACCGTGAAACTGTGTTAGACTCCCTCTCGAGAGATCAAGTTAGCAGACTGCTAATTCACGTAGTTTTAGCAACCTCAGAAAATGACCGCACGATAACAATACATTTGCAGTATACGCCTCCAACAAGAAGCCACAGATAATGCTCAGAACAGCACAAAACTTCAGCAACAGTACAAATAGGGTCTCAACACATAGTCCGGGGCATTAAAACTCCACTAGCTAAGCTGGATTTCTACTGAATAGCTGACAAAATTTACCTTTCTCCTACAGCAGCTTCCTGTTGATGGGAAGACCCGACAAGTCGATTACCGAGTGCAGTAGATTTCCTCGGCACAAGGATGAAAATGTATGATTATGACTCCAAGGAAAAGCAATCAAAGTTAAAATGTGTCTTACGTACCAGTTTATAGCAGTAATTATCGAGAGCGGACAGGGAAAATAACGGAATAATCATTTCTAACCGCACTCTGTAATCGTCGCGTCGGGACTTCCCCGACCAGGAAGCTGATGGAGGAGAGTTGAAATCTGTATTTAGCTCCACAATAGAAATCCAGCTAAACTAGCGGAGGTTAGATGCCCTGGACTATGTGATGAGACCCTATTTGTACTGTTGCTTAAGTTTGGTGCTGTTCTGATCATTATTTGTGGCTTTTTGGTGGCGGTTTATAGTTGGATCCATTTACTGCAGTGTATTGTTGTCGTGCGGTCGTTTCTGAGGATGCTAAAACTACGTGAGCTAGCGGTCTGCAAACTTGATCTCTCGAGGGGGGGTCCTCCTCGGTGTAACGGTGTGTTAGAACATGGATTAAATTTACACCGGAATATCCCTTTAAATTCATATGCGAGTCAAGGCAGGTGAGCTAATACTTTTGGCAATATAGTGTATTTACATGTAACATTGCTGTTTATACCCAGGCCAATGTTTAGATGTACTGTGGATCTTGTCACAATCTAATGCTGCAGTGGATATCTGTGTGTTTTGGTGCTTGGTTTGGCTTTTCTGATTTGCTTGCAGAGTTGCACTGGGAGGCTGGGCAGAGTTACTGTCTCTGGAGTGATTACACACATGGACCTGCAGCAGGTTGGCAATCAGCGTCTCCTTATAAGCACTGATCCCCAGGCAAGCTGCTACCAGATTATTTTGTTAACCATATGTGGTATATGGCTCAATTGACAATGACTCCTAGATTGTCTCGAGTGTTTTCATGTTTTCCAGTGCAAGATATAACTTTGCTTTGCCTCCAGTGATCACCTGTGCACCGTTCTACCAGTGACTCCGCTTCAGAGGACCAACTCTCTGCACCTCTGCAGCACAAAGCCTGCCCTGTGCCCAGACTCAAGCCTATGTAGCTTCTACCTCCATCTCCTTAAACCTTGTTTGAGATCAATAAATTGTCTTGCCATCCTGATCCAGCCTCCTGTCCGCTCTTGGGTTCTACCAGTTTCCACACAGTGTGACAGATCTAATCCATACAGCAGAACTCACACATGCACTGCTGCCCTGGGCTGTGTGGACCTTAGCCAGACAAGCTGTATGTGAGAGGCGGTGTGACAGTTTAACTGGTGAGGATCTCAGATGTGCTGGAGGTGTGGTTTGAGAATCCTGTCTCAAGAGGCGTCCGCTAACCAGGAAAAACATTCCGGTCACCCTGCTCATCGATCCAGGTCATGTATTTGTATCTGAATTTGTATATTCATTTAGACGTGGCTTGAACACTACTATCCCACACGGAGATGCCGGGGACTGCGACCTGTAAACCACTGTTCATCGAACGCTACAGAGCACACAATGACAGTGTAGGTGTAGGTGTAGGTGTCGATGCCTGTCCAAAAAAATGCAACTGTCAATAAATCATCCAAAAGTGCATGTTGTCGGTCTTATATCTTTGTCGTGATGTCTGTACTTACATACAGATGGTGGGTGGAACAGTCCGAGGCATTTGTACATGCCGAGCAGCTCGAGAGCAGCGTGGAGATCGCTGTTAACTGTGGCGTTGAGTGTGCAGTGTCCAGGTTAACTTGTGACACTTGGTATCGAGTGTTTCTGTCATTCCACTCCATTCAAACAGTAACTTAAAGCCATCGTTCCCAGCCGTATACATCGTTATTAAGCTGAGGCCAAGTCAATGTGAAAACTGTACACTGTCATACAGCCTGCTCTTCAAACAGTCTGCATAGTACATTGACATCTAGCCCGAACACAGCAGGAGGTCAGTCAGCTGTGGGTCAAAGCGTGAGACGTCCAGATCAACCTGTGATACAAACACCTGTACAGATCACCGATCATGGTTCATAGCTAAATAAATCCACACATGTATCTCACACTTCTCAAGGTGTAGAGATGAATATCAGAAGGAAGAAGTTGACTCCTCACCAGAAGGGTAGATGTCAGCAACCTTTACCGTCAAAAGAGCCATTTTGTCCCCTGTCCCTGGCCGCAAAACACGTGTTTCTTATAATGAAGGTAACGCAGCCCACAAAGTCTAACTTAGCCTATCAGGTGTAATAGGTCTAAATGAGCATTTATTTTTATTTTCACATGATGTTGCAACTCTGCAGTGGCCTACTTATTTAGACTTAGACAGACTTTATTGTCATTCAGTGTGCAACAAGTGAACAGAAGAAAATGTTGTTTCAGGGGCTCAGCATAGGATTAAAATATTAAAGTATATAAATACCACAATAAGAATAATAAATATCAAAAACAGAAACATAATGAAAGTGCAAATTAGTGAAAGTGACATTGTTGAGTTAGGTAGTGCAAATAGTTTGAGAAAACAAGGTGTCCAAAAGAAATGACAATTGTCACTTAGAGTTTAGCAGTCTTATGACATGGGGGAAAAAGAAGGGGAAAAAAGCTGGTCAGGATGCTCTCTATGATGCTCCTGTAGAATGTAGTGAGGATAGTCGGGAGCAGGAGGGCTCTCCTCATCATTTGCAGAAAGTGCAGACGCTGCTGTGCCTTCTTGACCAGTGCCACAGTGTTCACAGACCAGGTAAGGCTGTCTGTGATGTGCACTCCCAGAAACTTGGTGCTGCTGACCACCTTCACAGCCGTGTTGTTCATGAGAAGCGGAGCGTGGCTGAGCTGCTTCTTCCTGAAGTCGACAATGATCTCTTTGGTTTTGTCCACGTTCAGGATCAAGTTGTTTTTGCTACAACAGCCCAGCCGCTGTTCCACCTCCTCCCTGTAAGCCAGGTCGTGGTGATCACCATCACCACCGTTGTTGTGTCGTCCGCAAACTGCACAATGTGGTTGGTCGTAGCATTTGGCACGCAGTCATGAGTAATCAGAGTTAACAGCAGGGGGCTCAGGAAACAGCCCTGAGAGGAGCCTGTGCTGAGGGTGATGACACTGGAGGTATTCTGACCGACCCGCACTGACTGTTAGGACACAAGCCAGCTGATCTGCACATTCCCTGAGCACCTGCCCAGGTATGTTGTCAGGGCCCGGAGCCTTACGTGAGTTGACACTCCTCAGAGACCTTTGCACCTCAGCTATGTCAAGGCAGAGTCCCTTTTCATCCTGGTGGGGAACAGTTTTCACAGCAGGAGTATTATTCAGTGCCTCAAACCTACCAAAGAAGTTATTTAGTTCATTTAGGAAGTCCACGTCATCGTCACAAGCAGGAGGGGAATCCTGTAGTTGGCGATAGTCCGTATGCCTTGCCACATGTCCCTTAATGTTAGCGGGATCATGGAAAAAGTGATTGATTTTTCGACTGTGAGCACGCTCTGCTAGTCTGATGGCATGGTTCAAGTTGGCTCTTGCTGTTCTCACTGCCATCTCGTCGCCAGACTTGAAGGCTGAATTTCAAGCCTTTAGCATTTTGCATACATCAGTCATCCAGGGTTTTGGTTGGCCCGGTTGTGATGAATTTGCTAACGCTGACGTCCTCCGTGCATTTGTTGATGTAGGCTAACACAGACATGGCATACTAATCTATGTTGATGTGATCATTGTAAGTGGCAGCTGCTTTGAACATATCCCAGTCAATGCACTCAAAACAGTCCTGTAGTGCCTCCACAGCCCCCTCATACCACACCCTCACCTGCCTCACTGTAGGTTTTCTTCTGACCAGCAGGGACTTATATGCTGGAATTAACATTACAGATAGATGGTCTGAAGAGCCAAGATGGGGCATGGGTCTGCTCTAAATGCATCTTTCATGGTGGTGTAAGCCATGTCTAATGTATTTACTCGCTTAGTTTGCACAATCCATATGCCAATGGAAATGTAGGAGAACTGACTTCATGTTAGCCTGGTTGAAATCCCCAGCAACAATGAAAAAGCCCTCAGTGTGAGTAGATTGCAACGCACGTACAACGCAGTGATGGAAACTAAGGTAAACTCCCCGGGCAGATAGAATGGTCTGCAGTTTACATTCAAAACTCAATGTCCGGTGAGCAATGGCATGAGACAACGGAGCATTTTTACACCAGTTGTTGTTTTTTTAGAATCTTTTATTTTCGGTTTTTAATTCAACAAAGTATACATGAAAACATGAACACACAGCTCCAGAGCCCCAACCCCCCAACCCACCCACCCACCCACAAACTCAGAGAAAGAGAGGGCAAAAAATAATAGTAATAATGAAAAATATATATACGCATATACGTACATACACACATACATATATAAACATATAAGAGCGGTCAAGAGGCGACATAGACAAACAATAAGCACTGACAGCAGAGAACCTACAACCCATCCATCATGGAAGTGGACAATATGTCCATACATGCCAAATAAGACTGCCACATCTCTGTAAAAGTATTATCGTCTTTCCTGAGTGTATATGTAATTTTTTCAAGAGGAACACAGCCATTCATTTCTGAAACCCATCTTCCTATAGAAAGTTGGGAGTCAGACTTCCATGTGATGGCTATGCACCTCCTGGCAACACACAAGGCCAATGAAAGAAATTTCTTTTGAGCCTTGCTTAATCGTGTATCAATATTTGTAGTATCTCCTAATAAGCAGGTTTGAGGATCTAATGGGAGATGTACTCCTAGAAGTTTTGTCATGATATTAGAAAAGTCACGCCAGAATGTATTGAGTTTAGTGCATAACCAGGTGCAGTGCAGGAATGAGCCCTCTTCCATACTACATCTAAAACACAGGCTGGGTATCTCAGGATTATATTTATGCAATTTCTGTGGTGTAAGATAGGTTTGATGGAGAAAGTTGTAATAAGTTAGCCTGTATCTGGAGTTAATAGTGGCAGTTAGACTCTTTTGACACAATGTAGACCATAGCTCTGTACCCATTGTCACACCAGAGTCTGACTCCCATTTCTCCCTTGATTTATGTAAACCCGGTTTTGAAGCAACATTCATCAAGAGAGAATACATTTTTGAGATAAGGCCAGGTGCATTACCCTCATGAAGCAGTCCTTCCAGATCACTAAGCATGGGTAAAGTCATTTCAGATCCCAAAACAGATTTAAGAAATGATCTTAACTGTAGGTAACAAAAAAAGTTTCTGCTGGACAGATCATACTTCCTCCTTAGGTCCTCAAAAGACATCAGGGATCCATTCTCATAGCAGTCCTCCAGATGACAAATCCCTTTCTGGTACCATATTTCCAGGATCTTATTATCCACTGACATAGGTGTGAGTTCATTCTGTCTCAATGGTGTTTTAGGTGAAAATATGTTTTTTAATCCAATATTTTTCCGGACTTCACGCCACATTTTGATGATATGAGTCAAGACAGGGTTATCAGTTCTTCTGGAAATAATTGTAGGAGTCCATTTATAAATAAAGTCTGCAGGGATATCTTCTTTAAGAGCATACATTCCAATTGAAACCCAGGGAGGGACATTGTCACCCTCAAAAAGAAAGGAAATAAGTCGTATTTGGGCAACCAAAAAATACTTTTCAAAATTAGGCAGTCGAAGACCCCCCAGTTTATAATCCCATGTAAGTTTTTCTATTGAGACTCTTGGAGTCTTACCATTCCATATAAATTGTCTGATATGTTTATTCAGGTTTTTAAAAAAACTGAGTGGTACTGGAATCGGTAAGGACTGGAAGAGGTATTGCAGCCTTGGCCGGATTTTCATTTTAATGCAACTTATTCGGCCAATCAGAGTAATAGGTAAATTTATCCACTTCTGTAAATCCTCTATTATTCGACTAACTAGCGGTAAGTAATTGAGTTTGTACACATTTTAAGGTTTTTATCCAGAGTAATTCCAAGGTATTTTATCCCACTTGGAGACCACTTGAATGGGCCTCTTTGCTGATGTTCCGCATAGTCAAAGCTTGAGAGTGGAAGAATTTCACTTTTGTCGTAATTTACTTTATATCCAGAAACAGTTCCAAATGTATGCAAAACAGTTTTTAATTTAGCAAGGGAATCAAATGGATTTGTTAAGTACAGAATTATATCATCTGCCATAAGATTGATTTTATGTATGGTCTGGCCCACTTTTACACCCTTTATCTCCGAGTCCTGTCTGATCGTCTCAGCCAGAGGCTCGACAGCCATAACAAAGAGCCCAGGGGACAAGGGACACCCTTGTCTGCTTGATCTACTCAGGGGGAAAGCAGTGGACATTTGTCCATTAGTAATTATTTTGGCTTGTGGTTTCTTATAAAGCGTTCTGACCCAATTAATAAAATAAGGGCCAAATCCAAACTTAGATAGAACCTTGAGTAAATAGGGCCACTCAAGCCTATCAAAGGCCTTTTCTGCGTCCAAGGTAACATACACTAGGTTCAGGATTGGAGGTTGCCATATGAATAACATTAAGTATCCTACACATGTTACTGGCGGAGGATCTCTTCTGGATAAAACCCACTTGGTCTAGGTTTATCAGTTTTGGTAGGAATTTACTCAATCTGTTTGCTAAAGCTTTAGAAATCAATTTATAATCCGCATTCAAAAGTGAAATTGGTCGAAACGAGGAGCATTTTAAGGGGTCTTTGTTTTTTTTTTTGGATCACTGTAATTATAGCCATTGAGAATGAATCAGGGAGGCTTTGTGTCTTAGATGCTAGATTAATCACATCCATAAGCAGAGGTATGAGCAGGTCCTTAAACTCTTTGTAGAATTCGAGGGAAACCCATCCTCCCCTGGTGATTTATTAGATTGCAGTGAAGAAGCGAGTGAAGCGTTTTCGATTTCTTTTGAGGTAAACTGTAAATCTAGATCCCTTTGGTCATCCTGGTTCAGTTTAGGCAATTCAATATTATTCAAGAATGTATCTATCATGGACAGATCCTCTGGTGATTCTGACTTGTATAAATCAATATAGAACTTTTTAAAAGTTTCATTTATTTCTTTTGGGTTCTGTGTAATACAGCCTTGTTCATCTTCAATTTGGTTAATTGTTTCTCATTTAAAGCTCGTGGCACGGCCATCTTAATCCGTAGAGGGGTTCCCTTTAAACATCTGTCTACAATAGCAGATAAAGATGGGAGATATGTCATGGTTGTGGGGGAATTTCACTCTACACCTGTAACTTTATTAAATATATACGGACCAAATAATGACGATCCAGAATTTTTCAAAAAGGTTGTAAATCTGATTCCAGACGTTTCCAGCACTAATCTAATAATTGGTGGGGATTTTAATTTAGTTTTGGACACTTATTTGGATAGGTCTTCCTCACAGAGGGTGGAACCTTCCAAGGCCTCTAAGCTTCTGAGATCTTACAGTGAAAATATGAATGTCTTTGATGTGTGGTGGATTTCTCATGCTACTGGAAAAGAATATTCCTTTCACTCTAAAGTACATAATAGCTATACCAGGATAGACTTTTTCTTGGTGGATGGTAAACTAATGCCATTTTCCTACAATGCAAGATACCACA
>CAEMYA010000146.1:98053-122837 GCA_903131615.1 Diplodus sargus | reverse complement strand
TTTGATTCAATTTAAAATATTGCACAGATTACATTACTCCAAAGCGAAGCTGCATAAAATATTTCCTGGAGTCTCTCCTTTGTGTGAGAAATGTGAGTCCGCGGAGGCTACCCTATCTCATAGTTTCGCGCTCTGCCCCAAACTTCAAAACTATTGGCATGAAATATTTGAATTCTTTTCGTCGATTTGGGGGATGCGACTGGACCCAGACCTTATTTTAATAATTCTGGGAACATCCGAGGGGCTAAGGAAGCTAAACAATGCACAACAACGCCTTCTGGCATATGGCCTTATAACAGCAAAAAAAACTGATCCTACTTAACTGGAAGAAGAAAGAAGTCCCCTCATTTAAGCTTTGGTTGAGTGATTTGACAGACACTTTACATTTGGAGAGAATTCGATTTATTCTGAAAGACAAGTTGAGGGACTTTGATAAAATCTGGCAACCTTTGATCTCTCACCTCGAAAGAGAATCTGATTAAGTCCCTAGTTAGATGCACTCCTAAGGGGGGTTGGGGATGGGGAGGCTGTTGGGAGGGTACGCACTGTCGTTTTTTGTGTCCTGTCCTTTTTGTTTTACCTGCTTTGTCGATGCATGTCTCTGCTTGTTTACTTATTTTTCATTTTTGTCTTTCGTTGTTTCTTTTTGTCAAGGATTACTTGTTCTTATCTTCTGTAAAAAAACAAGGAAGCATAACTGTCAATTGTCAATTTCTCTGTTAAATGACTGGTTTCCAAATAAAAATAAAAGGATAATAATTTGGTTAATTGTTTTTGAACTCTCCTCTTTCTTCAATTGCCAGGATAGGACCTTTATGAGCTCTCTCCCCCAGTTCATAGTACTTTTGTTTTGTTCTCAAAATATTCCTCTCAGTCCTATAGGTGCATAATGTGTTATACTTAAGTTTTTTACTGACCAATAAGCTGTATATCTTCCTATCCCTGCGTTGTTGAAAGTCCTTTTCCAGCCCAAGGATTTCTTTCTCTAGTTCTTCCATTTCTGCTGCATGTTATTTTTTAAGTCCTTTTGTATATGAAATTATTTGACCTCTTAAATAAGCTGTTAATGTGTCCCATAGTATGAAACTATTAGGGGAGGAAGGACAGTTTGTTTCACAGAATAATTTAATTTGATCCCTGACAAATTTACAAAAGTCCGTTTTTTTAAGGAGGGTTGAGTTCAAACGCCACCTGTACATTTTGGGCATTTTCTCGGGCATTACTATTGATAAAGTGAGTGGGGAATGATCAGAAAGTATCCTCGGCAAGTAACCAGACTCCAATGCTCTGTAAGTTACATGAGTTGACAGTAAGAAAAGATCTATTCTGGTGAATGAATTATGACGGTTTGAATAATAAGAATAGTCTATTGTTTGGGGATGTATTTGTCTCCAAACATCTGTTGGATTAAGATCTTTTATGAATGATAGAGTAGTTGAGGCTGATTTAGGTCTTGAAGTGGAAGTTGCTGATTTGTCCAGAATTGGGTCTAAACAAAAGTTAAAATCTCCTCCCATGAGAATATGTTCATGGCCTCCTGATACTTGAAAAATATCCTGAATAAAGGAAGTGTCGTCATAGTTAGGGGCGTAGAGGTTTAATGAAGTCCACTGTTCAGAATAGATTAGACAGTTAATTAAGATGTATCGGCCTAACGGGTCACTAACTGTTTCCTGAACAGTGATAGGAATGTTCTTATTTATTAAATTAGCGACTCCTCTCGCCTTAGAGTTGAAAGAAGAAGAGAAAACCTGGCCTATCCATCCTCTTTTTAATTTGTTATGTTCTTGCGCGGTAAGATGGGTCTCCTGTATAAAGGCTATATCCGTTTCAATCTTTTTTAAATATGTTAACACCCTTTTCCTCTTAATGGGCCCATTTAAACCATTGACATTAAAACTGACAAATTTCACCACCTTGTTCATGTGAAAAGTCTAATGAATTGGCAGTAGCTTGTCCTGCTGCCTCTCAACAATAAGCTTAAAGAAAAAGCCTCTCTTTCAATGCAAGAAAAAAAACCCAAAAAGAATAACGTCAAAATCTCCCCATTCCCTTAAGCACCGACCCCCTGAACACTCGGCACCATCCAAAATCACCAACTGGGACCTCCGTTGAATGCTCCTTAGAACTACCATACCTAGCTAAGACCTTTTTTTGGCCCGGAGCTCGGATCTTTCAGTATACAGACAACCTCAAATATAAACATTGTAACACCCGCTTTAACCAGAAGTAAATGAGAGTTCAAGTGCAACCTCACAACAATAGGATAAGCTGTCTTTAAGTCCATAATGTCCAAAAGTAGATTGTTGTTAATTGTTTTGTTTTTTGATAATAATACAAATAATAAAAAAAAATAAAAAAATTTAAAAAAAAATAATAATAAATGAGGGAAGTAGAGAGACAAAAGAGACAGCGGGAATAACGATTCCCTTATATAAGAATCACTAGATAGTTCGTGAAAAGTTTGTGAAAAGGATATGCAGAAATCGCTTTCCCCTCAGCCTTAGAGGAGCTGAAGTGCTGCACCTGTAGCCACCAGTGAGGAGCAGGACTATTCGCCTCCCGGGAGGTCTCGGAGAAAAGACGCAGCTGCTTCTGGCGATTTGAAGACCTTTTTCTCTCCGTTAGGTAGGACGACTCTAAGAATCGCTGGGTGGAGGAGGCTGAATCGGAGCTTCTTTGCATGCAGCTCCTTCTTAACGTGGTTGTATTCCTTTCTGCGCTTCACCAGTTGTGCACTCAAGGTCTGGGAAAAACATCACAGCATTTCCATTGAAAGTGATTGGCCCACCGTTTTCTCTGGATGTCTTAGCGGCTATTCGTAGAATGATGTCCCGGTCCTGGTACTTCAGTAGACGGATGATAATGGGTCTGGGTCGGTTTTCTCCCACCAGTTGTTGTTGATGTAAATACACAGACCCCCCCCCCCCCGGGATTTACCACTGAGTTCGAAGCTCCTGTCAGCATGAAATGTAGCCAGTCCCTCGAAGCTGACAGCATTGTCCGGGATTGATGAGTTTAGCCATGTCTCTGTCAGAATTATTGCGCAGCAGTTCCTCATGTCTTGTTTACTTGTTAATTCCGGCTGCAGATGATCTATTTTGTTCTCCAGGGAATGAACATTTGAGAGGAAGATAGACGGAAGTGGCTCCTTATAGGGGTTGGTTTTTAGCATAGCTGTTAGTCATCCGCGACAGCCGCGCTTCCGCCTTCGGCCCCACCACCTCCGCTTGCTCCTCTGTCGGCTTTTGATGGTGGGAGCATCTATAGCAACTGGGTCTTGTTGACGTATTACTCCGAGGCTATGTAAACACTCCCGAGTAGTGTCTATGAAGCTGAAGTCACTGGCATCCTAGGTGGCAGATTTTGATTTAAATATTCTAAACTATCACGAACCTTATGCTTACAGTATAAGGTTCTTGAATTGTGCATTTCTATAATGCCATGTTTTGGTGCATTATGAAATAAAAGAACTAGCCTACAATAAATAGAAAGAGTCGCAATACAGAACTACATATGCAGACCTCCTTAAGTCCTCCCTGTGAAAATGTATGAAAAGTAGCCGCATGTAGCGTACATATCCACCTGTTTCCTCAGAAGCCTATGGGGGCTGCCATGACAGATAACTACTTCCGCCCGCGGTTCTCTGTTTCCGGTTGCCTTGCAACTGCATGACTGACCACTGCTGCCAAGCTAGCCCTAAACAACTAGCGTTATGTCATAAAGGCTGAATTGTTTTTAAAATCAGCTCAGGTACAACATGTGCCGTTGTTGGTTGCCACAGCAATTCATGAAAATTGAAGTTTTTTTCAGAAACGTCTCGTGTAGTACATCAGCAACTTAGACAAACATGTCCGTGCCCTGCGCTCTGAACGTCATGCTGAGGAAGGGGGAACGGAGGCTAGCGTGGCTCGCAGCTTTCAGACTGATATAAATATTTGTGTTCATAAATATATTCCACAGAATAGCTGCTGCATGACTGCATGACTTCTCTAACCCGACAATGTCTCAGCAGCCGCCTGTCTCCACGACTCCTCTTTCCTTCAGCATTATCCACGTTGTATGTTTAACGTTAGCTTGATTGACGCTATGGCTGGGCGCTAACGTTACTGCTGCCTTTAGAAGTATAAACTTGCTGTGTCTTTTCAACAGTACTTTCCCGATTGTGTTACTGTGCAGGTAGTTGTATGCTTCTGTGCTTTTGTAACTGCATAATTCTCCGCCGTCAACACCTTCAGAAAATATAAGATAGTTAACGATCGATGTAACGTTAGCTAACGTCGGGCTAATGCTTCATGTCATCTGCCCACTCCGTGAGAACTCAGTGAGAACTGACGGTGAGGCACTGTGAGAACTGTCCTCACGACTTATTAAGACATCCATACTGTGTATCCACCTTCGATTTTTATCCATTCTGTCGCTTTCTTTGAGTTAAAAGACGGTTTTTAGAGCGAGCATGACAGCTACGCTAGCGTAAACACAGAGGTCAGCCAGCTCAACCGGAAGAGCATAACCGACTACCGCTATGAACCATGGGTAAACTCACGAAGTCAGGAATAAGGTGGATAGCAGCAGCCGAGATTTAAAAACAGTAAAAAAAAAAAATTATAGTACAAATGATATTTCAGTCTATTTCAGTGTGAGTTAATGTTTCTTTTTTGTCCTCAGCCATATACAGTGATCAACCCTCAGGCTTAAGCATGAAGCACAATGATTTCAAATGCTGCATGTGCTGCACTCAATCTGAAAGGGAAAAAGAATAACAGATGTCAGATTTTGGCAAACAGGTAAGTGTCAAAGTCAGAGAAGGATGTGTAACAATGAATGAAGTAGTCAAACACTGCGTACACATAAACATGTGTATCATTACTCAAGATATTTTGACAATATGTGCTAGATTCTGGGATTTAATCCTAGCATCCTGTCAGTGTTTAGTCAGTGTTGTCATTGTGCTCTTCTGCAAGGTCCACATGTATTTCACACATCTCAACCACATCAAACACAAGTCAACACACACAGCCATCCAAAGTTCACACAACAGTTACCTGTTGTGCAGTTAGGGGAGGACATTGGTTAATTGTCACTCACAGATGTACATAGTACTACATCAGTAGGGAAAATCACAGGCTGTTGTAAAATGGCAACCCATGCGCAGGTGTAGAAACTCAAATCAATCTCAGACTTGGTGTCATGAACCCTCACATATTGAGGTCTGCTTGTGAGGTAGTCTGTGATCCATGCAACAGTAGATTTATGAAGATTAAAACCAAAAAGCCTTTTAGCTAAAATGTTTGGCTGTAAAGTATTAAAAGTTGAAAAATCAAAAAACATTATTCTCACAGATGCAGCAGTCAGCTCTAGATGACTGTGCACCCTGTGCAACAAGTAAAGTAGTGCATCATCTGTACCTACACCCCCCAATATCCAAACTGAAGTGGGTCCTGAAAGGCACTAACCTGTGCCCTTAGGTGTCCCAGCACAGTCCTCTCAAAACATTGCATAACATGTGATGTTAATGCAATAGGTCTGAGGTCCTTTGCCTAATGCCTTAGCATTAGGTTTTTTGGCACTGGCACAATACAAGATGTTTTCCAGATTGCTGGGATTTTGGACACTGACAGCGACAAGATATACATATAATGTAACACCCCACACAGCTGATCGGTACATACTTTAAGAATGCGCGGCATGATCCCATCTGGGCCAGGGGCCTTATTAACCTTAAGCCTCCTAAGCTGAGAACATACCTCCTCAACAGTGATAGCTATTGGGGGGCAGGGGAAATGACCACTCCCATCTTCCTCTAAGGACATAATGGACTGTATAGGTGAGTGAGCAGCTGAGTTGACAGTACAGTCAAATCTGGCATAGAATTGGTTAGCCTCATCAGGTGTAAAAGTACCTTCTTTCAAACTACTAATTACCTGGCCATATCCCGTTATTGACTTCAAGCCCTTCCATAAACCTTTAGTGTCACACGCCTGAAGTTTGTTCTCAACCTTGTCTCTGTAATTATTTTTCCCTTGCCTTATGGCAGCCTTTAGATTCTTTTGTGCAGCCCTAACCCTATCATTATTTTTACTCATGAAGGCAACTTTCTTTTCATTTATTGCATTCTTTATTTCTTTTGAGACCCACGGCTTATTGTTTGAAAAAACTTTGATAGTTTTATAAAGGATGATCAAGTCAGTACAGAAATTAACATAGTCAGTAAAACGATCAGCCACAACATCCGCCCCATTGGGGTCTTCCTCATAAAACACAGACCAGTCCGTACACTCAAAACACTCCTGTAGATCCTCGCATGCCTCCTTAGACCATACACGCACTGACTTTGTTGATATAGGCTGTTTGCGGGCCAGAGTGGTGTATTTGGATGAAAGGAGAACCAGGTTATGGTCCGACCTACCGAGTGGAGGAAGGGCAGTGGACGTGTAACTGTCTCTAATATTGGCATAAAATAAGTCAATAGTCTTGCCACATCTCGTGGGGCAGTTGACAAACTGCCTGAGTGATTAAAGTGAGGCGGAGAGAGTACAATGGTTAAAATTGCCACTGATCATCACGAGAGCATCCGGAGTGTGGCTTTGCAGTTTGTGAGCTACTCTGGCTATCATGTCAGTCGCCAGTTTGGCATTGGCAGATGGTGGAATATACACCAGAATGACAATGACATTAGAGAATTCTTGAGGGAGATAGTAAGGTCTGCAACTCACCGCCAACAATTCAATGTTTTGGTCACACACTCTCTGCTTTTCGGTGATGTGTCCAGGGTGACACCATTGTTTGTTCACATACAGGCAAACACCTCCCCCTGATTTCTTGCCTGAATTCACCAGGTGTGCACTTTGAATCCTGACATATTGCGTGTGATTCTTGCGTTCAAAAAAGTGACACGATGGTAAAACAAGACACGAACAAACACTTTCACACAGCTGGTAGCGAGTCGCCGACAGGCCAGGCGGCAGTTATCATGCAGCGGGGTTCAATGAGTCTGCTGCTAAAGCTGCTCTTAAGCTTGTCCAGAGTTTCGTGGAGGGGGTGAGAGACATTGTCCATGGTCACCAGCAGTTTTGCCAGCATCCAGTCCTCTGCCACCTCCTCCAGGGTGACAAGCTTAGAGCCAACAACAGACCCTGCCTTTTTAATGAGTTTATTAATCTGTTTGCATCTTTCACTTTGATGCCCGCACCCCAGGACACCACAGTGAAGAAGATGGTGCTCCTTACAACAGAATCATAGAACATCTGGTGCATCCGGTTGCAGACATTAAAGGACCTGAGCCTCCTCAGGAAGTGAAGCCGGCTCAGGCCCTTCTTGTAGACTGCCTCCGTGTTTGTGGTCCACTCCAGTTTATTGTCCAGCACCATATCCAGGTATTTGTATGTGTCCACCATGTCGACATCTGTCCCACCAAGGCTGGCTGGCGTGGGCTTGTTCCTCCTGAAGTCCACCGCCATCTTTTTTGTCTTTGCCACGTTCAGCTGCAGGTGGTTCTCCCCTCACCACTTAACAAAATTGCCGATCAGGTCCCTGTACTCATCCTCCCTCTCACTCTCTACAAGCCCCACAATGGCTGTGTCATCAGAGAATTTCTGCAGATGACACGGCTCGCTGCGATACTTAAAATCTGCAGTGTAGGTGGTAAAGAGGAAGGAAGACAGCACAGTTTCCTGGGGGGCGCCGATGTTGCTAAACGGTCAGACACACAGTTTTGTAATCTCACAAACTGCGGTCTGCCCGTCAGTCATCGACCCATGTGACAAGGGGAGAATCCACCTGCATGTTCTCCATTGTGGCCTTCAGCAACTTGGGCTGGATGGTGTTGAAGGTGCTGGAGAAGTCAAAGAACATGACGCAGACCGAGGTGTTGGGTCTATCCAGGGAGGAGTAGGCAGGTAAATGATTGCGTCATCAACCTAAACATGGGGCCGATTGTAGGGGGGTCCTGTGATGGGCACACTAAGGGTCTGAGGTGTGCTAGAACCAGTATCCAGAGGTGGTTGCTCAGAGGAGCAGCTGGGGGAGCTGGAGTCGAACTTGTAGAAAAACAGGTTGAACTCACTTGCACTTTGTTCATTTCCCTCAGCTGTTCCTCCACCTCTCCTATGGAATCCTGGTGTTATTGTTCTCCAGTCTGAATTCCAGTTTTCACCTGTAGTTGTCCTTGCTTTCCCTGATGCTGTGTTTTAGTTCTCAGAATCAGAATCAGAATGAGATTTATTGCCAGGTAGCTTAAAATATACAATCACACAAAAATATACAAGTCACACAAAAATCACACAAGAATAAAGTACTTTTAAAAATATTTATATAGATAAATAAAGATAAGAAAAGATAGGAAAACTGTACAGAAGACGGGAGTGCATTAATGTAATGCATATGGGGTGGGTGTAAGAGTCAGTGTCAGTGGGGGATCCGGGCCTTGTTAACGAGGCCAGTTGCAGACGGGAAGAAACTGTTTTTTTGACGAGAGGTTTTGGTCCTGATGGACCGCAGCCTCCTGCCAGAGGGGAGTTGTTCAGGAGTTTGTGGCCCGGGGTGGGAGGGGTCAGCCACAAACTTGAAGGATCGCAGGTTGCAGCCGATCACCTTCTCAGCATAACGAATAATATGCTGCAGTCTGCCCTTGTCCTTGGCCGTGGCAGCAGCGTACCAGATGGTGATGGATGAGGTGAGGATGGACTCGATGATGGCGGTGTAGAAGCGCACCATCATCGTCTTTGGCAGGTTGAACTTCCCCAGCTGCCGCAGGAAATACATCCTCTGCTGGGCTTTCTTGGTGAGGGAACTGATGTTCAGCTCCCACTTGAGTTCCTGGTTGATGATGGTACCCAGGAAGCGGAAGGACTCCACAGAGTCAACTGGGGAGTCACACAGGATGATGGGGGCGGGTGGGGCTGGGTTCTTTCTAAAGTCCACACCCATCTCCACTGTTTTTAGAGCGTTTACCTCCAGGTTGTTCTGGCTGCACCAGGTCACCAGATGGTCAATCTCCCATCTGTAGGCGGACTGCTCGGTCCCCTGACCTGAAGGCCTACTTTTTCTCGTTGAGTAGGGCCTTTAGGTCGCTGGTAACTCAGGGTTTGTTGTTTGGGTAACAGCGGACCTCTTTAGTGGGGATGGTGTTGTCCATACAGGACCCAAAGTAATCACAGACGCAATCAGTTATGCCATTAAAGTCCTTGCCATGTGGTTTGTAGAGTGCATCCCAGACAGTGGCTTCCAGGGCAACCTGCAGTGATTCCATGGCCTCCTCACAGTCCTCACTGTCACTGGTAGCTGCTGAACCACAGGCTTGTATGATGGGGAGAGCAGGACAAGGTTGTGGTCTGACCTGCCCAGGGGAGGGAGGACAGTGGAGCTGTATGCATCTTTAACATTTGCATACAGCAGATCTATAGTTTTATCCCTTGTTGTGCATTTGACAAACTGGCGAAACGTTGGAAGTGTGGATGAGAGAGAGACGTGGTTGAAGTCACCTGTGATGATGACGAAGGCTCCAGGGTGTTTCATCCGAAGTGCCGCGGTTGCAGCGTGGATGACGTCACACGCGGCGTTCCCAGATGGCAGACTGTAAATAGTTATAGCAATGACCCTGGTAAACTCCCGTGGCAAATAATATGGACGCAGTCCGATGGTGATGAGCTTGATGTCCAGGCTGCAGAACCGGTCTTGTGCCCGGGGTGACACCACTTGTTGGTGACGAGCACCGCAAGTCCTCCTCCTTTCTTCTTGCTGTGTCTCTATTGGCTCGGACCTTGTGGAAGCCGGGGATGGTGGCGTTGGATTCCGGTATCTGCTTGTGTAGCCATGTTTCCATGAAACACACGATACTGGACTCTCTGTACTCCCTCTGCGTCCTTGCGAGCGCTTCCAGTTCATCCATCTCATTTGCCAGGGACCTTACGTTTCCAGTAATGACTGCCAGGATGCAGGGTTTAAACTTCTGTGCTGTCAGTCTCTCCCCAGCTAAGAGGGTTTGGGGCCTCAGGGCAATCAGCTGGTCGCTACTGTAAACAATGCCGGCTGTAAAGCAGCCATAGCTTCCAGTCACCATGGGAGACATAAGTACAAAAAAAGTAACCAGGAGCTATCCGAACCGGTGGAGAAATATCTTTTTGTGTAGATAGTGTTTATTCACAGTGCAGAGTACAAATATTAAATTAAAAAAGCAAGCTAAATACAATAAAATCTCAATAAAAACTACCAAGTACCGGCAGCTGCTACGATAGGCTGCCACTGGCACGGCGCCATCTTAAGGAGGAGCAGAGCAGACACCTTCAAGATAAAGGTTAAAGATGCATGTTCTATCAATCCTAGAACACAACGATCATCTGGTTCAACTCCCTACAAAACTAACACTATACTAGGGCTGCAGCTATCGAATATTTTTAGAATCGAGTATTCTACCGATTATCCCATAGATTAATCGAGTAATCTAATAAAAAATAATTTAGCATTATTAAACAACAATACCAAATAATGCATAACGAAAATGACAGGCCTGTTAAATAGACCAAGCAATTGGCTTTTCTGAAAAAAAACATACAGGTATTTATTCCAACTATTCCTAACACCAGGAGTAAGGGTGTGTGTTTGTTTATGTGTGCACGTGTGCGTGAGGGAGAGTGACAGAGTCGAGCTGAGTGTGTGTGTGTGTGGAAAGGAGTTATTTGGTGTAGGCTATTACCAGTGACGTGCAGTCAGGAGAGGCATATTTATCAAATGGCTAAACTATAAATAATTTTCCATTTAACTTAAACAATTTTGATTTTTTTAAATCGCTAAATTTTCGCATATCCGTTCAAATATGGGGAAGAGACACACGGTGAGGCAGCAGCAAGCTAAGCCTCACCTTGGATTGCGCAATCACAAACTGTGCTCTGCCATGCAATGAGAGCGTGTCACTGTCTCTCCGTATATCGCCAATCAAATGTTTCAAACAGTTTTAATATATGCCCCACTGACTTTCCATAGTTTAGCTGATGTATAAAATATATGCGTGTAACTTGTTTTGTGTGCTCAGCGAACGGCAGTGAAGAGGCACTGGTTGAGGCAGGCAGTTCTCTTGCCTCAAAGTAGGGGGCACTCGTGAGCCCAGAAATTCTAAATGTTACTCCGCAGCTGCAGAGTAAGTGACAGCGAGCTAGCAACAATCTTAGAGTCCATGGTTACAAGCGAGTCAAGTGCAGTGATATTTTTTCCCTGTCTCACCCCCGCCTGGATTTACAATGGAGGATTTTATATCCAAGCTCAAGGAATTTTCCAAACTGGACTTTCAATCCAAACAGGAGGTAATAAATAAAGGAAGACCAACACCGGAGCTGAAAGGTCTGCTTCACACTACGGGACAGAAGATTACCCGCTCTTTTCAAACGGAGTGGTACACACAAAAAGACTGGCTGTGTGGATGTCCAGCGAGGAACCGCCTTTTCTGCTTTCCCTGTCTTCTTTTCTCAACCTGTGACAACCCAGAGGAAACGAAAATTGGAAAAGAGATCTCAGTAGTGTCTCATTCATTTCTCCTAGACAACTATAAGATCTATGTGAGACCAAAGTGAGGTTGTGGCTGATTTCTCCTGTTTCTCAATTGTTTCTCCTGAGAAACAGTTGCAGAAAATCTCAACTTGGGCTCCCTGTAAGTTTCAAAGGAGATCTTATCAAGCTCTCTCAGTTTCAGAATGTCTCCCCAGTGCTGGAAAGGAGCAAGGTTTAAGCGGTAAAGTCTCAAGTCTCACCTATTGCTCCTAAGGAATTTTAGGAGAAACAAATGAGAAATGTTTGAGACCAAAAAAGACGACAACGAGACTGAAATGAGAACTTTCATTGAGCTCCTTTACGGCTCCATAGCCATAAAGGAGCAAGTTTTGAGCTGTAAAATTTTCCTCTGGGAATGTCTGAACTCAGATGGGATATTGTGACATGAAGAATTTGCAGAGAAGCCTCAGCAAACATGAGCAGTCACAATCACAACTCACAATCAAAGCCAGATTGCGCTAAAAACTTTTGGTATCTCCAGAATCGACTTGGCTTTGGATGAACAGCAGAGACTGAACATCAGCATCCACAATGCTAAGGTAAAGGAGAATCGAGAGATTTTGAAAGATCTCATCAATGCCACCTACTTCCTTGGCAGACAGCAGCTGGCATTTCGTGGAAATGATGAAGGTACAGGCTCTGCTAATCGTAGCAACTATGTTGAGCTCCTGTATGCTTTGGCTGAGAAAGATGACAGGCTCGCTAGACATTTGGAGACATCCACTGTATTTTCTGACTTGTCAAACAGAATACAGAATGATTTAATCCAAGCGGTCGGCGATGTCATTTTAAATGACATTAAAAAGGAGATCAGCCCCATTTGTTGCTGTAGAAGTAGACAAGACCACCGATGTCACACAGAAAGCTCAGATATCTGTCATTTTGCGCTGCGTGGCTAAAACTACTACAAGCTTGTAGCTCAGACATATGATGGGGCGGATGCAATGGCATCAGATCTTAATGGGGTGCAGACTAAAATTAAAGAGAAGGTGCCTGAGGCCATGTTTACCCACTGTCACGCATACAAGCTGAACCTGGTGCTGTTGCATTCAGCAAAGTGCATGCCTGAGTCTCTCGCGTTTTTTAAAACAGCGGAGGGCCTAGGGGCATTTTTTCAGCAAGTCCACAAAGCGCACCCACTTGCTGGATGATGTTGTCAAGCGCTGTTTACCCAGAGCAGCGCCTACAAGATGGAGCTCTAACTCTAGGCTGCTGCAGACCAAAAGCATGCACCAAAATGACCTGCACGCGTTATTCCACATCATCATTATTATTATTACTCCTGAGGCAACAAAGTTACTCCAGCTGGTGCTCACTGTACCTGCTACGACAGCGTCAGTGGAGCGGTCATTCTCAGCACCGAAAAGAATAAAGACATACAGTCGGAACAGGACTGATCAAGGAAGGCTTTCTTCCCTGGCAGTGATCTCCATTGAGATGAATAGACTTTTAAAACAGAAACAAGAAAAGGAGGACTTCTACAAAAAAGTGACAGACATTTTTGTCCAGAAGGATCGGCGCATGGACTTCATTTATAAGTAAAGGTAAGATCATAATAAAGTTGTTTTTTTTAATGAAATGTGCGTCACGTGGGGTACAGTTGGTATGTGTAAAGACTGTTGATATGACATATGAAACGCCGGAGCACGACGCAGCAATTCAGCTGAATTTAGCACCGAGCAGACAGGAAGTCACGCATCGAAACAACATTATAACATCTGGTTACTTTTCAAAATAAAACACTCCGTGTTGACACCAGCACACAAATGTCAAAAAAGAGACAAACACAAGCTCTTCTGCTGATCCTTCGGTCGGGAACACTTCGTGTTGTTGTTTTTATAACACAGACCTATAACTGCGGTCGCGAGTGATTATGTGATTATCGCAGGAACTCCTCGGTCTCGTGATGCCAGCTGTCGACCGTACTGCGCCATGGTGGACTCAAAATGCAACCGGTGGGGGTTGCCGGACGTCGGACGGCAGAGCAAAACCAGATCGAAGCCGTAACGCAGCGGACACGTATCTGTTGGAATCTCGGGGTTACACTTACAGGTGGTGGCAACCAGTATGTGTCATGGTTGATTATTTCGGCAAATGGGCAGAGGCCTATCCACTGAAGAGCAAAACAGCAGTTGGCAACAGACAAATTGTATACTTGATTTCTTTTACAAATTTGATTTACCTAAAAGACCCTAACCCTAACCTAACCAGACCAGGGAAAAGAGTTTTGTAACAAGGTACAGAAATGATGCCTCATTTGTCCCCAGTATGCATCTACTGCTTTACTGACTTGTCATGTATTGAACTAATAATTTGAAACAAGAGTCGGATTACACAGTGCAATGACAAGATCCAACTGAGCTTATTTCTCTGTCTTTTAGAATTGTCTTGAAATCCCCCAGAGCTACGAGATGTGTCAATTTCAAGTCTTTTTGCACATCATTCCAGGTAGATGGGGCAGAAAATTTAAAAGCCAATTTTGCCCAGTTTAGTTTTGACTCTCGGGACCTGCATCTGTATGATGTCCTGAGAATGCAGGCCATATCTGCCCAAGTTTCTAAACATGTGTATACACATGTATGTAGGCAGAAGTCCAAGAATAGATTTATAAATAAAAGTCAGCCAGTGAGAGAGTCTACGGACATATAAAGATGGACAATGTGCGACGGCATAGGCTATAAGGAACAGTGATGTACATGACAGCTGCAACCAGTAATAAAACGCAAAGTACAGTGGTATATAGTATCCAATTTCTTTAAAGACTGATCAGGAGCGTTCATAAAAAGCAGGTCTCCATAATCCAACAAGGGTAAGAAAGTTGTGGTGATCAAATGTTTTCTGACTTGCAATGAAAAACATGATTTATTTCTAAAAAGAAACCCAATTTCAATTTTAGCTTAGAAACGAGTTTATCGATGTGCAGTGTAATGGACAAGTTCTCATCAATTAGAATGCCTAAGTATTTATAAGATGTGACCACTTCAATTTCAACCCCATAAACAGTTGACAACCTAGGAAGATAAGATGGACGCTGATCTTTGATTTATCTGCATTCAGCACTAGGGCTTTGACTTTTGGCCAAAAATCATATTCTGCCCTCTGTCCACCAGAGGGCAGTTTATCAATCGATGTCAATAGGCAGGCAATAAAGTTTTCAGAAGAAAAACACAAGACTGTTTTTTTTTATTTTCATAAAATCAGACAACTCCTCCTCTTCCAGCATGCCGGGATGTAGTGTTTACAGGTGGGCTCTCAAGTCGCGTGGTATGTGAGTTTGGTCATACATATTTTACATATCACTTTGTCCTTACTCGATTTTTCCCTGTTACTTTGGGAACCCAAAGTAGCGCCACACGGATGGTCTGGAGTGTAGATTTGGAACTCCTCAGGCGTAGTTGTTGTAGGCTTTGGCGCGGCCATTATTCTGTGGGCGCTAACCAGGACGCTAACGTCAGCTACAGGAGCCCAGATGACCCAAGGTTCTCCCCAGACGGTGGAATAGCGGCGCTGCGCCACTATACTCATTTTCAATGTTAGCTGCTTTATAGCGGGTGTTTGTGGGCTGCCGCGGTCTTCTCGTAGTGAATAACACGTTTCCGACGAGGTCCGATGCCACAAAACCAAGCTACTAACGAGACGGTGCCGTGTTATGAACTACGGGAGCCCATGAGGAGCGATCTCCGCCCCGCTGACGGCGAGGAGCGCTGCTCTACCCCCCCGACCATGCGCCACTACACTACAAATTTCTGGGGAGAACCCTGTGACCGTTAATAGCCTTGCTAATGAGCTCACGATTCACAACTTCACCAGGCATGAAAAAGCCTTGGAATCTAAATTGAAAACAACATTGACAAGCAAACACGTTTACAAAAAATAATGCCCATAACAGGTTCGAATATTAAGGGCTGCCTAATATTCATTCGAATATCTTTATTTTTGTAAATATTCGAATTATATTCGAATAACGAAGTTCGGAGTCAAAGCCCAATTTAGCACTAACTTGAGCTGAGTCAAACGGAACTTAACAGTGTCAAAGGCTGACTGCAACAACTTGTGATTTTAAAGCTGAAGAAGATGAACAATAAATTACTGTATCATCATCATACAAATGGGACACAGCGTCAGACAAATTATCACAGAAATTATTCACATAAACTGTGAAAAAACAGTGGTCCTTACATGGAACCTTGAGGCACGCCCTTTGGTACAGGGAGGAAAGAGAAAAAAGACCCAGCGGCCTGGACACACTGCATTCTATCTGATAAATAATTAGAAAACCAGTTTACAGCCTGGTTAGATAAATCAATCTTGTGGAGTCTATCTGCCAGGATGGCATGGTTGACTGTGTCAAATCAAATGCCTTTGACAAGTCTATAAAAAAGACCTGCACAATATTTTCGGCCGTCTAGTGCCTCTATGATGTCATTTACCACTTTAACAGCAGCAGTTATTGTACTGTGCTGTTTACGAAAACCTGACTGATATTGTGAGAGGAGACCATGAGCATCTAAAAAGCATTTAAAAAGCATTTAAGTTGTTCACTGACCAACTTTTCTAAAACTTTGAAGAGAACACACAATTTAGAGATCGGCCTATAGTTGTTAACTATCGAGTGATCACCACCTTTCAGCAAGGGAAGAACATATGCAGACTTCCATTCTCGAAATCTTATTTTCAGAAAGAGCTAAATAAAAAATATGACACAGAGGTTCTGCGATAAATTCTGAAGCTGACCTCAAAAAGAAAGGCTCGAGATTGTCAGGTCCAGCAGATGTATTTAGATCCAATTGCTGTAGAGCCCTATCGACCTAGGCTACATCAAAAGGGGTCAGATCAAATCCTGGAGCCATAGCATTAATAGGTGGTGATTGAAGGCAAACCCGTAGCACATTAGATTGATGTGGATGTGATAGATTTGAGGACTCAAATAGAGATCCTGAAGAAACAAAGTGCTCATTAAAATAATTAAGAATGGCTGTTTTGTAAGCCAGAGTATGTCCATCTTTTACTATGCAAGCAGGCAATTCGTCTGTGGTTATACCCCAAATGAGGATTTGACTACTTTCCAAAACTTCTTAGGATTATTTAGGTTATGGGTAGTTTTTAACAAGGGAAGTAAAGCGATTTTTGAGCTGTTTGAATGTCAACCAGTCATCCTGGGATTTAGATTTTCTGGCCTTAACCCAGGCATCCTCCCTTGCTTTAAGGAGACTGGACAACTCAGGGGAGAACCAAGGATTGTTTCTACCCTTCACTCTAAATTTGCGATTAGGGGCATGTTTATTTCTTATTATATAAAACCCTGTTCACAGAAATGTTTATAATCATGTTTAAGAATAATATGTGGCTTTTCTTTTGGGAGCTTAGCTCGTCTGATAGTGGCTATAACACAATGACGGTCAGAACAATACACATTGTAACCTTTAATAGCAATGTCTTTGTCTGTGATGGATTTCTTTAGCCAAGTTTCAGATAGGACAATAATGTCAGTATCAGTCGATTTAACCCAGATTTTAACTAGGTCCAGTTTTGGTAATAGACTTCTAACATTTAGGTGTACAACACTAAGCCCTGATCTGGATTTAAAATCAATTGGAGTACTCAGACAGTTTATATCTGGGCCGGGGTTGAGTTCAATGTCACCAGACAGTAAAAGCAAAAGAAAAACTAGAACTGCAAGCAGTTATGAACGGGGGCCAAGCCTGCCCCGCGCGACTTGGACCCCGTGCACCGCAGAGCCCATGGAAGTTGGCCCCAAAGGATGAGGGCTCGGGGCAAAAGTGAGGACACAGGCCAACGTCTGAGCCACTTAGAAGCCTATTCACTGTAATGGGAAGTGCACTGGAAGTGCAAAAGGCTGAATGTGTGACAATTTGGATTTGTTGTAATAAGCCACGCCCACATTGACCAGTCATGACCACCTTCAAGATATGGCCTCAGGATTGGCCCACATCATACCGACCAAATTTCATCAAAAAAACGGTGTAGCCGTTCAAAAGATATAAACTTCCCATATTTTTAGCGCCCCCTAGTGGCCAAGATCTGCAAAATTCGGCTCATCCCTTCCCAGTCTCATGGCAACCAAGGATCTCAAATTTGGTGTTAATATCATTTAGTTTGACCGAGATATCAAACAGTTTCCATTTTTATAGCTAGCTACAGAAATTTGTTTGTTAATAATTTGTGCATTTTTTGACCGAGCAAAATTCTCACATTTTCACACAGATCTGACAAAATTCCACGGAGGAGTTCGAAAAAATAGGTTTTGCATATGTGGCTATTTAGCGAACGAAATGTGTAGCAGAAGTGGGCGTGTCCTATGTCACAAAACCCAGCTCTAGTCAGGGAACATATGGATATAAGGTTTGCGAATGTGTTATTTTAAATGTGGAAGTTACAGGCAAAAACGCGATTGCATCCATTATAGCTCCACCCAGTGGAGTACATGTGCAATTTTTGTTTTGGAAAAACTGTGTCCTATTCTTTAGGTACCATCAGAGAGGTTCTACTATTGTAGAGGCAGATCACTCTGATCAATTTGAATGGGGAAATCTGCGACGCCAAAGATGGCGCATATCCCGCCCCTTTCACCAACAGCCTATCACCTGCGTTGTCAAAGCCGAACCGGGAAAATTATAGCCAAATCATGTTATTTCACCAGCGCATGGGCACAAGTAGTTTTTACGACAGAGACCAAAAACATTTACTGCTTTCAAATCTTTATCTAATTTATAGAGTGAATGACAAGAAATGATGTATTAGATATTATCTGGTCCATACATCAATGGTCAGGTAGAGTAGAGCTAGAGCACAGCAGTCGGCACAGATTCAGCCGTACGATGGACGTCGGTGTCGTAAATTCGCGCGCATGCACAGTGGAGTTCTCCCTGTAGGAAAAGAGCGTTTTAAACATAATTTCTACGGTAAAGTCGATGTTTTTTGGTTTTTATTTGTATCTTATTTCAGTGGCGAGCATGTCTGTATGTTTTTTCTGTCCTGCTATCACGTTAAAGGGTGGATTTGACCATGCCTCCATTAATTTAGATAGGGGTCTGGTCTCTTTGGGCTTTTCGAGGCGTCGCCAAGATGGCCGCCGAGTGGCACGACTTGCCTAGAAGGACTTTGGTACCACATAAATTTCAAAGCTCTCAGCATAATAGTTCGGCTGAAATTAATGTTTGTTGTTTATCTTGTTATTACAAGATAAACAACAAACATTAATTTCAGCCAAACTATTGACTGGTCAATGTGGGCGTGGCTTATTAGCCACGCCCACATTGACCAGTCATGACCACCTTCTAGACATGGCCTCAGGATTGGCCCTACATCATACCGACCAAATTTGGTAAACATCGGTGTCGCCGTTCAAGAGATATAAACTTCCCATATTTTTAGCACCCCCTACTGGTCAAAGTTTGCCAAATTCAGCTCATCCCTTCCCAGTGTCATGGCAACCAAGGATCTGAAATTTGGTGTTAATAGCATTTAGTTTGACCAAGATATCAAACAGCTTACATTTTTATAGCTAGCTACAGAAATGTGTTCATTAATTCATTCGCATTTTTTGACCGAGCAAAATTATTTTGATAACCTTAGATCGAGTCCAGCTGAAGAGTGTACGTGCCAAGTTTCATGCAGATCGGACAAAATCCCAAGGAGGAGTTCGAAAAAGTAGGTTTTCCAGTTTTTGCAATTTTGCAAAAAAAACGTTCTAACCGGAAGTGGGCGTGGCCAATGGCAAAGTGATTCAGCTCCATTCAGGGAATCTGGGGATACAAGGTTTTTGAATGTACGACATACGGTGTGGGAGTTATAGGCAAAAACGTATTTTCCTCTGTTATAGCGCCCCCTGCAGACGGATATCTGTAGTTTTTTGTGTCTGAGATATTCGCAGAAGTCTGGACCAACCCTCCAAATTGCACCGCCCTCCCTTGCACGGTTTAGGCTGCAGCACCACTTTTAGCTGCACTGGAAGTGCAAAAGGCTGAATGTGTGTCGATTTGGATTTGTTGTAATAAGCCACGCCCACATTGAGCAGTCATGACCACCTTCAAGATATGGCCTCAGGATTGCCCCTACATCATACCGACCAAATTTCGCAAAAATCGGTGCAGCCGTTCAAGAGATATAAACTTCCCATATTTTTTGCGCCCCCTAATGGTCAAAGTTTGGGAAATTCGGCTCATCCCTTTCCAGTGTCATGGCAACCAAGGATATCAAATTTGGTGTTAATAGCATTTAGTTTGACCGAGATATCAAACAGTTTACATTTTTATAGCTCGCTACAGAAATGTGTTAATGATTTGCGCAATTTTTGACCGAGCAAAATTCTTTTGATAACTTTATGTCAGGTCCAGCTGAAGAGTGTACGTGGCAAGTTTCATGCAGATCGGACAAAATCCCAGGTTCTCTGCTCGGGCCCTATAATATCTACTAATTAATCTACTAATAAGAAGAATAATTTTTCCAATTAAAATAGGGACTTCACAGGTCGATAACCTGCTCGGGCCCTAAAAATCTTTACAATTACAATAGGGTTCCTAGCACCGCTTGTCCTAGGAAACCGGATGCTTGCCTAGGCTTGGCCCCCTAATAAAGATTAAAAAGGTTTAGCACAGAATACTAGCGGTGTCATGATTTCGATTTTAAATCGAAATCGATCGAAATTAAGTCACAATCTCGAAATTCAAATAAAAAAATGGGATCGTCTATGCTGCCACGCTGCCATGTCACGTCCGGTCGGCTTGCCGAGCGGAAAAAAAACACACCCATGTTAAAGTGATGCGATTCAACCTCCTCTAATTTAGCTACTAGCTAAGCCAGTTGCTATTAGCAACAGCCAGCCAAACGATAGCATGGTGTTACACCATTCCTGTTCGGCTCCCGGACCGTGGTCAGGAAGCACAGGGGAGACGATTTCCTCCAGGGCCGAAGTTTGTGTTTACCTTCGAGGTGAACCCCTTTCATGTGTTTAAGCTGGTCGGGAAATAATACCAGGGAGCTTTGCTGTATCTAGCCGTCGCCTTTATTCACAGCCAAACTGCAAACTATATTGTACACTTTATTGCTGTCGCTACTACTGCTACTCCTTTCGCTTCTCCTTCCTCTGTCATTCATTCACTGACCGCACGTACGCACGCTCCCTCACTCTCGCTTGCCCACTCACACCTTACGCACCTCACGCACCTCACGCACACACACCTGATGCACCGCCCTATTCCTGAAAGGGGCTACGCCACTCTTACAACAATTCGTCTTATTCACCTGGCGGCCATTTTGAAAATTCGAACGCCGTTGAGGGGTACACAAACCCGGAAGTCGCACTCCGATACATTCGGTACTACAGCAGCAATGGACATTCTGTGGACAACAAATCTGACTGGTCTACCTGAATTAACCATCCAAAATGTGGAGCGGTGGGCCAATATGGACTGCAACATCCCCGGACTGTGTTACTAAAGGGATACAGTAACTGGATCAAAGGATATATCCACGACGTGGAAGGTAAAGCAAACATTTAAACTGTAGCAGGGGCTACAAACTCTCCTGCTAACTTGTTATGCTAGGATAGTTAGCTTAGCAGTGATATGGAGTTGTTGACTGTCTGTTCGCTATGTTGGATTTTTAAAACACTTAACATGTCTTTAATCGACAGTTGGTAGGAGTCCTACACGGATATTCGTGAGGGCTAGCTCTTTTCCCTCTATGCGGAAAAATGAGGCACCTTACAACATACAGGTATCATAGTGCTAAGTGGACAAATGGCTCAGTTCGCAGAGCAGTGTCACAGCTAAACCAGCTTGCTAAATGTTTATTATGAGTTCATATCAACAATGTACCTATCCTGTCTGACTGAAAATAACGTGTTCATTTTATCTCATTAACATGTTACCTGTATACTAAATAGGTTAATTTTGCCTTCAGATTTAACTTATTTTGGTCTTCTAAACAGTCTTAAAGCCAACACTGTGAATGTATGACTCAACAACTTTAAGCTTGTAGAAGAACAAAATAAACCTGTGTTACCTTTAATTTATGATATCACATGCCTCATTGATATCCTCCAAAATATCATGTTGTTTCAAATTAGCAAAGCAAGACAGGGCTAGGTGCATTTTTGTGGTTAAGGATAGTGTAATGATAGTATCAGGTAAGCGATAAGGTAAGGTAAGTAACATTCATTAAGATGAGAGTTGCTCAGTTCTTGGAGCAGTGTATCCAGGGTTGAGGAAGGTTTTTCAAAATCTATTTAGCTTTAGGTTTACAAATCACGTGTCAGTTTAAAATTGGCTTGACATAATACAATAGAATGTCATTACTTAAAATAACACAAGTCACTATGTCTAAAATCCATGTTGTGAGCTATTCCACAACCCTGACTTTTTTGTACAATGAGTGTCCAAGATATTAGGTATATTTCAAGTTGTGTCCGCAAATGTCATTGTAAACAACCTATAAGATTTTCATGGCAGAACATTGAAATGCCAGATGTATCCAATTCATTGCACACTCAGTGTGTATTTATTTAATACATATGTATTTGTTAAAGTTTAAGTTTGGTGTAAATTGACCCATAGCCCTGTTGTATAAGCTCACCACATGCAGCCCATAGGAAAAAGAATGAAGTAGCAGTGCTAATTGCTAACTGCTCCACGCCCCAATGGGTCTGCTATTAGCTGCCTGTCCATGACTTGGCCTATGTTGTTCCAAATTGTCTCATTCTTTTTCCTATGGGCTGCATGTGGTGAGCTTATACAACAGGGCTATGGGTCAATTTACACCAAACTTACACTTTAATAGCAACTCCGAAGTGTCAAGTGTGTAAACTTTGATTATTTTTTCAGTTGGAGCTGTCACTTGAGCAGCCATACATAAGGGAGACCCAGTGCAACTGCAAAGCTGGCTTGGGACAGTGCAACCATCTCATCGGGCTGCTCTATACCCTGGCTCATTTTGTCAAGATGGCCTACACGTCTGTCCCCCCAACGACTAGCAAGACGTCATTGCCTCAAGCCTGGCACATTCCATCAAGGGCCCTGGATGTCAGTCCAAGAACGGTGAGCTCTGTGAGTGTTTCAAAGTTGAAACCACCAGCGGCCAACGCACCCCCGCCAAAGAGGCAACGCGCTTCTGAAGGGGTCGTGTCGAATCTGTACTGCCCTGTGTCACTGCCGCTTCCAAAAAATGCCTTTGCAGAGAGCCTACACCGAAACCTGAGTGCAATACAGAGCAAGAGTCAGATGTTCAAGCTGCTGGAGGAGAACAGAAAGCAGCCTGCTGCTCCTGTCTCCACCGACTTCGAACACCTTCCAAAGGGATCTGTGCTTACCTACCACACAGCACAGTCTACCAGGGCTGGTGATGATCCTCCGTTTCCTCTACCATCACAGCCATGCTCATTCAGCACAGTTCTGGATGACACTGAGGCGTGCTTCTATGGTGGCCTGACGGTCACTCAGGCTGTTGCAATACAGCTGGAAATAGACACTAGGGAACAGAGCCACAGTAAGACCTGGCATAAAGTCCGGACCAACCGTCTCACCTCCTCTTCCTTCAAGAGGATTTGTTCAAGGGTGGCAGACTTCAACATTTTAGCTGATAACCTGAAAAAAAAGACAGTGCAGACAAAGGCGCTGAAGCGAGGCCTGGAGTTGGAGCCTGTTGCTGCGGCCGACTATCAAGACCTCACCGGTTTTGAGATCTTCCCCTGTGGTTTTGTCATCAACCATTGCGACCCACACCTAGGTGTGTCACCTGATCGAAAGGTGATTGACCCCAGTGCCTCACCAACGCACAGCTTCCTCGAGATCAAGTGCCCCAACAAAGACAGTGTGAGGGATTGCAAGTACTTGCACTGCAACGCTGATGGTAGCCTTAGCCTCAAGACCACACATGAGTACTACTTTCAAGTGATGGGGCAGATGGGCATCACTGGGTTGAAGTGGTGTGACTTTTTTGTGAAATGCAAAGATGACCATCACTTGGAGCGGGTGCAATTTGAACCAAAGAGGTGGGAGAACATGAAATGTAAATTAGATACATTCTTTTTCACCTTCTTTCTGCCTGCTGTGTGTAACAATAACATGTAATGCATAATTGATAATCTGCTTATGTATATAGTTCTCTTTTGTTAATGTTTTTTAATTGTTTGTTCCTAATGTAATTTTTTCTAATGTTCTGAACTGTTCCGGTTCCTTTTCCATACTTACAGTATTACAAGCAGGCCATTTGACTGTATTCTTCCAAGCCAATAACTATGTACAAAGTTACCTTTACAAACCTAGACCACTGTGCCTTTCAATGTTTTTAATGACCTGTTTTCTAATGTTCTGAACTGTTCCGGTTCCTTTTCCATACTTACAGTATTACAAGCAGGCCATTTGACTCTTCCAAGCCAATAGCCATGCACAAAGTTACCTTTACAAACCTAGACCAGTGTGCCTTTCAATGTTTTTGAATGACCTGTTATCTTATGTTCTGAAATGTTCCGGTTCCTGTATACTAAGTTGTAAAGTTATGAAGGAAATCATCCATGTGTAATAAAATTGTACTTTATTCTTTACTTCAGATGAATGGACATTTTATTCATTCTGAAGGATATTCAGTAGCTTGTACATACACATATAGACACATACACATTATTGTATAGATTCCTAAAATTCAACAATAATAATGGTTAAGGTTTTGTACACATTCATCAAAGATTAGCACTTATTTAACGAGGTTTGATATTTGTGGATATAAACATTACAGATGAATGGACATTTTACTCATTCTGAGGGATATTCAGTAGCTTATACACATATAGACACATACACACTATTGTATAGATTCCTAAAATTCAACAATAATAATGGTTAAGATTTTGCATAGATTTGTAACGATAAAAAATAATAGAACCTAATGGTAAAGGTTTTGTACACATTCATCAAAGATTAGCACTTATTTAACGAGGTTTGATATTATTTTTGGATATAAACATTACAGATGAATGGACATTTTACTCATTCGGAGGGATATTCAGTAGCTTATACACATATAGACACATACACACTTGTATAGATTCCTAAAATTTAACAATAATAATGGTTAAGTTTTTTTTTTTGAAACTTTATTTTTCAAAGTTTTCATAGTACAATAATACAAACAACAACAACCCCTAGCCCACCCACCCATCCAAGGATACACACAATACACACACATATACAAGAAAGAGGAAATGAAAATAAATAAATTACAGAAA
>CAEMYA010000146.1:80689-95695 GCA_903131615.1 Diplodus sargus | reverse complement strand
AGCACCAAAGCCGGGCGAGAACTCGGCGCACAGGACACTGTCGGGGGTAAGTCAGTGTGGATGCACGACACTGCTGACGGGGATGCCATACAGATTCATATAAAAAAACCCGAACTATCCCTTTAACACGGCCTGCTAAGGAGATGGGCAAGGTAGACCAACGCTTCAAATTGAGTTTCATATTTTCAAGGAGCTTTTTAAAGTTGGCCTCATATAAATTCTTGTAAGAACGTGTGACCACAATACCAAGGTAGGTAAAGGATTCTCTGTCCAGTCTAAATGGGTAAGAGCTATAATTAAGATTCTGTGCTAAACTGTTAATAGGAAAAAGAACGCTTTTGGAAAGATTCAGCTTGTAGCCAGATATCCTTTTAACATCGTCCAGCAGATGGGTGATATAAGGTAAGGTATCTGTAGGGTTAGAAAGATACAGGAGAAGGTCATCAGCGTAAAGTGAAACCTTGTGTGTAATGCTCCCCCTAATAATTCCAGGCACTCTGTTGTCCGCTCTGAGAGCTATGGCCAAAGGTTCAATTGCTAAATTAAACAGAAAAGGTGACAGACAGCAGCCTTGCCTCACCCCACGATGGAGAAAAAAGAAATTTGAATTTATAAAATTAGTGCACACAGCTGCCTGTGGAGTCCTGTAAATTAGGTTAATCCATGTGAGAAATGTTGGGCCAAAACCAAATTTACCAAGCACTTCGAAAAGGTATGACCACTCAATGCGGTCAAAAGCCTTTTCGGCATCTAGGGAGAGCAGAACTTCTGGTGTGTCTGAAGAATGATTGGAGTGAACTATGCTGAGAAGGCGCTGCATATTAAAAAAGGATTGCCTACCAGGTATGAAACCTGTTTGATCAGGGGAGATGAGATCAGAGATAACAGTTTCCAGTCGATGTGCTAAAATTTTTGTAAGGATTTTGTAGTCATAGCAAAGAAGGCTAATTGCACGGTACCCACTGCATTCTAGGGGGTCTTTGCCCTTCTTTACTAAGACTGTTATTATAGCCTGATTCATTGTTTCCGGCATTATCTTTGTGGATAGAATGTCAGCATATAAAGAAGCTAGCATAGGTGCCAGTTTGTTGGAAAAAGCTTTATAAAATTCAATTGATATCCCATCAGGGCCTGCTGCTTTACCGCTTTGCAAGGAGCTGATGGCTTGTGTAATTTCTTGACACGTTATAGGGGCATCAATAAATGTTTGTGCCTCTGGGCTTATCTGCGGGATGTCAAGTTTATCCAGGAACTCTTGGATTTCCCCAGTATTAGCATTAGCCTCAGATGTATAAATGTCTGCATAATAATGTCTGAATTGGTCATTAATAGTCTGTGGACGGGTGGTAGTTTTATCTGGTGCAATACGGATTTCAGGGATAGTGGTCTTAGCTGTTTTCTGACGTAGTTGGTGGGCGAGGAGTCTGCCTGCTTTATCACTGTGTTCATAGTGTGTTTGCTTTGATTTAAAGAGGAGCCGTTCCATGTCTCTGATGGATAAGCAATCATACTCTGACTGCAGTAAGAGACGATCTTTGTGCAGATCAAAATCAGAAGGATCAGAAGCAGCCCTACAGTCTAGGTCTTTTATTCGTCTAGATAAATCAGTAAGTCGCGAATGACGCATTGATTGCAAGTTGGCTGAGTAGGAGATGATTTGCCCTCTTATGTACGCTTTAAATGCCTCCCAGATGGTGCTATATGACACCTCTGGAGTCGTATTGATCTCAAAAAAGTAGTCTATTTGGCTATTGACAAAATTTGTGAAATCCTTATCAGCTAATAGCAGTGGATCAAAGCGCCACGTTCTGTGTTTTGTGCTACTTTTTGGCATATGTAGGTCTAATTGCAGAGGGCAGTGGTCTGATATAATAATACTGTGATATTTTGAATGTTTAACAAAAGAGAGAGACCTGTCATCAACAAGAAAATAATCGATTCTTGAATAAGACTTGTGTGCTGGGGAGTAAAAAGAGTACTGTCTAGTTGTCGGGTTAGAGCCTCTCCAGGGGTCCACAAGCCCGTAATCATTAAGAAAGTACAGAAGTACCTCCCCAGACTTAGAAATATTGGTCTTGGCCCCAGCCCTGGACCTGTCCAAAAATGGGTCGAGAACACAATTGAAATCTCCTCCCAATACCAGATGATGTAAATCGATATCTGGCAACTTGGCTATAAGGCGTGTGAAAAACTGTGGATTGTCCCAGTTTGGACCATACACGTTGGCTAGGATAATTGGAGTGCCAAACAGTCTCCCTGTGACTATGATGTATCGTCCATTAATATCAGAGATGGTTTGAGATGGGACAAAAGCGGTCCCCCTTTTAATCAATATTGCCACCCCTCTGGTTCTGGCCCCATAATTGGAACAGAATATTTGATCAACCCAGCCTCTTTCTAATTTGGAACGTTCGGTAGCCAAAAGATGTGTCTCCTGTAAAAAAATTATGTCTGGACCTAAGGATTTCAGATGTGTGAAGACACGGGTGCGTTTAATTGGGTGATTCATCCCCTTTTATATTCCAGCTAATGAGACGTGTAGCGCAGGGCGCACCTCTACTCTGTGAGGTCATATAGTATTTTGGGTGAACACTTGGGTGACATAATAGTAAAAGGTCCTAGTGGTGAGCAGACAAAAAACATACAGAGTACGCTGAGTAGAGAGAAACAAACAAGTAAATATGTACCCTATATCCCTATGCCGACCTCCCCCTGAACTGGAGATCGCATTAACAACCCCTAAAAAGAGGTAATAGCACATGGCTTTGCAGGTAGACTAACTACTAACTAAACAAGTATGTAGTCTGCAGGAATTGTAACTGGTAGTAAACAGAGGAACATTTCAACATTAATGAAACATGGGATTAAGAAAATATAACAGGAGTAACAGACTGTCATGTTAGGCCAACCATTGATCAAATAGCCACCATTCAGATAACTAAACTTATATTGAACAAACACAGTGCAAACCAGTAAGGGGAAAAAAAATAACAGTTGAGTAATATATCAACTTAACAGTCCACATAAATGACTGCTGTGGCTTTGACAGTCCTTGTTGTCTAATTAGCTTATATTGTGATTGAATATAATGCAAAACAGTGAGGAGAAGAGAAAATATCACCTTAACAGTCCTCATGAATGACCATAGTAATCACGGCAGTCAGTCCTTATTGACGGCGGACAATGTTCTGGGAAACATACGCACGGGCAGCTTCAGGATCAGTGAAAAAGGACTCGGCCCCGTTGTATGAAATGCGGAGTCGCGCTGGGAATAGAAGTCCGAACCGAACTCCTGGGACGTCCTTTAGCATCCGCCTGACGTCGTTGAATGCCGCTCGCGCTTTGGCCACTCGCGCAGTGAAATCCGGGTAGACAGAGATGGTCATGCCCTCGACTTGGATCTTCTGCTTGTTTTTTGCCAGGCGCAGGATCTCGTTGCAGTCCTTGTAGTAGTGAAGACGAGCTATGACAGTCCTGGCCGGTTGCCCTCCTTGTGGAGCTGGCTGTAATGATCGGTGCGATCTGTCAACCAGGGGTGCTTTTTCCAAGTTGAACGCATCTTTGAGCAAAGCAGAAACCGCTGAAGTCGAACAACTACCAGGAGATTCAGGAATTCCAACAATCCTTACATTATTTCTCCGCGATCTCCCTTCTAAATCTCCACATTTGTTTTGAAGGGTTTCAGTCAACTCCGTCAGACGCTTCACATTACGTTGAAGTGATGTTACATCGTCACTGCATGTGGACAGGCTGTGCTCTGCGTTAGCTAGCGTGCTGCGTAGCTCGGCTAATTCTGAGTTAGTCGTATTTTTGAATTCCTTCAGACCTGATTTTAGAGCCAGGACTTCTGATTTGAAGAATCCCAGTTCGCTTTCGAGCACCGACCGAACCTCCTTTTTCATTGCACCGACCAGGTCTTCGCGTAGTTCATGCTTAAATCGTTCAAAATCAAGAAGCATAGCTGTGGAGCCTTCTCCTGCCGACCCTGGACTCGGCGGGGAAGGCTTCGACGTAGATATGGTTGTTTGTCGTGTTTTCCCAGGCTTGGTCGACATCCCGCACGTCTAGCAGTTACACAAGGCAGAAATGTCTTTGTTTATATGGCACTTTGAAGAGGTTGCCTCTGAAAAAAGTAGTTTGAACGTACTTTCCTGCAGAGCTACACAAACACACGTCTTACTCCATACTTGCTCCTAGTCCCGCCAATGGTTAAGATTTTGCATAGATTTGTAACGATAAAAAATAATAGAACCTAAAGGTAAAGGTTTTGTACACATTCATCAAAGATTAGCACTTCTTCAACGAGGTTTGATATTATTTGTGGATATCAACAATACAGCTGTACATATTTACATAGCATTACCATTTCAAAAGGGAGGACCTTGGACATTTGTTAAAAGGGCACAAACAGCCAACAGTTGGTTAATTGAGCCCACCAATGTCATGGGTAACACTTTATCAAATATATGGTACTCTTTTATCCGCCTAATGGCACGCTCTACATGGATTCGCAGTCTTGCTATTGCTTGAGTCTTTCGAACTTCGTCTGCAGTGAAATGCCCACTTGGACCTAAAAAAGGAGGGATTACAAGGGAGACCATTATTTCAAAGAGAACGTCCTTGATGACAAAGCCTTTGTCAGCCATAACCATATCTCCTTCTTCAAGCAAAGAAAGTATACCTGATTGTTTTGTAATCTTTTTGTCAGATATGGAACCTGTATACAGGTCACTGACAAAAGTGATTTCACCTGAGGGTGCAATGCCAATCAGACCCTTGAATGTGGTGTTGCCTTTGTAGTGTGAATAAGTCACTGAGTTGAGGACCTTGGATCTGGGCTTCTGAACGTGAATTTCTGTACAATCCAGTATCACCCTAGTACCTGGGAACGTGCATTTAAAACAATCTGGCATAAGTGCATCCACGTTTTTTCTTGTAGGCCAAATTGGAAGTGTTCCCAACATGTAGTATAGAAAGTTGACCCACGTCACACAGATCCTACTAACTGTTGACTGAGAAATGCTGAAACGCATAGCAAGGTCCTGCTCAGTAAAACCCCTGCCTCAACCTGCAGAGAAAAAGAAAAAACTGGTCGATAGTGGACAATTTAGAGGCACTAAAGCCTTGCCGAATTACCTCTAAATTTGCCTGTTTGAGTCGCTGAGCCTGACTCCATCCCACCATATTTTCTGCAGTAGGTTGCAGGGCCAGAAACACAGCTTTAAATGTGGCATAATCTGGGAACCCTGTATAAAATGATATCTGTTTATCATCACCCTGCAAATTTTGCACCATAAACTGTTTTTGTTGAAGCTCTTGTATCAACACTCCTTGCTCACAGATGGTCTTTCGAGCTTCGTAAAGTTGATCTTCAAGTGAGGGAGGCAGTACAGCATATTCGTGGTCTGGGTGTGGAGGGGGCGTCTCTTCACTGGAAGTATAAAAGTACAAGAGTATATTGATGGACACATTAGGTCTTTACAAGGATACATGGATATGTGGATTAAAACGTGGATTTTAATGTCACTTATACAGCAAAATGTATGAAATAGAATTTGGATGTTTGTAAAATAATTCACGTTTCATTCATCAACAGCAGCATAACAACTGGCTCAGTGACAGTGTTGTAAGCACATACAGGTGATGCTCAATATCATGTAACCAAATACACCTTTACATACCTCAACACATTCAAGACACCATCACCATCAACAAGGTCCGTGGAAACATTACTGGAATTAATCAGTAGAGAAAAAATGTCATTACACAGTTAATAAATGCACTGCAAACTGGTAGATTCAGTCATCTAAACACTACCTTGCAGTTCTAACAACAACTCTCCTCTCTGGTCTGACCGAGCTCCAGGCAAAGACAGTGGGGACAGCACCTTCTTTCAGCTTGGTGAGGCCATTCTTGGTTTTTATGAGACAGTCTGGTAAGAAATGCTCTGAGCATACCTTTGTGTGTGTTTTTATCTGCACCAATAAAGAAAATAAACAAGAATCATTGGATTGATCAGACTCATTGTGACTCCTGAGCATCCTCTTTCTAGCTAGCACTAGGGACACTGATGTGTACACTGGTGTTGCCTAGTGATGTAAAATTAGACAACTAGCTGCTAGCTAGTGACAAGAAACTAATACATACAATTTCACTCAGAATGCACTTCTATACGAGTGAATATGTGGTGGTAGATTTAAATAACATACTATAATTTTGGACTAGGCGGTAAATGTAAACAACCTGACTCTGCTAGTTCTAGCTAGCCTGGTTAGCGATACAAGCTCGTTATGGAGACTGACTCAAAGCATCAACTATCTGAAAACTTACCGTAAAATTACGACCAGGATCCCTTCTGATGTTTATAATCCACTCCCGACGTAGTCTCTTATCCAATGGGAAACGGTGGAAGGTTTGTCCTCTATTTGATTTTTTTCTGTGTGAAGACGTACACCCGGGAACACAACAGTGCGGCGCCACTGCCGATAAGAAATAGCGTCTTGCGAATTACCGGAAGTGGTGGGCGTACCCCTCAAGCTCCTTAGAACGTTCAAGATGAATAAGGCGAATGGCAGCTGCAGATGCAGGAGACCCATCGACAGAACTTGAACCCCCTCTTCTTTCAATAAAGTCGCCGGTGTGGAAGTATTTTGGATTTCCAGTGAGTTATGTGGACAACATTTGCGTTGTCGACAAAAAAGCTACAGCTTGCAAGCTCTGCAGAAACTAGGTGTCAGGTTATTTTGTTTAAGTTTCCAGTTGACTGAAGATATGTTATTGTTACATTTTGTTGTTAATAAATGTTTTAAACTTGACAATGTGGTGTGGTACATTGAGAACAAAGGTCAGAAATTATATTGCATAAAAGTCTAGTCTAAAAATGGCATAGCAACCTGTGCTTTAAAAAAAAAAAAGTAAAAATCAAGAATCTAATCAAATCGTGACCTTAGAATGAAAAATGTAATCGAATCGAGGATTTGGAGAATCGTAATTCCCGACAGAATACTCATGACTAACAGCGCCTTCAAAGATTGGGTATCCCCTTAATATGGTGTTTGGAGTTCAGTGTTTCCTCTAGGATTTTTTTAAGGAGTGGCACCCCCCCCCCCCTTTCCACCGAATCAACATCTTCCCCCCCCCCCCCTTTTTTTACCGCAACATAGGCTACGGTTCACGTCATGAAAACTTCTGTATCTAACCACCTATTCAAACTTCCTCAGTCCATAGTTGTCTTTGTTTGATAGCCTACTTCAAGAGACTTTTGGTTGAGTAACCATGGACAGCTCCCACACAGGATCGTTCTGCTGTGTCGTCGTCGCCGCCGTCACACCCCGCCACCCGCGACACAGGGCCCCGCACGTTACGGCGCAGATGTCCTGAATGATCATCAGTAGTGTTGATTATTTATAAGCCCAGCGGACTGAGACACCCAGTTTTTTTCTTTTCCACTAGCACTCGAGCACGACGTCCGACACGAGAATCAAACCCGCTAATTTTAAAAACACACCGGCAACAGCGACCACTGATCTGTAGCCTACTGAGACTGTTGTTATTCTGTCACCTGATTTAAACCACGCTGTGGTCCGTCATCGAGGTGCAGACGAGGTGCAAAGAGTAGATACTGAGCAAGATAGATGTCTGTAGTTTACCTTACTCGAGAGTATCCGACCCAGTGCAGGACTCTGCTGTGAAGGTGGAGACATGCGGCGGTGGTGTATTTGCGACAATTTTAAAAAAAAGAGAAATTTGAAGGAGTGGCGGCTAGGATTTAGGAATGGCGGGCCGCCACTCCTAAATGAATGTAGAGGAAACACTGGAGTTTTTCCCCTCGGTTTTTTTGTTGGTTTCCGTGGGATTCAGGGGTGCTCGTCCGGCTGAGAATGTTTTACATTGAAAATGTACATTCAGTGACTTCTTTTAGCCATCAATACAAGGCCAGCTGACTTGCTATCTTGCAAGAATCATACAAGCTGGCTTAAATAACATAATAATAACAGCTGTTTAAAGTTTTGTTCTGATTAATCGGCGCAACCCAAGCCAGCCATAGTAAGTATCGCACTTCTGGTCATTTTCCCAAAAATAAAACACCTGTTGTCCTTTAATTATAAAGAAAACCATAAGGATAGAATTTGCGCTTTTATTTTATAAACAGGAAGCTAACCTTTCCTCGCTATGGCTAACTTGAAACCGCCGTAACTCTGTTTTAAATTCCGCTATAGCGCCGGTAACATCAGGTTTTAAAGCTTTTTCGTGGGAGAAAGTAGCCGTTTAGTTCCCCGTTGTGCCGCCAGTTTATCCAAATAACGCTTGTTTGCACATTTGCTCTGACGTGGTGAGAGAAGTCCAGACCAGCCACACCTGTAGCGGAGCGGCGGAACAGCCCAGCCCGGGTCTGCTGAGGTGATCTGCGGTCAAAACTTCACCGTCATACCGGTAGAAGAACACGAGCCGATTAATTTACCTGCAGCTTTTTGGAGATTAAACACGGGCTGGATAGTTTCATTTCGGAAGATAAATGTAGGTCTCATAGATGAAAATAAAAATATGTGGCAGCTATGTTAGCTTATTTGAATGAAAAGTGTAAAATGTAAATAGCATCCGACAGTGTGCAGAGAAACAGACGACAAGCGCGCACATCAATGTCAAAAACACACACGCTGACATATAGGGAGAAATTTTTCATCTAGCTGCAAACTAATGTAACAGCCCTAATTGTAACGTTATTCTTAGAAACTCACCTAAATCCGTTTTGTACAGCCTACGTTTTCACGTTTTTTTTTGTTATAATTGGCTGTTTTTTGACTATTTTTGATTTTGCTATTATATTTCTCCTTAAAACCTATTTACCTTGCCTTGCTTGGTGTCATTATTTTCAGCACAACCTCACATGTGTGACTGTACAGTTATTTTTTCATTTTGACATACTGTATTAACACAATGAACCTAAAATCACAAAAAACATAAAATCCGAGGAAAATGTTTTCCTGTATGATTTTATGATGATTATGATGATTTTTACTGTAACGAACCATTTTTATTACTTATAATGCAAATATAAATTGTTGTTTGCTAAATTTGTGCACACGTGTTTGAAATTTACAAAGTTATATGAAACTATTTACATTTGAATGCAGGCAATGCCTCAGGCTCAGGCCTCCCTCAGCTCCTTCCAGCTCAATGAAGAGCTGCACTGCCTGCTCCACATTCAGCAGTCTCCTCATTGTTTTGACTCATTAAAACCAAAAAACGACTCCACTACACACTAAACACACTACACCAAACACTACATAACACACTAACTATACACTCCAAAGACACTAAATCACCATCACTGTCGCTCTAACTCCATCACTGTCTCTCTCACTCTTTCGCCGCCGTCCCTCCCACAACTTCTCCCTGTTCCTCACCAACCAAATAACGTGGTTTGCCATATCATTTTGTGATCGGTTGGTGTGGTGCCTTTTTCCACCAATAGGAAAGGGAGTAGCACAGGTTTTTTGCTTGCAAACACTTCCTGCTTGGGGACACTTTCGCGAGAGAAGCCCCATTTGACCGTTTCTTCCTGCACGCGCAGCAAACGTGGCGGCAATGTTCGCGAAAAAGCGGGGCAGACATTATTTATCATATGTCCGGTTGTTACTTGGCCTATCGACACAATTTAAAAACTGGTATATAGTTTGAAGGCCGCAACAACACATAATTCGGAACTGAGACTCACGGAAGCTGCATCTTGCTGCTACGTCATCTTAAATTGGTCACGTGATTTGGACGCACCGGCACCGGCGACTCAGGAGGTGGGGCGTGGGGATGGGCTCTGCAGTGATTGGCTCTGGTGCGCACGTGGCTATGATGGCTATCAGTGTTTCCCATACATTAACGAGACTGTGGCAGCCCGCCATAGTCTAATTTGCTCCGCCACAGTCTAAATATGGAATGTGAAAAAATATTTCTACCTTTCCAATGCAAAAATAAATAATATGAAGCTGTTTTCGAACCTGGAGCATTGCGCTTTACGCCCTCGGAGGTTCCTCCACTCGCACACATGCACACACACGGTGACAGATGGTGGGTCTGTGTGCTGCTCTGAAGCAGCCATGAATTAGTTACAAAATGACAAAAATGTCGTCTATGACTGATTTGAAGAGTATCAGAAACATCTAGTTTGTTATTGTATATTCACAAAAAATCTGATTTCATGTAAAACCGTTGGCATAAATAAATCCAGTGTTAGAGAAAGGAAATATTTTACCGTCTTCTTCCATCGCAGTCCTTGACGTTAACTAGCATGTTGGATATTTAGCTTGATAATTTGCCAGAGGATTACAATGGTCACTTAGATCGCCATCCTCAAAACCGCATCCGACCCGTTTTCCGACAGCAGCACAAATTACATTCCGCACCCGAGCCGACCCATGCCTGACCAGCACCCAAGGAAAATTAGACGGACGCAATTTTTAAAAATGAAAGTTAGCCAGTGTGGGGAATGGGAGTTCTGGGAGAGCGCAAGCACGCATGAATGAGCTCCTATGAAATACAAATGCTTATCATTTTGAAATGCAGGCAGATTTTTGTAGATGTGTCACTAATAGGGCTGTCAGGCGATTAAAAGAATTAATCTAATTAATTACAGGATTTGTAATTAATTAATCTAATTAATCGCATTTTAATCTCATATGTGCTAAATGTACCCAAATAAAGAATTCGAAATCCAGGACATTACAAAATTGTATTGCATGACTTATCAATTGAATACACTAAGAAGATAAAAACTTGCCGCTCAAAGGCCCTGGCAACGATGTGATCGCCTCGCTCCCCTGAGTCGCGTCCATGTCTGTTGTCACCCTGCTAGCGACTAGGGCTGTAACGATGCACCAAACTCACGATGTAACACGATTTTTGACCCATGGTTCGATACAAACCTCAATTTGTTTTTTCTTTCTAAATTAAACTTTTTATTTATGTAACATTTCAATAACTTATGTATATGATATTTGTCTGATAGTATCAGAGGCGCAGTATTGTGGAGGGTGTGTCTATCTGATGGTCTGTTAACTGCACAGATCCCTCACTCAACTTAATACAGAGAAATGTCCCACAAAACAACGTTACAGAAGCAAACTAAGGTAACGTAGTAACTGTAACTGTCATTGGCAACAAGTTAAAAAAATACCACAGCTGTAAGTGGAGAAGCGTCCTTCCTCCCGCCCGTCCTACAGACTCCTCATCACATTTTTGCCCGAAAAACAGCGTCTGTCACCTGCAAAAACACTTTACCTCACCGGGTGTTTCTGATGAAAAAAAATCTAAGCGGCGGTCAGCCCTCCGGACTGACACTTCAGTGAACTTTACCCCAGAAGACAGTCTCCGTCGGTTTTGATTGACAGGGGAGACACCGGGGAAACCCCTTGAAAACACACACACGTCATCATCATGACGTGTACGTCACGTCTCTTTAGGAGCCGCAGCGCCAGCTTTCTGTGTGAATTACAGGGGTTCGTCTTTACAGCGATGTTTTGCTCTGTGTGAACGAACACAGCGGAGAATTGGCAAATGACCGCTGCAGTGTTAATGTAGTGTTACTTACAGCTCATAGGGCTGATCTGGACCGGAAGTTGTGTCACGATTGTGCCTTCTCACAGCGCAAGACAGGTTCGTGGATCTGACTGTCGCCATTTCAGCTTTGATACGTGTAACGTTACAGCCCTACTAGCGACGCAGGTGAATAGTGACGAACACGTCCGGACAGGTTCCTCCGTGCTAGTGCTAAAAGTGACGTGCCACTGGCAAGTAGCCTACGGGTCATTCAATGGGCCAAATTTTAAAAATGCTTGTGCATTGAATTGCCACTCAGAATCTCAGAACTAATTGCGTTTATTTTTATAACGCGTTAATTTGCAGAGTAATTAATTAATCTAATTAACACGTTAAACTGACAGCCCTAGTCACTAATAATGATTTTTCTTTTTTTGCAAGTGACGCCTCTAAAATGGCAATCCCAAAACCCGACCCACGCTCTCCAGGAGTCCGACACAGGACATTATTTTTCACCGTTTTATCAAAATTGTGCGGGTCACCCGCGTGTACTCGAAGCCATGCAGGACTCCTCAAATAATAAAAATAGTATATCTGTACAATAGTAGACAAATCTTCATTCCAAGACCATGCAGGGGAGTTCATGATGGCTGTGTGAGAGCACTATAACCTGAGAAAAAAAATGTGCCAGGTTGAATATCTCAGGTCAGTCTGATCCTGATCTGCAGAGATATTTGAGGCACACACACACAGACAGACAGACAGACAGACAGAGATTACTTGCTTTTATAGAGAGATATTATCAGCTAGAACTTTACAGATAGGCACATTTGCTGCAAGGTAAAGGTGGGAATGTGCCGCCTTGTCTTTCTAAAAGGGGGGTGTAATATTCCTCCTTTTCCAAAATCCGCCACTTGGCCGCCACTGGGGTAGGAGTAAACGTGACATGGCACGAAGCACGAAGTAGGGCAGTGAACAGTGACAACTAATTGTCTTCAAAATAAGAGCTTTACATTGCACCCCGTTGGAGTTTAGAACTGGGTTCTTAGCGGGGACATTTAATTTGAAAGCAGTGACCGTTAGTAGCTTGCCGCTATAACAACAACGCAACCAAACAGCTACAGAGACTGCTGTGATAAGCTGTTTCCTGGTTTTAAAACTCCCCAGCTGTGGGTCACATAACAGTGAACGTCATCGACACCTCCGCCCATCTCACGCCGGCACATCAACGGCTCGGATTTAGGTAGCAATGGAGGCGGAAATAAGTGTCCCCTCCGAGGCGTCATATTGGCGGACCAAAATAGACCCCCAATTTACCGCCTTCTGTCTAAATCCACGGACCTAGCCGCAAAAAGGATGTCCAACTGGCGGCTTACTGCCCAATATAAAAACAGCTACAGGCACACCAGCAAAGCAAGCACACACATTTAAACTCTCATTCGGCATAGACTACTTGCTAGAGGTGGATTTCATCATTTGATGTCGAGATTCAGTTCCCGTCGGTCAGTTTGGCAGGAATCGTTTATGTCGTTCGTTCGTTCATATAGTCACGCTTCCAGTACAACGTGCTTTAGCAATGAATCATGAAATGCACAGTTCTCAGTTCTTCGTTCTCAAACGATCGTGCTAACAGTCAACATGACACTGTAGTTCAAGGCAAATACATAGCTGCAACTTCATGATTATGTGTACTTTTAGACAACACAACAGTTAACCAGTTAACAGCTAAAGCCTGCAAGCCAAGAACGAGTGACTGACTGAACAAGAACACCAGGAGAGGAATCAGTGAACGAACGAGAACGATGAGCTATGAACATAATGAAATGGTTTTTTTTTTCTCATGGAAATGGTTGCTATGCATTCCTGTTTCTCACGAGCTAAAATTCGACGACAGTGTCCTAGACTCAGCATACGATCGGCTGGCTCTTAGTCCTCCTTACCACTCTGATAACTAAACCCTGGACAACACAGCGACTGGTCTGTGAGAACGAACAAACGAACGAAAGAACAAATGAACGAGAAAGAAGTGAAATGGGGAATCGTTCGCGTTAAAGAGTCATTCCTTCAACCTGATTTGTTTGTGACCGACACATCACTACTACTTGCAAAGGTTATTTTATTGCCATCGACTCTGAGCAGAGCCTACATTCATCCATAAATCAGCCTTTAGTGTTGCAAAACAGTAGAAGTAGCCTATAGCTTGTGCAAAAAGCATTTTAAGCTTGTGTATGGGCAAACTGACCACATTCTTACCAGATTTAACTGGTGATTCTATACATGATGTGATAATTGCCCAGTGGTCAATGAAAGTGAAGATATGGCTTTGTCCCTATTCATTTAGCATGGAGGCTGGTCCTGTACGGCCCAAATAACTGTTGCTTTAAAATGCCAATGCTGAACAGAGTAAACATTCTTGCTCTGTGGCGGGATCATGAGATCTCCAGCCGTTAGCTTACCTGAAATAACTGTTTGGGAGTTAAATTCATAAAAAAGACATAGGAGGGGCGGAGTGGCTGATGCTGTTTTTTAGGTAAATACAAAATGTGGCTCTAATTGCCAATGATATGGCTCAGTCATTAAGTTAGCTTGAACACTGAACAGAGACTGACGAGGAACTTACAAAACTTCTCTTGGATTCATATAAACTACATACAGAATAGACACTGTGGATAGATTGTTGGGGTTTTTTGGATCGGAATTACCTGAAATAGGAGCTCTGGTGGCAGCCGGACACCTCTCTCTCCTTCCGTGTGTCCGTGTCCGTGTCTTTGGCGGGCGGGATGACCACACGAAAATATTCTGTTTCCGAGGCGGAACTGAAGTTCCCTGTTTGTGCTGCTGTATTGCTACGACAGTATTGGCTGAGGGACCGTGTGGAGCGCCGTGTGTCATTAAAGGTGCAGTTGGTAACTCTTATAAAAGTGACTTTTTGTCATATTTGCTAAAACTGTCACTATGTAAAGACAGCATTACACGAAACTAGTCATCTGTGTAAAAAAAACAAAAAAACAGGCTCATTAGGTCCCGCCTACTGCTCCTACTGCAAATTGTCAGAATCCACCGCGACCGGGCAACAACAACCAATCAGAGCCAGGATGGTGTTTGATGGACTGTCTGACAGCTGTCGATCACTGCGCACGCACACGCTGCGGACAGCTCCCGCCCCCTTCCTCCTCAGCTCCGCTCGGTCAAGCCAGTGCCATAGAGAGAAAGAGTTGTGACACTCTATGATGTCGCCGCCGGGGCAGTCACGTGGTTCATGTAAGCCCCAATAGTTCTAAAGCGCAGGCTGGCTGTCATGCTCTTCTATGGGACAGACAGCAGCGATTGCGTTTTTGAACGGTAAATATTAGTGATGGCGAGATGAAGCTTCATTAAGCATTGAAGCTTTCCATCCAAATGGTTCACACATGGGCCGAAGCTTCATGGTGCTTCATTTGCTCTACTGTGCCATCAAGTGGACAATAAATGTAA